>JAQMYJ010000003.1:2873007-2912083 GCA_030014305.1 Clarias laeviceps | reverse complement strand
CCCCCCCCCCCCCCCCCCCCCCCCCCCCCCCCCCCCCCCCCCAAGGAGAGGCATCACGTCGTCTAAAATTCACCCAGCAGTGCCAACCGGGGTGTTGATTGTAATAAATATTCCTCATCTATTTGCACATGTGTTCACACCCCATCACCACGACACCACCACCACACACACACACACACACACACACACATGCCGTTTTAATGCCTCAGGGCAAAATCCATAAGCCCCCATGCTCATCGTGATCACCCAGTCACCTCCGCCCCATTTCTCTTTCTTTTCTCCTCCCCAGATTTGAATCTAGTAGTTGTGCTTTTGCCAAGCCCATAGCAGCCAGACATTTGGACCGAGATTGGGGGGAAAAAAAAGCGAGTGATAGGGAAGGGCATGCCAGCAATGTGGTGTCATTAACTTCCTTTGAGTGGCAGCTGTCAGGCTGGCCGAGCTCCACCCTCATGCTGTGCAGCACTCAGCATCTCGCCATCATCACGCTTTCCCGTCGTCGTTCTCCTCCCACTCCAGCTTCTCCTAGAGCAACTTCCGAAAAAATGGCACCCAGCCTCCAGGTCTCAGCTGCAGGCAGAATCTCGACTTGCGATACCCCGCTGTTCAGGGCAGCTCCTGTTGGATCAGTGAGGAGTTATCCAGGCACGGGCCAAATCCATAAACAATCACGGATCCTTTCCCATTGGCCCTCTCTGGAGGGCGGAAAAAGTACAGGCTAAGGGGAGATAATCTCTTTGGCTTAGAAGCGAGAGCCGAGCTCTGCTCCAGATTGGCCGCAAGGCTCGAAAAAGGCTATTGGATACAATTTGATTTTTACACTTCCTGGTTGTAAATTACACCAAAAATTCATTTACATGTTTTCGGCATCCAAATGTACCAGTGAATTTACCAGTTATTTCGTCTTTTGGAGTGGCACTGCATTTATTTCAACCAAATTACATCATGCAAGGATAATTGTTAACTGCGACACGTCCGTAGCTAATTTCCTGAAACACAAAACACAAAGCACAAAAACTGCAAACAATAAATTCAGAAGTTTTATACAAAAGCACACAGACCAACTCGATCTTCAACTTTAAATCTAAACTAAGACATTACTTTCCTATATATATATTAGAAATATTAAAATAGTGTATCCAGGACAGGTTGTTTTCCAAGACTGATTGCCTCATTTCTGTGTTTGGTTGGGCAAATCAGAGCAGTTCAAAAACTCAGGCATATACAAAGGTATGTTTTTCCTCAACAAAACAATAGAAAGACATTTTCCCCAATTTGCAATTCCAGTTATGAAAGTTTTCTAAGATGGCTGTAGTTCAGCATTCCACTACACTGAGCTGTGTTACTGTAGCATTATTATCAAAACAACACACATGCCATGGCTGATGCGAAAGTTAGGGTAACTAATCGTTCTCCTGGTTGAGACGAATCTGTCAGGATGAGGTGAAGAAAAAGCGGAGACTCAGTGAAGGTGACAAAGCCGCTACTCTTTTCCAGGCTCCTGATCTCCGACTCTGACTCAAGGCCACTCAGAAGAAACCCTTCCAGTTTGCTTTCCATATCTGCCTCTGGCGTCTTTCCAAAATGAGGGAGATGGGGCAGGGTGGAGTGGGGTAGGGTGGGGTGAGGGCATCCTCTACAGTATGTCTGAAATGGAAATGGTTTGGGGGGGAAATTGATGACATGGCCTTGTTGCCATTGACACTGGCTGGGGCTCTCCTTGTTGCCCCTGTGGCTTTATGCCTGGCCTCGTTAATCATGGGGCAGAAGCCTTGTGTCCTGACAGCTGGCAACCTGGTGCTTGCCATCACACCGCTCTACCTCTTTTTTCCACTCCTCAGTTCTCTCACTGAACCTGGCTAAGATCATAAGATGACTGGAAACGAACTCACGCCCTACCGTGAATTCGGCTACCCAATTGTTTACGACGCTTCCGCGCAGGGGGTTAAGATAGACGGTTTGAGCACCATGACAGGCTGAAATGTCCACACTTGCCACGCATGATATGACTGTTGCAAAAACCAAGAATGACTTCTGCTTCTTGCCAGAGAGTGAGTGAGTGAGTGAGTGAGCGAAGGCAGAAATGGAGGGGTGCAAGAGTCCTGGGGCTGTTATCATCAACCATGGTCCAGTCATGTCAAGAGCGCACTGGCAGCCTGTCACTTTTTCACTAATTGGCGAGAGTCAAACCCCCTGAGGTCCCACAAGGTCACTGGTGGACCCTCGTCTGGACCGGCCCTCTCCCCTCCCCTATTATTCCTCTCTCTCTTTGTCTTTCGCCTGTGTTTAGACCTCAGTCTCCCCTTAACGCTCTGTACCTTCATGTTCCGATTTACATTACAGAGTTATTTTAGATATGGCATAACAGCAAAAACAACCCTTGTGCGATGTCCTAACTCATTTTTAAAACTCTGATGCACCTAATATAATACTTTTGGATACCTAAACATAAGGCGATGTAAATTTGAAGATCTGCACTAACCAACCAGAAGTAAAAGAGTTATTTGTTGCAGTTGCAGCTGACACGTTCACTGTAGTGTAGCTTTAATTTGTGCAGACGTCTCTTGTGTTCTCTCAATTTCGACTCGTTTCACATTTCATCGCTCCTGTGTACGGATTCGTTTTTGCGTCTGCACTGTGCACTTCAGTGTGTTTCCACATACTTCCACATTACCTCCTCCATTAAGATCCATTTATATGCATGTCCAGGTTTTGTGTGTGTGTGTGTGTAATGAAAACTACGTCTGTATAACGGCAAGGCATGAGACTGAATCTAAGATTTGAATATATATATGCTAGTGGAGTGAGAACAGGAAGCAACTTGTTTCGTTGATGTTACGCAACATTAAACACAAACATGAATGGAAACAAAGTGTAACGTTTACGCTTTAAATGTTAGAAAAGTGTTTTTATGGCAAATTGCTGAGGTATAAGAGGAATAAATAAACCTCCAAATGTGTGGACGATGCTGAAGGTGTCCAAATGTGTATACGCTTGTCTTTCAAATAAAATAAAATAGATGGTATAGCTATGGTGATCGCAAAAAAAATATATAGCACCATATTTCATGTCTTGTGGTTTATTAGCATTATTTATAACTAGATCCAGATTAATTTGCATTGGGATAGCGCCATGATATAACTAATGCTGCTTCTTAACTAACGCTAACTTGGAATTTCCAATATCCGACGCAGCGCTCGGGTCGGAATTCCTTCTCAGAAAGTTGGAAAGGTCTCCTTAATCAAGAGTTTAGAAAGTGACATCAAATCAACATGGACGCTCACTGCATCAGAAGTTCACAAGGGACAACCACAACTTCTGAAAACGAATCAGTCGCAAAGGTACCAAAATGTGCAGTTCTTCGAATGAACACTAGGCTTCAAAAGTGAGTCAATCCTAATAGACCACCAGATTAAAAAGCCCAACTTCGCATCAGAAATAAACATGTTTGCAGGATGGTACAAAAAAAATAATCGGTTTTGTCTCCATAGCTAGATTTCCCATTTATTACAACAGTATGAGGGTGAATTTTTATGTAACCATGATGTCACGCAGGGTTTGTCCAGTTCTTATACAGTCTATGGCGGTATGTATTATAAATGACATCACACCTTTTGATTGTTACAGTGCTGTATATCACACTATATACCACATAGGCTTTTTATGGATGTCTGTGTTTTTCCCTCTCAGCTTGAGAATTCCATCATTCTCATGAGTTCTCGTTTCTCGTTTTCGAGTCGCATACAGCTAGTGACATTTAGGGTTTCAACAGTACAGTATCCAAATAAATGTGTGTGTGTGTGTGTGTGTGTGTTTCTCCAATTATGCGCTGGAGTGTCTCTCTTTTTAAAGATTACCCCATGAATGCAGTTTGTTTTTAGGCCTGTGTGTGTGTATGTGTGTTAGTTTGGGTAGCAGGGGATGCAAATTTGCATTTTTATGCCATCATTTATCTCCATGACCTCAAACTTTTTAACGCTCTGTTGACAGTTTTGTATCTAATAAAGCACCACAACAACACATAACTTATACACACACACACACACACATACACACTGTACATGCTAAATGAAGCTCTGTTGACAGAGTTATTGCCTGTCTGACTGAGAGAACGCTTTGTCTCTGGTTAGAACAGGTGTTTTTAATGGCCACGGCTCCGCAGGACTCGATACGGTCATGTAACACAAATTGACGCTTTTTTACCATGTTGGTGTCTTTGTGTGTTTTTGTGCACATTGCAAACAGTCATGCTTCAGCAAGTGAAAATATCTTGAATCTCGTCAAATTTATCTGAAGTTTCTTAATATATGATTACAATAAACCAAATTCCACCAAAAGAATTTTAAGCATTTATTTTGCGAAAGTAGGTAAATGATTTGAACAAAACATTTATGCTTAAACATAAGTACAATTTGTCTAGAAGTAATTTTAATGATTTTTGGTTTGTTGTAATCATGTATTATTAAATTTTTCTAATTTTTTTATTTTTCACTTTTAACAATGGTCATTGACTCAAAGCAGCTTCATAAAATTAAAAGATTATTAAGAGACTTCAGATAAATTTGACTTTATTGAAGATATTTTCACTTGCTAAGGTATCAGATTTTGTAATGTATGTGTTTGTCTGTTTGTCTGTGCTTCAACCCTCCTCTGTTATTGCATATGAATGATCGATTGTTTGACCAGACATTATTACACTGTAAACCCTAATGCTCAAAGTAATTAAACATATTGAGTATTGTTAATTTAAATAATTACAATTAGTTCAAATTAATAGACCTTGATGAGTATTTAGAACTTTTTGGTATTTATAAGTTTGTAGAAATGACACTTTTCAAGTTAGCTGAACAAATTTGATAGTTTAAGTATCTGTAAGTACTTAAGTAACAGTAACTGTCACCTTAAAGTTCCACCAACTTAAAATCTTTCAGACTAATGATTTTGTGTCTGACATCATCAGACCAATAGGGCACTGGTGGCTCACTGGTAGGTGTTTCGCCTGCCATGCAAAAGGCCTGATGGTTGTTCGATTCCCAACAACTGGATGAAGTGCCCGTCCCAAGCCCAGATAAAATGGGAGGGTTGTGTCAAGAAGGGCATCTGGTGTAAAACCTGTGCCAAGCTTGTCTGTGGACCGGATTGTCTGCTGTAGCCACCCATTGCCGGGAGCAGCCAAAAGATCAACAACACTTTATTTGATTTGAATGAAGTGACATTTCAAATCAAAAACTCATAGTTCTGTTTACTTAAAACTGGAAACATCATTATTTAAAAAATTTGATGTAACTGATGACCTCAAATATTTTGAGTTTTGCCAACTTATTCGGGTTTACAGTGTACTGTATCTCTAGGCTTTTGTTGTAATTCTTTTTGGTTTTGTCTGTATATACTGTATATTTTTTCTTTTTCTTAATATTTGATTTCTTTGTATTTACACCTGTCTAAAATATGACTCGAATGCCTGTGGCGCCGGTCAGAGTTTGGTATTTGCCCTGGCTGCGCTGACAACATGCCTCGCCCTGCAAAAAATTTATATCTGCGTTGCAGCGTATTACCGTCAAACAGTGCAAGCAGGAGTATTGAGTTTATGTTTTATTTTGTTAATAAATTGACAGCCATGTTATGTATTTTTTACTGCATGAAGTAAATGATTCTGTGATGCTGTCACTGTTATAATAATATAATATAATGATTTTAATTATTATTATTATTATTATTATTTATTTATTTATTTTTTATTTTATTTTGGTTCAATTTTTATTCGGAACCTGATGCATGCGGGATGCCGGCGTCCCCCCGCTGCGTGCATCAGGTTTGAAAGGTCTATGTGTGTGCACTCTCCGTGTGTATCTTTTCATCTACACACTAACCGCCGGTGTTTTTCCCCTGTTCAAGTGATTGGATTGCAATCATTAGGACTACAAAGGGATTAAAAAACAGGAATAACAAACATTAGAGGAGTGTAAAGGAGCGAATCACAGCGGCGGAATCCCACAGGACGACAAATCCCTTTTCTACCAAATCCCATTGTTAGGAAAAGCATGAAACTGGATTCCTGTAACAAGCCCTGTGATCTGAAAAAGTGCGGCCCAAAGGACTCAATTAAAGCCCAGCGGCCCCTGCTTCCTGCTCGTCCTGCTTTTCTCTCTTCCTCCCTCTTTCCTTTCCTTCGTTCTGCTCTCTCTCTCTCTCTCTCTCTCTCGTTCACCCCGCTGTGCTTTTCTTCAGCAGCTGTGGCCATGGATGATGAGCGTGGCTGTGCACACACGCTTACCAATATTGACCAGACTGGCCAATTAACCTTCACCACAGATAGAGGGCAAGAGAGGACACTGTCTATACATGCGCATAACCGAGTGTATGAAAAAAAAAATCATAATAAACCACACCGCTCCGAAAACGTGATCATGCCCGCTTAACTCAATCAGTCGTTTCGCATGGACATCTGAGCTAGGCTAATGAAATAGTGCTGGTTTGTGAACGTGAATACCCCCCCTGCCGTCCCACTCCCGTCGTCTGGAAGCCTGGAGTGACTGATTTGCATTGGCAGAGCTGTCTTCTGCCTCTAGATTTATGATGTCAGATAACAGATTTATGATGTCTCGCATTTCAGATGCAAATATCCCGCCTAACTGCAGACAAGCGCCGACAATTTGGAGAGATTTGCAAGTGGTTGTGAAGATTGATATGTTTATGGATGTAATGGACAGAGAATGATGGAGCAATTTGGACGTCCTGCAACTGGAGTCACTTTCGAGCAACAGCGCAAAGTTAAACACAACTTGGTAAAAATCCAGACTGACCGTTTTTCACCTCCTTTGGTCACATTGCGCACTTTCATTCTAATCCAGTAAAAGAACCAATTTTTAAAAAGTTCTTCAACAGAAGTGCAGTGAGTTCTCCTACATCTTACTGGCCTGATGAATTAATTATGCATCATTCCACATCATGTTTCACTTCTGATTCACCTCCATGACATTTACTCGTGTTTTACATTCCTCTCGTTTCCCACCTCCCAGACAGCCAATCAAGTTTTATCTCCCCTTCCCCCACACCCACATTTAAATCTAATTTTTCCGTCACATGCAATCACAGTTCATCTTCCCTTCCCAATACACAACCATGTTTCATTCCCCCATCCCTCACATCCAATCACAGATCTTCTGCCCCTCCCCCCCATATCCGATCCCAAAAGTTTATGTCTCCTCCCTCACAACCAATCACTTTTCTACTCCCCTTCCCTCACAACAAATCTAATTTCTTTCCACCCTTTCCCCACACCCAACCACATTTTGCCTACCCTACTCCCACGCCCAATCACATTTCTTCTCCCTTTCCCCCACACCCAATCACAGTTAATGGCTGCGTTCCTTCACAGGGTGCTTCCTACTCCCTGCTCCATTTGCTGTGAACTCCACCATTTCCCTCCCCGACCGCCAACCCTGTTTCAGTTCCCCTCCTCAACAATAAATCACATCTCAACTTCCCCTCGTTTTTACCCAATTACAATTAATCTCCCCTCTTTAACCATTCACGCTTCACTTCCATCAAACCACGTGTCATCTACCCCTCCCCTCTTTCCATAGACTTAACCTCTCCTTTGCCCACATTACATCACATGTTGCACGGCCTCCCCTGACATTCAGGTTTCACCTTCCCCTTGTCTACACCCAACCACGTTTACTTCCTCCATCCCCCATACCCAATCAGGTTTCACTTCCCCCTCCCTGACAGCCAATCATGTTTTATACACCTAATCACATGTTATCTCCCATTCCCCCACATTCAGTCATGATTCACCTTCTTCTTGGCTTCCCCCAATCACATATCACCCCCCCCCCGTTCCCTTCCCCAACATTCACCTTTCATCGCCTCCTTACCTACATCCCAGCAAAATTTCAACCCCCTCCTTCCCTACTCAGTCAGGTTTAATATCCACTTTCCCTCCACCGAAACTCCCCTTGCCCCACATTCTATGACATTCTTTTCTCCAACATCCAATCACATTCCCTTCTCCCCCATCACATCCAATCATGTTTATGTTTTCCCTGGTGTCTTTCCCAGTTGTCTCCCCTCCCTCACACCTAGTCACATTTAATATTTTACAATGATGTCCAACATTTACAAAAAATAAATAATAACAGAGAAGCAGTTGGCGTCTATTTCTGACAGTGTGCTTGTGTTGAAACACCCACTTTTTGAATTTACTTCAATTTACTCATCCGTAAGACTTTTTTTTAAACAGGTGCTGCTTGTTTCACCATGCAGTGATCACCTTTGTGAGAAACTCAAGCCTGGAGACGCTGCACAGCTATCATTAATAAGGCCTGGATCTTCTATAATTAAAGTCTTTTTTTACAGTTTTAGCAGTTTTTTTTTTTGAGTTTACAAGTTTAAAGTGAACATTGTATTACACGACGCCACAAGCAAGACTCTCAATAGTCTAATAAATCACCTAACAATCGAGGGAACGTTCTCTGTTTGTTCTGAAAATCGATGTTCTGCCTTTTCATCCTTTCAAACTGCCTTCATTTCTTGAGTTATGTGGTGTTTTCTCACCAATCAATTAGCAAGCGTTTGTTAGTTCATTAGCGAGATCATTTATTATAAAGCACTAGAGGGGAGAAAGAGAGAACAGATCTGACGTATTGTCTCCATGATGTACCCCTTAAAATATACGGCACCTACCGAGTCAACGTTTCTGCAACACTGACATTTAAAGTGAGAGTTCTTCTCCATTCTATGCAAACGCCGTAATGAACAAACTGATTCGAACGAATCTCAGACGCATTCCTATGGAGTGTGTTCGCCATTTCGTTACTCACAACTTTAGTTCGGACCTACAAATAAGTTCACAGCAAAAATAAGAGAAAAATATAAAACTGTTGTTTGATTTTCCAGTCATATATAAGATCTTTCACTAAGTGTTTGTAAAAGATTTGTAAGGAATTGCCAAACAGATTGTTGTGTCCTTGATGAGAGTATGTAGCTAGCATAGAATATTTAGCATGCTTTCCTAATCTGTTAGTGAAGCTATAGTAGATCAAAGCCAAGCATGCAACATAAACCAAACTAATTTATTTCTTTAGTAGACATCTAAAGCTACCAAAATGTCTCATCAAAACAAAACATGTTAAACTGACCACACCCACTCGCAAAAAACTGTATCCTTGTTACAAATCCAGCTAAGCTGTGTTACTTTCTAGAGTAAACACAAGAAAAGATTAAGATTTTAACTTTGCGGTAAAATTAACAATTCTATGTTATTAGAATGGAAAATCAAATTAATTTAAATTATATAAGGGCTCAAAATTATGACGAATGTAACAGTAGTAATGAATTGATAAGTGTGTTACGACCCTTGGTGGTCTAGGGGTATACGTGTCGCACACTTAAATTTGTTAGACATTGGCAAGTAGAATTCCCAGCACGGGTTGGAACTAAAGTGATGACAAGCTCAATACTTTATTAGCAAATGGTGTTTATTTACATAAAGTACAAGAAGTGATACCAAGTGAAATATTTACAAGTCAAACCATTTGTTTAATGTCCGGCACTAATTGAAAGACTGGCAATGGGTGATGCTGAAAATAAACCAAAAACCCAGTCTAACTAAATCACAATTCCCGCCCCCCATCTAGTCTCCTCTAAAAATAAAAATAGAAGAAAAAAAAAAAAGAATAAATAAACAAATAAATAAATCTTATGAGCCAAAAGACACCAACTAGCTACACTATCTAAATCAAAAGGGATACATAGGATGGCATGAACCCTCTTACCTAGTGTATCTCTAGACAGCTGGTTACCTACATGTTGACATGAATACCATGTGGCTTACTTCCCTAAACCAGTCTCTCAACCACAAAGATCACCAGCATATTGGCTGAGGGACAAACAAAGTGTGGCCAGGACAACGTGAGTCTCAAGAGTCTTAAAAGCCAGCTGGAGGATGGGGATTTGTCGAAGTACTGGGATGTGGAGCAGCCAATCAGAAGAGTGGAATGACGGGATTGGTTGAAGTACAGAGATGTAGAGCAGCCAATCAGAAGCAGCAAGCACTGGATGGAACCACTAAGAAACCTGGAACAAAAGCAAACAGACAAGAAAAACAACCACCCAATAATGTTCTGGAACGTAACAAGTGCCTACAGTATGTCATTACAGTGATTTGGATTCTTACTGAAAATATTGGCACCCCACATTCTATAATGACCGCACACTACCTATAGGGAATCTATACGATGTCAGAATCTCATCTTTACCTCAAGGTCATGTGATTACAACTTCTAATTGGTCAAGCTTTTTGTCCAGTGATCTAAAACACCACATTATATAAAATGTCGATAAAATCCTTCCAAAATTCTATAACTGACTGCTGATAATTACTGCGTCATCGATCGAAACAGCATGACCCGCAAATCAGCTCGTGCAGAGAACAAGCTCACACAGGCACAAACATTGTTTTAAATGAAATTAAAAACGTTAGCTCGAGGTAATGTAATAAGAGATTTATTTCCCTGTAAATTCGAATGATTAGTTAATGTTTCAACATCACCGCTGCCGTATTTGTAGCTGGACTTTCTCATTATGCATGACTTACAAAAGTGTATTGAAGTCTCTATTATAAAATACACACATATTCGTTCACTTAATCAGGAAATTAGTACTATGAGTACTATGAGTCCACAAACCCTGTTGAGGAAGGTCGCTATATATAATATAAAATAAAATCCTGACCCAAGTTTTTTTTTTTATTTTTTTTTTTATGTTGTGCGATTTTAGTCATAGACAGCAACGTTAAGTAAGTCTCAGTCAAGCAGGACGCACTGTATATCTCTCCCCACGTCTACGAATCAGACATTCCTGTTGTCCTCAGTAAGGACGCCGACGTACTAAACGTCAGCTAGCGTCTGCTTCCACGCGCGAGGCCAGGGTCGGCGTCCGTGAGCGGTTATGATTAGAGGCCAGAGAAGATTAAAGCAGAGAGATATTGAATGGATTTGTGATGGATGTGAGCTGTTTGGGGATCAATTAAACGTTACGAAATGAATTCTGCTTGTGACATGTTCATTAGAGGTGTGCTGATGGAGCGAAGGAAGTGCGAAAGCAAAGCGAGCGAGAAGGAGTTTTTTTTTTTCTCGCCTTCTTTATTACTTTGTCTAGATTTACTTGATTGAGAAAGGATAAATATGAAGTCGATCAATAACGATATGGTTTGCGTGCTTGTTTATGACTGCAGAGAGATTTTGTGTGTGTGTCGGTAGAAGAGGTTAAAGGTACAGCTTTGAACCTGTTATAGAGATAATGGGGGTGTAGTTTTTTTTCCATCGTTACCCCTCCATTATGATGTTGGCAGACATTTGTGGTTCAAGAAGAATAAAACGCTTCATAACTTTTGGTGATACTGTGAGACGATAATCAACAGTAACGGCACATCACCGCATTCTGTCATTATTTCAGTTCTTACACTTGCTTTTCTCAAAGTGTTTAATTTCTCACTTTTTAGTTATGCCCCGGTGGCACAGTGGCACAGTGGTTAGCAGTTTCGCCTTGCACCTTTAGGTTCCGGGTTCGATCCCCGCCTCTGTGTGCATGGAGTTTGTTCTCCCCGTGCTTGGTGGGTTTCCTCCAGTTCTCCGGTTTCACAGTCCAAAGACATACAAATTACCCGCAGTGTGTGTATTTGTGTGTGCACTGCGATGAATAGGCTCCAGGCCTCCTGAATACAGGATTAGACGACGATGAGTGAGTGAGTAGTTTAGACCGAATTCACGGTTCAATTCAAGGTTCGTCTTTAAACACAAAGATATCTCAGTGCCAGACGGTATTCATTGTTCTTTCCTTTCCCGGTTCTCTCTCTCTCTCTCTCTCTCTCTCTCTCTCTGTCGCATCCCCCATAAGCATTTGCTGTGACATTTAGGAATATCTCCACAAATCTTAAGCCATGGTGGTGAGCGCTGCCAGATGTGCGCACATCTGTTTAAACGTGGCGTGGCGTACGCGGTCTCCGTGGGCAGTTTGCTTTCTCTGTTCATTCGCCGTCTCAGTCAGCGTGTGTTTGTGTGTGTGTGTGTGTGTGTGTGTGTGTAATGGATTCTAATAAAGCGACAAGCTCCGGTTCCAGCTCTCAATTAGCTCGCAGCTCCACCTATTAACTCCTACATATGCATAAATTAGCAGGCGCATATTAACGACGTCTTGCACGGTTTGCGTTAGCGGCAGAAGGGGTACCCGGGGAGCGGGGCGACGTGGGAGACGGGCACGTGCCAGTCAGGGGAATGCAAGCATGGTGCTGGTTCTGTGGAGAGCTGCTGAGCTGGCAGACATGTACGTGTGTGTGTGTGCGCGTGTGTGTGTGTGTGGAACGCAGATGGGTGGAGCAGAAGGAGAGCCGGTATTGTAGGCCAAGTCTGAGCAACGCCACTACTGAATGCAGATGCTGCGGTGGCGGCTGGAGATGCAGAGATGAGCAGCGCATCACGTGCAGCAGCGACGATGGATATTATGGGATGTCGAAGGGAGATTTGAGCAGATGTGTGATGATGATATAACCATAGTTCTATTCATAAATTTTAAATATTATCTATGGAATTACAAATTCAGTGTCATGCTGTTGTAGGAAGATACATGTAGTGTGGTGTGGTGTAGCGGAGTTTAATTGAATAAAAGATGAATTTTTCTAAAAAATGAGAAAAGCAAACAAACAAAAAAGATAAAACTTGAATTTAAATTACAACCAAAAAGGAGAGCAAAACAAAAAGTGAAAATCAAGAATTTTTTTTTAAAACATACAATACAATTTTTATTTTATTAAACACAACAAGGAGAAAAAAAAGCTGAAGATAGAACTTATAAAGATTAAAATAAAACATTGTCCCTTAATTCAATTAAAACCTTTGAAGAATTTTAAAGCTGATTTAATTTAGAGCTGAAAAAATCTATATAAAAATTAAGATTAAAAAATTTATTGACACATGTTAATTGTACTCCATGTAATGTCTACAAAGGATTTTTATAATAATAATAATAATAATAATAATAATAATAAAAACATTTATTTAAAAAAAAAAATTAAGATAACACTTAAAACTTTGATTACAATTAAAATGGAAAACAAAAGCAAAAATGCAAAAAGTTGTAGATTAAAAAAAGGAAGGATGTTTATTTTATTTAAAACTTCAAAATTCAAATTTCAAATGAAATTTTCAATGAAAAATTAAAACTTTAAGGATTCGTATAAAACATATAAACTTCAAAACTTAATTTAATTTAAAACTCTCAACTTTAAAAGAAAAAAGAACATGTTAATAAATTTTATGTAATAATTACAAAAGGAATATTTAAAATAAAAATTAATCATTTAGTTCAATAATTAAACATAAGGTACAACTTTGAACTTAAACTTTAAAAAAGTGAAAAAAGTGTTTAGATTTTGATGGTTTTACGATGAAGTACAATTTTTTATAATTTTGACACAAACCACTGTTTTTAGTTAGGCTGTAGTCACAACATCCATGCTTTCTTAGAAAAGCATATTTCGATATCATTTGTTATGATATTAATATTACTTCCTCAATGATTAGTGTAACTGACACTCCTATACTCGCGACATTAGTGACTCGAGAGGCTCCAGATTCTCCTTCTTTCCTCTACATGTCTATTCCTGATGGAGTTAAAGTGTGTAAGATGTGAGAAAGAGTGTGTGTGTGTGTGTGTGTGTGTGTGTGTGTGTGTGTTTCCTCCTATTCCTCCATGTGCTCTGAAGCACACAGGCAACAGATTGCAGTCTCCATTAAAGCCGAACGCTGTCACATTCTCTGACAGCTCTTCCACCGGGCATTTACTCTGAGAACACGGCAACAAAACATGCACTGCCCGAGCCGCAGTGTCCCGCAATTACCGTCTCACTGTCTCTGTCTCCTGAGCCGTCCCTCCGTCCCACCGCTTTGTCTGTGAACACTCGCTCACAGTTTCTCTTCTTTTATGTTTTGACATTTTCTTTTTTATCTTCACTTTGATTGATGACTCAGAAAACTCTGAAAAATATTCAACTGTCTAGTGCTGATAAACTGCTTGGACTCGTGCACACACACACACACACACACACACACATGAAGAACTAAGGCTGCATGACAACAAAAACATCAGAAAAAAATAAAACATTTTAAACTACAGGGACTTTTGATTGTACAGAATAACAGATCACCGTTCTGAGAGTAAAAACTCCCTTTATTTCTCTATATAATCTCCTGCTACACTAATGCACTTATCCCAGTGTTTCACTAGTGCTTGGACACCATCAAGGTAGAAAGATTTCTCAGTAGTTATCTGTCAATTTTCAAGGATCAGCCGTTCCTCCCGCTGCATGTTCAACTGATTTACTGCGGCAAAGAGTCTTTATCACTTTACTGTGCTTCTGTAAATATCAATCACTTTTACACCTTCATTAACCAGAATATTCATCAAAAGTCCCGGTTTGACTTGAATGCTCCTAGTAGTTTAATAAAACTTGTTTTTGAGGGGGTGTGGCATAGATTGAATGTTTATTAAGGTAAAAAAAAAAATTTTTTAAAAGTCAATAACCATATATAAATGTAATGAGGAAAGGTGAATAAACTTAAAAAAAAATTTAAAATATATAAATTTAAACATATCTAAATGTAGCAATATACATTTTGTAAATCTAAAATTAAACAGATAAATAAAAAAATAAATAAAAACACAAAATACACAGTTTGATCAAATGAAATTAAAAAAGGGTAAAAAAGAAAAGCGTGGATAAAAACAAATAAAAAACAAGCTAACAAAATTATGAAGTTAATAAGATGGAATAAAACAAGATAAAATATGTATAGAATGTATACAAAAAAATAACAAAATATTAGGTAATATTTAAGAATTAAATAAATAATAAATAAAATGTGTAAGTAAAAAAAGAAACAGACTCAAATGATGCAAGTAAAAATCAATGCAAATGAAATAAATAAATAAATAAATAAATAAAAACCACAAAAAGCTAAAAGCCATAATCTAAAGCCAGGTCTTTTTAATCTTATTTCTAAAAGATGTTTGATGTGTGAATTCGGCGTCTCGTGCCTTCTTCTTATAACGATTCACCTCGGTTCATTATTCCACTTTATTATTAATGATATTGATCTCTTTAATGCTACCCATTGACTCACTGCTCCTGATCTCGACTTAATTCTCAGGTCGTGCTGCAGTCATTTGGAAAAGAAGCTACATGGCTTAGTTGCGTGTATGTAGAATTTTATCTTACTTATCTTAGAAGTAAAGCGGGCCTGTAGCGGTTACCTGAGGATCCTCGTGCAGTAATCAGCATCAGATTTGAAGCTTGTGGGAAGAAGGCGACGTAAAACGTCAGAGGTGCATTTACACAGAAGTGTTCCTTCACTCATTAGTGCCTGCCTGGTTAGTGTCAAATATTAAGAAACACCAGAAAATGTTGCAGGACACAATAATAATAATAATAATAATAATAATAATAATATATTCTGTAACCTTTGTTTTGGCTGAGATGAGACAGATACTGTGTGTATTGGATCAGAGATTTCTTTAGTAAAAAATAATAACAGTATAATCATTAAAATAAATAAATAAATAAATAAACAAAAGTAAAAATAAACACAAGTTATTGTCAGTTAATGAGTGCAAAAATGTCTAAATATCAAAATATTTTGTGCAGACCTTCCCAATTTCCCTCCTCTTCCCCCCTCACCCCTTCATCTCTCCATTTTCCTTTTCTTTTTTGGCTCTAATTAGTTTTTTTTTTTTTCATGAAGAGCCTGAGGTCATTCCAGCAGGTGAGGCCTCTTTTCTTTATTACAGTCCATGAAGAAGAGAGTAGAGGTGTAGAATTAAAAATAAATGTGTTCTTCTCGGTCACATTCCAGGAGAGTCGTATTAAAGTGTAAACACACAGGACTGATTAAAGCAGGTGTCGCTGGAGACGGCTTAGCGAGTCCGCACATACTGTATGCCTGGACGCTGAAGACTAACCCCAAACAACCTCCAAGCACTGGCACTTTGACTCGTTTCTGTTTTCTCCTCCTTCGCAGAAGAAGAGAGATGTTTTTACTTTTTTATTTGTGAGTTTGTGTATCGACTTGGTTACACCATCGACTATAAATATAAAAATATATGTATATCTTAAAAAAAAAAAAAAAAAAAAAAAAACAGTCCTGTGGGACGAGATGAACGTTACTCATCCTCCTCTCTTCCTGCGAAACCTTGCTTTGAAATCCCTCCCTCCCCCGTTACTTCCTGACCAGAAGGACACACTCTTACCTCATTAAAAATCCAACAGGCATTAATGTTAGATGAGAAGAATGGAGTGGAGGAAGAAATATATAGAGCGAGAGAAAACAGGGATGGGTGTGTGTGTGTGTGAGAGTGTGTGTATGAGTATGAGTGTGTTTTACAATAGTGTGTGTACGCATACAATATGTAGGAGTGTGTAGGAGGGTGTGTAAATTTGTACAGTAGCTGTGACAGAGTGTGTGTGCATGGAAAAGTTTATGTGTGTAGCAGTGTGTGTATACAGTAAGTGTGCAATGTGTGTGTCTATGAGTGCAGGAGTGTAGCAGTGTGTGTATGTGTGTGTAATGGTTTGTGTAAAAGTGTAGATGTCATAGAGTGTGTGTGTGAGTGTATATACAGTATATATGTGTGTGTGTGTGTGTGTGTGTGTGTGTGTGTGTGGGTGTGCGTGTAAAAATGAGTGTGTGTACAGTAACAGTGTGTTTTCAAGTGTAAAAATGTGTGTGTGGAAGTGTTTGAGAGTGTGTGTAAGAATGACTGTAAGAGTGTGTGTGTTTAAGAGTGTATCAGTTTATGTGTAACATTGTGTGTATGAGTACAGTATGTGTGTAAGAGTATGTGTTAGTGTATGAATAAGTATAAAACTGTGTTAAGAGTGTGTATTTACCGATGTGTGTGTATGACATTTTGTGTAAAAGTGTAGGTGTGAGAGAGTGTGTGAGTAGTCTTATGTATATATGTGTGTGTAAGTGTGTGTACAAGTGTGCATGAAAATGAGAGTATATGTGAAAGTGTGTGTGGATGTGTTTAAGAGTGTACAAGGGTGCGTATGAGTGTGTGTACGAGTATAAGACTGTGTGTACGAGTGTGTATATGGGTGTAAAAGAGTGAGGGTGTGTCTAACAGTGTGTGTATGAGTGTGTGTACGTGTACGCTGTAAACCCGAATAAGTTGGCAAAACTCAAAAAAATGTAGGTAATCAGTTACATCAAAATTTTTTTAAGTAGTGATGTTTCCAGTTTTAAGTAAACGGAACTATGAGTTTTTGATTTGAAATGTCACTTCATTCAAATCAAATAAATTGCTGTTGATCTTTTGGCTGCTCCCGGCAATGGGTGGCTACAGCAGACAATCCGGTCCACACACACAAGCTTGGCACAGGTTTTACCCCAGATGCCCTTCCTGACACAACCCTCCCATTTTATCTGGACTTGGGACGGGAACTTCATCCAGTTGTTGGGAATCGAACCCGGGCCTTTTGCATGGCAGGCGAAACACCTACCAGTGAGACACAAAATCATTAGTCTGAAAGATTTTAAGTTGGTGGAACTTTAAGGTGACTGTTACTGTTACTTAAGTACTTACAGATACTTAAACTATCAAATTTGTTTGTTTGTATCTACAAACTCATAAATACCAAAAAGTTCTAAATACTCATCAAGGTCTATTAATTTGAACTAATTGTAATTATTTAAGTTAACAGTACTCAATATGTTTAATTACTTTGAGTATTAGGGTTTACAGTGTACGTGTGTGTAGCACCCTGGCCGTAGCTGTAGACCCCGGGGCAGGTCAGGGTAAAGGGTGAAACTCCTGAATTGTGTTTAAATAATAATTGAGTCTGATTGGCTCTGCTCATGTCCCTCTGGTCTACGGTGGCTCCTGAGGGACACGCAGCTCAATTCCAATCCCAGCGTCCTGAGCTCCATCGACACGTCTGTGCACGGGGTCGATGGCGTCGATGCTGAATTGACCCTGGGTTTGGACAGAGCAGTCTATAAGCATCAGTGCCATGCTGACTCAGCGACAGTTCGCATTGACTCGGCAACTGCTTAGCGTTCCCGTAACACCGCGTTCTACACTACGGATATTTACCATGTATTTATTATACAGTTATCAAATATATACAGTATATATATATATATATATATCATTTTTTTTTTTGCCTGGTAAATTTTTGTATATTAAATTTAATTATGTGAATAAATTCAGTAATGAGGTTCTGTAAGTGTGTGAGGGATTCTGTGTATACGGTAATAATGTAGTGTGTGTGTGTGTGTGTTGTTGCATAATGCATGTCGTGGTCTTGAAGCTCTCTGTACAGAATAATTACGTATATTACAGCCTGAACACACGTTCAGGCGTCTCCTACACAGTACAACGTTACCAACATGATCAGCACCACCACCATCAGTGCCATCATCGTGACCTTTATTACTCCCATCATTACCACCACCACCTTAAGCATCATCATTATCACTACCATCATCATCATCATCATCACCACCACCAGCTTTATCACTACCATCATTACCACCACCACCTTAAGCATCATCATCACTACCATCATTACCATCATCATCTTCATGACTACCACAGCCATCACTGCCATCATCGTGACTTTTATTACTACCATCATCATCATCACCACCATCACCACCTTTATCACCATTTTTATCACCACCACCATCGTCATCATTACCATCACAATCCCCATTATTACCATTCTCATCACCATCATCATGACCACCATCACCCTCACCACCATTATCACCGCAATCACCAACATCACCATCTTCACTCCAACCACAACGACCACCATCATCACTACCCTCATGACCACAAACACCACCTTTGTCGCCATTATCATCATCACTAACATCACCACCTTCACCACCACCACCTATATCCTCATCCCCATCAGCAGCTTCACCATCACTACCACTTACATCATCACCGCCTTTAAACGTACAGTTTGGCATGAAGGAACGATTCAGATAGGTTTGGGATGTTATGGAAAGGTTTTAAAAGGAAATGAATCTGTGGTCATCTTCACAAAAAGGATAGAGGTCTTGTTCAGTCTTTACAGTTTTTGTAAGTGTTAGAACCTTTCTTTTGTGTGTGTGTGTGTGTGTGTGTGGTGTTTGGGGCTGGATTGGGGCTCTGTAGTCGTTTTGAGTGAAGCGAGTATTGACAGCAGCAGAGAGCTGATAAGGAGAGACTTATCCTCTAATTACTGCACTGTCTGCTCAAGTCGATGAAGACATCCCTCTGTCTCTGTCTCTCTGGTTTTGAGGAATTGTAGATTAGCCAGTTTTCTCTCTCTCTCTCTCTCTAGCCGTGACTTGTATTATGCTAATGCACTCATTTATTTGTTTGCATGGCAGGCTTTGACTCGTCTCATTGGGATTGTGTTATCTTTCCCACCGTGTCTTCCCAGTCCTAATCTCCAAAAAATGTTAGATTGGTCTCCGCTAATTAAATGGACTCCGGTGCCAAGCAGGTAACAAAGGAAACCCAAACCGAGCGCCCTGCAGCGCCGAGCTGAACCGTTCCTTAGTCCGTGGCCTGGGTTTGGGACGGGGCCGAGCGCTGGAGCAACCGGTACTCAGGAAGGAACGGTGCATTAATTGTGGCTGGAAATGAAATGTGGGCATCCACCTGTTTAGTCTCGATAAGGCTTCTTCAGTTGGATGTTCAAGTCACATGAAATCTGTCAAAGGCTTTGGATTTTAATTCAGGTTTAGGCTATGCAGTGAAACTGAAAATCCAATAAAACTCAGGCGCTTCAACTAGCGTTTATGTTCTGGAGGTTATGATTGAAAATGCAATGCTTGGAAACGACTCGCCAAAACTCAACGCGTACATTCAGTAAGCCAGAGGGCATGTGAGAGAGAGAGAGAGAAAGAGAGAGAGAGAGAGAGAGAGAGAGAGAGAGAAGGAAAGCCATGTTCTGTTAAAACCAGTTAAAGCTGGGGAGAATTGGCTGAGCTCAGCAGCTCTGGGGTTGGACCAGTAAGAGGAAAGTAAAAAGCAGTGCAGAAATTGCTTCGAGATTTATTTTAGTCCAGCCTCGAAATGGTTCTTCTCTCCTTCTGCCGATTTCATGGTTTTAATCACACAATTAAATCAGCCTGTAGTAGTACTGCGGTGAAATCTCTTATAAGCTGAATGTATTCAGGGTTGGGAAAGGTTTGAGAAGTAAAGGAAAGATAGACTGCGGCTGGGAAAGAAAGTTATGCAAAGGTTTAAATTCTTTAAAAACATTTTTTTACATAAACATTCACGTCAAATGTATTTTTTATTATTATAACTTTTATTAAGAGGGAAATAGGTTGACATTACAGTACATTACAAAGAACATTTTGAGATTAAAACCTTAGAGCATGTACAGTCCTGACCTCTCTCCAAGCCATTACAACATGTTTGGGCCATTAAAGGAGTTCCTGGGAGACCAGCGTTTCAGAGGTAAAGCAGGCAGAGAAAACTGAGAAGACTTTCTACCTTGATGGTATCCAAGCACTAGTGAAACTCTGGGATAAGTGCATTAGTGTAACAGGAGATTTTACAGAGAAATAAATAAATGGATTTTTTTTTTTACTTTAATAACTGTGTTCTGTTATTCTGCACAATCGAAAGTCCCGGTTTGATTTGAACACCCATTATATAGTTTAAAAAATAAAGAGAGAGCAACATAATGGTGAGTTGTTGTTTTTTTTTACACCGTTATTACAAAGCTAATCTCAAGCGATATGAAAGGGATTTATATATCATTCACCTTAAAATACAGCTATGCATGAAAGGGTTAAATGAGGGCAACTAGTTTGAAAAGAACACACACATGCACACATTTGACAGTGACAGGGATAAATGTCACACATGACAGTGTGTGTGTGTCATGCCAGAGGAATGCCCTTTTCCTCAGTGTCCCTTCATGACCTTAACACCACCTTCCTACGTTAAGTGTCTGGACCTGCACATCCATGTGCATATACACACCCACACACTTACACACACACACTCACTTGCACACACACATGCACACATTGTACAGGTGGAGAAGAGCATCTGTAGCCCCAGGGCAGAAAATAAAGAAATGCTGACGAGGTAGGCGGAGACCCGGGACTGCTCGCTCGTCCAACATGGCACCTGATGGCAGCCTTGTGGAGTTAATTTGCTCCGTCCTCTTGTGGGTTTAGATATTTTAGATTTCTATAAAGATTCCACTTTCGCTGAATTTTACTCCTAGCTGAATGCATTTGAATCGATGTGTTTAATTGAGTTTCTCTCCGTCTGATGGTTTTGTTTTGCTCTGCTCCCTCCCAGCTTCGCTCACAACCACTCTTTCATCTCGCCCATCTTTTTTTGCAAATAAGCACCCGCCGACATAACGACGGCGTAGACCGCATTAATGTGGGCCGTTAGCCATAATAAAAGGTGCGATCCGTATTGCAAAGTGCCACCACCAACACTTAATTAATCCTAATTGCTTTGGAGACGGGTCGTCCTGCAGAGCCCCCGCCGTTATTCTAAACGACTTCCCGTCGAAATTGCATGCGCAAGATTTTTATTCACAGGCTATGATGAACACACACATTCCCCTGCTAGCCGTGTCTTCCTCACTTCTTCCAGCCTGCCATTTGGAGGGGGAGAGAAGCTTTTTTTTTTGTTTATTTTTTTGCCAGATATGCACTGTGGTTGGCAGGAAGGCTATTTGCTCTTGCACTCTGGTTGGGAGAGATGAGTAGCTTGGGAAGTGGGGGATGAGTAATAGCTGTTGCACTGTTCTTATCACCCGTCCACACACCTGCACTTCTTTCACTGCCACAGTCCTAATTGCCCCCTCACTCCCCCACCTTCCCACCACGCCGAGCTCGATATCTGCTTATGCTATGCATTCCTGGGCAGACGGCCTCCCTTGTACATTAACAACCCTGTGATGGGAACCGGCCATCCGGCCATCTTCCAAAATGTAGTGGAGTCATCCTTTACTTGAATATGATCCTGGACCTGTTTGGGAGCAGAGCTTATAATCCTTTACAGTTATCATACTGTGGATTGATTGGACAATTTGCAATGTCAGTTGGTTTGCAAATTGTTTGTTTTTTTGTGGATGTGTTTCCTTTAGAACCAGAACAGTGAAGAATTCCATGTTCTTGTATAGGATTAGCCATACAGACTGGCAGGAGACGTGCACTCTCACAACAAAAGTGAACCAGGTACAGAAGTCACATCTAATTAAACTTTGATTTTACATACCAGAAACACTTTCAATTCAATCCAATTCGATTTGATTTATATAGTGTTTTTAGCTTTACTTGAGCAAGCTGAGGGCGACGGTGGCAAGGAAAACTCCCTGAGATGGCAGTAGGAAGAAACCTTAGTAAACCTGAGGAACCAGTCCTAATTTGGGTGATATCAGATAGATACAGCAGAGATTGATTTGCAGTAACAATGCAGGATAGGAGCCTGAAAGTTCCGTATTACAGGAAAAGTGTTTAGGTTAATATGAAATCCACTTCCATTGTTATGGGTACAAAACTGTTAGGGATTTTAGTCCTAAGCGACTGCAGTCACAACCATTTACCGGTTTACAAAGCTTTGAAGTCACACAGATCACGTCATGTTATCATGTCAGAATCGACTCTAGTGTGGACGTGAACCCCAGAACACCATTAACAATGAGAACCGGGAACCGATTCTCTTTACCACTCTAATGCTTGAAAACGGCTTTCATGAAAAGATCCCGACTATACCAAACTCCAAATACAGCTTTGCTAAGTCGGGACAATAGAACATGGATGGGATTGGTGTGCACTATAAACCGTTTTCTCTCTTTGAGCTATCCCATGCTGAGCTGTATTATCATGGCCCAGAGTGGCAGAGGCTTTCACGAACAACCTCATGGAGCTAAGCCCAGCAAATCATATTAACACAAACAGAAGGTAAATGAGGCCTTTGGAGCCATTTTATTGCCAGTCATTGGGAATGCCATGCAGCTTGGCAGGCAGGCAGGCAGGCAGGCGGTCCCATCACTGGGGTCACTGCGAGGTGATGTGAATGAAAGCCATGTGCCTTCATGCATGTTAAAGAAGGAACGTTACAGGAGGATTTCCCATTACTGCCCGGCGTGGTTTGATTGTGGCTCTGGTTTAGTCCACAGGTGCCAAAATCTAATAGAGATGCTTTTACTGCTTGTGCAATTTTTCAAATTCGCACTAGAACCGTAACGAATCGACTGGCCTCACATGGGCTTGCATCTTAAAGGGCTGCATTTGATGCGAGTCAGAGCCGCATCTAAATCCCAAGATGTATCACCCACTGGAGAGACGTCCAAAGAAAAGCTGATAGAACATGAAGATGATTAAGGAAATGCGTGTTCTTAACAGAGACTAAAAGAAAGCTTTAATCAGTGCATCTAGTTCCTATTAGCACTTCTGAGCCAGTGTATTGCTGTTAATCAATGGAAGAGATATAATGATAAAAATATGCAAGCTGCACTACATGGAATCAGAATGTGGTGTGTACTTTCGCCAAGGAATGGTTTTATTTAAAAGAGAAAAACACACAAAAAAATCTATTCCTAGGTCTTCTTCCAAATAGATTTGAACTGTTGTGTTTTATGTGGTTTTTCGAGGCATCCAAGCGTCTCTCGCCTGGTGCTCGAAGGTAATTGGGACAGCACTTAAAGTGGTAGGGCTATGTAGTTCTCCATGCAGACACCCCTTTAATAGTCCTGTTCCGCCGTGTGTGGAGCAGCGGGAGGCCCAAGCAGACAAGTTGGTTGGTCTAAAAAGCATTCCTTTTTTGTGGGACATGATTGCAGAGGGGGTATTGTATCACCCCAATTTATACAGCCCTGGGAAACGGGGAGAGCCATTCTCAGAAATGTGCATTCAGGAAAGACTAACACACGAGCCCCATACCTCATCCCTCATCCCTCATACATGTTCTTATAAAGTGAACACATGCCAGACGAGAGACTGCTTTCCAAAACTTCAGATGTCCTTTTTTTTTTTTTTTTTTTAATTCAAGCTTTATTGCTAGAAGAAACAGCAATGCCGATGTTATTTTTGGATTGTCGTATAAAGACTCCGTTCTTGACCAGGCAGGTTGACAAAAGCAGAAGCAGAAACTCCAAAAACCGCAGCGTTCTGTGCCGAGCTACTGTAACAGTATCCCTGCTATTCTGGGAGCCGGACCAAACTCCCTCGCTGCTGCCGATGTGGTGCAACTGGACAGCATGTGACGAGCAGCAGTGGCCACACAGCTGTCCGGTCTCTTGGGTCATGAAGAGTCCAGGCACTGGCCAATTGGTAGAAGGTGATGAATGTCGCCAAGCACTCTAGGCAACATTGAATCTTTCATCATTAATCTAAGCCATTATGCGACCGTTTCCTCTGCCGTTGTTCCTTGCGTCCATCCCAGTGGAGCTGACGCAGCCCCTCTGGGCCAGAAGAGGTAGAAACCACAGTTGAGGTCATCTGGCAATGACTTAGGAAGAGCATGCAGGCAGGCAGATGTTGGCACTCAGGGTCTTTTGATTTTTACACACACACGCAAAAAAAAGCAAGCGAGCATTTCCAGTTTGAAGAAAAATATGCCTCAGGAACTGTATCCAGATGTTACCACACTGGAAAAGTCATCTTTAATGGATAGCAGTAGGATATAAATGAACCAGTGCTTTTCTCTTTTTTTATGCATTAAAAATAGAACTTGTTCATATAGGATTTCCAAGAAATATGACTTGCCATTGGGTGACTGTCAGGAAGGCACCAATAGTGCTTTTCCGCCATCGATCATGGTGTACTGTATGGTGTTATATCCATGATCCCCTGTTTTCTCGGCCCGTAACTAAGATCCCATCCTGAAATTTATAATTATTTATGAATTATGGATGAAG
This sequence comes from Clarias laeviceps, assembly GCA_030014305.1. NCBI lineage: Eukaryota > Metazoa > Chordata > Actinopteri > Siluriformes > Clariidae > Clarias > Clarias laeviceps. The sequence goes on along the minus strand of JAQMYJ010000003.1, from coordinate 2,887,122 downwards.
GATTATAGGGGCAGTGATGGCTCAGACAGTTGAAGCTTTAGATTGGTTATTAGGGGGTCGGGGGTTTGAGCCCAGCCACAGTTGGGTTGCCACTGTCCGGCCCTTGAGATGGAATGTATACCCAGCCACTTAAATTCAGTGCCAGTCCCAAGCACCAAAGAAATTTGGTGGGTTGTGGCAGGAAGAGCATCGAGAGTAAAACCTGCGCCAGATCTTTGCAAATGAACAGATATCGTAACCCAAGGTTAAAGGAACAACAAAAAAATGTATAAGAATTATGAATTCTAGGATCATCCTGTAACTTCTGTTTGGTTGGTTTTTGAAGATCCTCCATTGTTGCTGCTATTATTAGTGTTTATTATTAACACTTTGAAAAGTGGGAATTTAGAATCTAAGAGCTCAAAGAAAATTTGCAACACAGAATCCTGAAATCTTAAATATTGAGCAACACAGAATCTTGAAAATCCATCTTAACAGAACCCAAAGACTTCATAGTCCTCTATAACTCACATAACTCGGTTATCTAAGTCAGCACTTTCCTGATGTTGTTAACCTCTTTCCGTCCGCTGCACTCTCAGCCACACATTGTGTCCGTACCCGTGCCGGACTCTTTTAGATCGTGCACCTGATTTGGCGCTATCGGAATTAATACATGTTTCACCTCCTCTAAAGGCGAGAATCTTCACGTTCTCTCTCTCTCTTCTGCTCGCTCACACTTATAAACACTATCAAATAAAGCAGAGGAAAGTATGTCAGCTGTGAAATTACTGTTCATCAGGGCCTTTATTTCTCCACCCACTGAGAAAAGTGATGGATTCCAGAGAGAGCAAAGGATGCGAGGGGGGTGGTGGGAAGAGATGTGTGTGTGGGGGAGATTGGGGATGGGGTTAACTCCTCCATGTATAAGTGTTCAAGCTGCCAATCTCTATCTCGGCGGTGGCTCCTTCTCTACGACGTGTCCTGCTCCACTGCGGTGGCGTGTGGATTAGTGTGGGTGGAGGATTTTCCGTGAACCGCAGGGGAGAAAGTGGCTCGACCAGTGCTGAATCAGGACTATGTTTGAACAGGATAATAGTCTTTTTAAGCTGGTGCCAAGCTAAAGATTTACATAAAGAAAAGAAAAAAAACCCACAACATCCAAGATTCATTTCATAGCTTCAACATGTTGTTCGTATTTTCCTATATTACCCACAATGCCATTCCGGGTGCTAGGAGGGAGTCAGCTCTTGCTTCATCTACTGTGGATCTAAATAGAGTAATGCAGCGGCGCTTTAGTACTTTACTAGATGCGATTGGAGCAACATGTCCACTATTGCTCTGTTAAGTTGGTTATTAATATTACATTGGACATTGCTGTAAAATGGTGCATGAGAAAAGATGCCTGTGCTCTTTCATTTTCAAGTGCAAGCAACACATCCTAAAAGATTTTCTTCTATTAATAGCGGTAACAATAACTTTTTACTCCTACAACCTCAGAACAGGACACAACTATGGACAGGAATAACACAAATACTGGTCCAATAAACACAGTTGAGCGTGATGTCCATCTGCATGTGTGTTTGTGTGAGGGAGTGTGTGTGTGGGTGATGGTCAGCTGGATACTCAGATAATTACCCAGATCAGTAAGCGTGAAGGTGGATGCATGCTCTGCAGTCAGAGGTGGGTCATGGCTCGCAGCTGGCGATCTAATCTCCTCATCAACAGCTGTACAATCACAAACTTGTTCCCTAGCCAGTGCTAAGACAATACACATCGACAGACTCCAACTCCCAGGATCCTCAGCCACGTTCATCTGCAGGTGCTCCTTAAATATGCCGAGGTTTAGACTATAATTAGATCGAGCCATCTCCGCATATAAGCGGACAGCTGTTTCTGTGTTTCTTCAGGTACACGGGTTTTGTTCTGTTCCAAAACCATCTGCAGAAGATATCCAGTGCAAGTTTTTGTTCTGAATATGATGAAATGTTTTAAAGAAACATGGTATTTATGTGTGGAAGAGTTGAGAGAGAGGCGCTGAGATATCAGCATACCCAGGCTTTTACGCTTCCCGGACTGGGAGGGGGAATTAAGACATTAATGGGGTGGTGGAACTGTCTTCGAGTTATTACTCCGCTGTGTCCCTAATGAAAAAAAAAGAATTAAATTATCAGCTAATTTGTGCAGATGTCTCTGGTGGCAGGAATTTACCCCGTGTGTCGGTTTCTATTAGACGCAGCACGCTTAACATTTTGTTCGCCACGAGGATTGTAAGAAGTTGTCGTTGCTATGGGTTTGAAATTGGAAATTGTATCATGTAAAAGAGTGGGAGATTTACAGACCTGAAATTGTCTCAAATACTGTATATGAGATCACTTACTTGATAAGGAAACATCATACTGTATAAAAATCTGCATTTTATAGGGGACCTATTATGCAAAATTCACTTTGTAGTCATTTTAGATATTTAGAGAACACACAATAAGATTTAATTCCCAGGGGTTTTTGTTGTTGTCCTTTTTACATTTTTGTATTGGCCAGGGCTGTAAGAAGCAAATAAGATCTCCCACTATTGTGACCTCATACACACTACCAAGCGACCCTCCCCCGGCTCAAGGCTCTGCTCCGCTAAGCTAAGCTCTGCCATTCTCTGGGCGCCATTTTTAAGAGCTAGGGTAATTAAGGCTACGCTATCGGGTAGCAGCTAAATTCTAAAGGCAAGCCTAGTTAATTGTTAGTTTGTATCACGGGCTAGGTTAGCAGTTAACTGTTAGCAGGTAGCAGCTAATTCCTAAAGGCCAACCTACCATTTTGCCAGTGGTAGCTTTGCATGTTAAGACTCTGTCCTACTGATTAGAATGTTAGTGGTTCAAGACCCAGTTCCGCCAAATTGCTCCTGTTGGGCCCCCGAGCAAGGCCTTTAATCTGCTTCAGGGGCTCTATATGCTATATACTGCTAACAGCGTTCTAACTCCAACTTCCTAACAAGTTGGGATATACGAAGGAAATAATTTCACTGTGCAGTAAAATATTATATTATAATAATTCACATCCTCAATTTTATATCACCAGATATTGAGGAGGTGAATTAAGGATCTTACATACATTTTTCCTCTCGTTTGTTTGTCGGAAATGCCTGAAATGAGGTGGTTAATGATTGATAAGGTCCTAAACCTTCCCTGGGTTCTGACTGGCTAAGAACATGCACTTCCACAAAGGGCCATTCAGGGGCAGGATATTTAAAGCTACAGACACTGAAACAGCAAAACAAGTAAAACAGAAATACTATTAAGCAGCCAGAATGCAGGATCTGTTGTGTATTCCACCTTTAACATTAACACACACATTTCGGGAGAGCCGTAAATCCACTAAAACTTGCTTAAAAGAAGTATAATATGCAACCTTTAATTTATGGTAATGTCCAGGCACCATGAAGCCTAAAAAATGATATTTGACCAATAACCTTTTCTTAATCATGGTCTTTAAAGAATATTGCTGACCTTTAGAGAGAAAAAAAAACTGTCTTTAAGGAACATAAGTGGACTTTAAATATTATTTTCACACCTGTTGTTCCATTTGCTTAGTCAGAATCGGAAAAAAAAAAAAATCGCTTTATGCCTTTTGATGTTCGGGTTTACCTTTATGTCAATGTATAAAAGTCTCTCTCTCTCTCTCTCTCTCTCTTTGTTTTTTGCCACTGTCTGAAACCATCTCTCCTTTTGATTTCCAACATTTAAGCTTCTTGATTAATCACACAATTTCACATCATACTCAGCAGGTGGCGATCTTGCCATTTCACCTACTATACACCACTGTGGTTATGTAATGCAATGGCATCAAATGTAGTGCAGTAGAAAGTACAGATAGTTGCTGAAGTGTGTAGCGGAGTAAAAGTAAAAAGTGTCGTTTAATAAACCTATTTAAGTAAAGTACAGATTCATGAAATATGTACTTAAGTTTAGTTACCTTCCACCTCTGGAAACAAGTATACATAAAAGCCAGAAAAATTGCTAACATATGTACAGAAAACATCAAGAACATGGAGCCGATTCTAGATACGTGATTAGATAATTATATAAAAAGTTAATTGAAAACATTTTGTTTATTGCTGCCAGCATTTCTTTTTTTCTTTTGTGCTACAGCTCTGTCTTTTGGCTCAAATCCTCTGCAAACTTAAAAGACGATGTGTTTGGATCACTTCCCGCAGTTGAGTCGACTCCTGAGTAAAATTACTTCTTCAATCTCGCTTATTTGCATTTACATTTATGACCTTTGTTCGACGTCCTCATCCTATCCGCAGTGACTTACATTAATTTTAGTTATCCAACCAAGCAGTTAAAGGTTAAGGGCTTTTCTCAAGGACCCAGCAGGGGCAGTTAGGCAGGGCTGGGGGTTTTAAACGCATGACCTTCTGATCAGTAGTCCGACATTTGTTTTTCTCATTGCACTACCAATGCTGCTCAGATGTTCTCATGTGTCCTAAGATGTGCACCACGGGTTCATTCAAACACACTACACACTGGATTTCTGAAAGAACTCGTGTATGTTTCAGCTGGAGTCAGAAAGCCAAAAATACCACACTGGAAAAAATAAAAAATAAAAAAAAATTTTTTTTCTTCTGAACACACCCCGAGTGACTCCTCAAGACATTTTTCTGATCTCTCTGTGGTTTTGGTAACCGAATCATTCATGCATTCAATTAACTCCCTATCTGTGCATGAACTCCATTCCCGTTAAACGTGTGACACCATTTCCTTTAAAAAGAAATGCCCTATTTTTAAATTTCCTTAAATACAAATTCAACTGTTGGTGATTATCTTCCTTCTCGAGCTCTCTTCTCTGGAGTTTTGAGGTGTTAACTGTAGACATCGTGTGCATTGAAATAATCAAGCTGTTGTTTAAAGATGCCTCTAGGAAAAAGAAAAGTGCCCCGTGCTTGGGTTTGCAGTGTCTAAAAGAAGCCTGATTTCCATTCCGTGCCCATTAAGGGCTCAGCACCTGGCATGACACATGGACATCAGTCTCCACTCTGGGGTTAATATTCCAGATTTCTGCTCCTCTGTCTTTGCTGTCACAATAACCTCACAGATCTGATTTGAAGAGCGAGCGTCTTTCTCTGACAGAAGAATGGAAATGCTGTGTGTTTGATTGATCGTTGTGATCGTTTTCCGTTCTCACTAATTGGAGCCGAGTCTGAGGGCGTGTGCAGGACTGTCCTGCAGGGTCGTGGCCTGTCATGTCGACTGCCATGTTGTTGTCTGTCAGGACCTGCATGAGGAAGCATGTGGACATAACGCCATGCTAATGATGGCGCTACAGAGCGTGCACACTGGCCAGACTGGGGAGGAGTTTCTCACGCACAGCTCAGGAGTGACACCACCAGGGCCTTGATTTTGCCTTAATTTGTTTCTTCTTCATTGACTTCAACTAGAATGCTTGCTTTTTTCTTTCTTTCTTTTGTTTTTCTCTTCTTTCTTTCTACCTCTCTTCATTTTCTCAATTATTTTCTTTCATTTTCTTTCTTTCTTTTTATGTTCTTTATCTTTTTTTTTCTTACTTATTTCTCTCTTTCTTTCCTTCCTTCTTTTTCCCCTTCTTTCTTACTTTTTTATGTGGATTTTTTTCTTTCCTTTCTTTCTTCCTTCCTTTCTCTTGTTACCTTTTTTTCATCTATCTTTCAACATTTCTTGCTTAATTTGTGTTCTTTGGTTCTTCTTTCTTTTTTCACATTCTTCCTTCTTTTTGTTCTTTCCTGTTTCTTTTTGTTTTCTTTCTTTCCTTTTTAGTTTTCTCTTCTTTCTTTCCTCCTCACTTCATTTTCTCAATTCTTTTCTTTTCTTTTTTTCTTTCTTTCAGATTTTTCTTTCTTCCCTTTTCATTTTCTTTCTTTTTTATGTTCATCTTTTTTAATTTTTTTCTTACTTATTTCTTTCTTTCCTTCCTTCTTTTCCCCCCTTTTTTCCCTGTTTCTTACTTTTTATGTGGATTTTTTGTTTTCTTTTTTCTTTCCCTTTTTTACCTACCTTTTAATCTATCTTTCACCATTTCTTGCTTAATTTGTGTTCTTTGGTTCTTCTTTCTTTTTTCCCATTCTTCCTTCTTTTTGTTCTTTCCTGTTTCTTTTTGTTTTCTTTCTTTCCTTTTTAGTTTTCTCTTCTTTCTTTCCTCCTCACTTCATTTTCTCAATTCTTTTCTTTTCTTTTTTTCTTTCTTTCGGATTTTTCTTTCTTCCCTTTTCATTTTCTTTCTTTTTTATGTTCTTTATCTTTTTTAAAAAATTTTCTTACTTATTTCTTTCTTTCTTTCCTTCCTTCTTTTTCCCCCTTTTTTCCCTGTTTCTTACTTTTTTATGTGGATTTTTTGTTTTCTTTTTTCTTTCCATTTTTTACCTACCTTTTAATCTATCTTTCACCATTTCTTGCTTTATTTTTGTTCTTTGGTTCTTCTTTCTTTTTCCCCCATTCTTCCTTCATTTTCTTCTTTTTTGTTTCTTCTTGTTTTCTTTCTTACTTTCTTTTTATTCTTTCCTTCCTTCTTCCTTGTCTGGCTGTCTGTCTGCCTGTCTGTATGAGGTTGAGAGCGAGACTAAATAAACACGAGTGTGTTGTGGCTCTGGTGCGAGACCCTGTGACAGAGCTGACTGCACACTGCACTCTCCCGGATTACACTCAGGATGGAGAATGATGATGATGGAACTTGGAGCTGTAGCTCATGTTGAATTTGGCTAAGAGCGCTGCGATGGAGTGAGTGTGAATCTGATAGGATGAAGGACGGATGTGGTGCCAGTCTCTCTCCTCTTCTTCTCCTCATCACTCTCTCCATCTATTAAACACGGTCAGGCCCAGGCGCTCGTCTCTGCTGCGACTGATTATAAAACAATGCCTTATCGTGCCCCCGTTCTCCCACCATAAATCAGCTGGGGGCAGGAAGTGGAGCTGCCCCGAACCCCTCCTGCCTGTGGCCTCTGCAGACAGATGAATAGCAGTGAGAGGAGAAGTCTGGGGTCGGAGCAAACGCGTTCGCATGCAGTGAGTGTGTGAGGATTGAAGAGCAGCTGGAACCTCTTCTGACTCTGAGTCTGTCTGTGTGCTGCTGAGTCTCGACCCCAAACACTTCCCCGTTAATACTGCTTGACTGGAGGAGTCGAACACCGCGCCATCGTCTTTATACCTGCTGTGGGCGTGGCCCAAACCACAAGGGTCTTGTTTCTTTCTTCCTTTTTAATTGGCTTTAACTTAAAAGTATTTTTTGGTTTTCTTCCTTTCTTTCTTTCTTTCTTTCTTTCTTTCTTTCTTAATTTCCTTTCTTAATTACTTGATTTCTGGTTTTCTTTCTTTTTTTGCACTTTCTTTCTTTCTTTCTTTCTTTCTTTTTACCCATCTTTCTTACATAAAGTTGTTTTTCATAGATTTTCTTTTCTTTCTTTCTTTCTTTCTTTCTTTCTTTCTTTCTTTGTACCTCGTTTTTGCTGCATCTTTAATTGTTCTTTCTTTTTTATTTTAAGAGTTTTTTTCATAGATTTGTTCTTACTTTCTTGTCTTTTTTCTTTAATTGTTCTTTCTTTCTTTGTTCCTTGTTTATGCTGCAACTTTAATTGTTCTTTCTTTTTTTCTGTCATTGCTTCATTTTTCTTTCTTTCTTTCTAACTTTCTTTCTTTCCATATATTTTTTTTCATAGATTTGTTCTTTCTTTCTTCCTTGTTTTTGCTTTATCTTTAATTGTTCTTTCTTTCTTTCTTTCTTTTTTTTCTGCCATTGCTTCCTACTTTCTTTCTTTCTTTATTCCTTTCCTTTCTTAATTACTTGATTTCTGGTTTTCTTTCTTTCTTTCTTTCTTTCTACCTTGTTTTTGTTGCAACTTTAATAGGTCTTTCTTTTTTTCTGTCATTGCTTCATTTTTCTTTCTTTCTTTCCATAAATTTTTTCATAGATTTGGTCTTTCTTTCTTTCTTCCTTGTTTTTGATTTATCTTTAATTGTTCTTTCTTTCTTTCTTTCTTTCTTTCTTTTTTTCTTTCTTTCTTTCTTTTTTTTCTGCCATTGCTTCCTACTTTTTTCTTTCTTCCCTTTCTTTCTTTCTTTCTTTCTTCCTTTCCTTTCTTAATTACTTGATTTCTGGTTTTCTTTTCTATCTTTTTTTGGTTTTCTTTCTTTCTTTCTTTCTTTCTACCTTGTTTTTGTTGCAACTTTAATTGTTCTTTCTTTTTTTCTGTCATTGCTTCATTTTTCTTTCTTTCTTTCCATAAATTTTTTCATAGATTTGGTCTTTCTTTCTTTCTTCCTTATTTTTGATTTATCTTTAATTGTTCTTTCTTTCTTTCTTTTTTTCTTTCTTTCTTTCTTTGTTTTCTCTGCCATTGCTTCCTAGTTTTTTCTTTCTTCCATTTCTTCCCTTTCTTCCTTTCTTTCTTTCTTTCTCCAGTTGTTCATGTTTTCTTTCTCCTGTTCACTTCATGTCTGACTGCTTACTCGCTCCAGCATGAAAGTTAAAACCTCCAGTTTGAGTGAATTCTTCTTCTTGAAGCACACGTCTGGTTTCTCCCAGGTTTCTGTAAACCTTACTCCACCTGCTCTTCCCATCTGTATCAAACACGTTCATTTCTTTGGTAACGCCTGTAGATCAGTTTCTCTGTTTGTTTCACGGAAAGTTCTTGCTCACTGAACACTGTAATAACCGTCTCTGCTCATGCACTCTCCATAAGTGTCTGTCCTGTCTGTGGCGTCCTCCGTTTGTCCTGTAGTCCAGGGTGATCTTGGAGGGTGATTAAGTGCAGACGTGTTCAGGGATGCCTGTCGTGCTTCAAGGATTTGATGGCACGCTTTATACCATGTCGTAAATCGCACTGAAGGATGGTGAGGATGGTCCGGAGAGCTTTTTTATCTCAACATTGTCTTTTTGACATCAGGGCTTCAGAAGTCCAAGGTCTTCTACACAACACGTGTCCTGCTTTTCCTCTCTGCAGCAAATCTTTACTTTACCGTTCAGTATTTTTCTTTCATAAACAAACACGGATTATTATTATTAGCAATTATTAGTACTTATAATTAAAAGTAATTATTATTATTATTATGTCACTGGACATTGTGGCAGTGTAAGATTCTGTAGGAACAATCCACACCATATATTTTTGATTCCTTTTCCTGAACTTTCTTCCTATTTTTCACATTTTATATTCCATGTTTTCCAACAATTAATATCTGTTATTTCCCCCCACATTTTTTTTTAAATATTGTTTTTCTTTATATTTTTTTCCAAATATTTTGTATTTTTAATATTTTTATGACTTTTCTCTATAGTTTTTCTTGCATTTATTCATGTATGTTTTTTCTACTTATTTTATTTTCACATTTTATTTTATTTTTGTGATTTTATTTCCTAAATATTTTATTTGTACATTTTTTCTTCATGTTTTTTCAAATAAAATAAAAAAAATTCCTTGTGATTTCTTTTCACCATTATATTTACACTTATTTTTTCCCCTGTTTAATTTTCTTACTCAACCTTTTTTTATTTCATTTAATTTACTATTTTAAGTCAGATTTTATGCAATCATATGAATTTAACCCCACGCGGGCAAATTCAAAGTATTTATTTTTAAATCAAAGGGTAAAATGTGTGATCAGATGCGGGCGGGGCTCTGGATGAGGTTACGAGGGAGATCTGAGAGGACAAATGAGGAACCTGGGAATGGACCAGGTGTAAGTCCTCCCCAGGGCTCAGCATCGCACGTGTCTTTATCTAATGACGTTTATGTCCTGTCAGACGTGAGAAAAACGAGGACAAATGATGGAAGAGAAAAGGTTAAAGTAACCGAACCTCTGTTGCCTTTTGTCACTGTGTATAATGTGGAGTTTTGGGGGTAGTTTCATGGGGAGGGAAATGGGGGTCATCTAATCCAGTGGCCCGGCATGTGAGCACTCGCGCTTCAGTGACTTGTGATAAATAAAAAATGTGGAGTGTGTGTGGTGATTGGAATATTAACTCTGTAAACATCCCAGGAGAAGCCGATCTGAGGGCTGCTGACTCCGTACAGTGTGAGGTGAGGACAGAGTCCTGACTCTTTAGCTAATGGATACACACGCACGTGTGTTTGTGTGTGTGTGTGTGTGTGTGTGTGTTTCAGCATCAGAGTGTAACGTAGCTTTGTGGGACTCTCACCTTCAGGGACCTGGGGGTTGGGGGTGAAAGTGTAGGACCCCGTTTAAACCCTACAGCGTTTGATTGTCCCTCATTCCTCACGCAATTACGGCGTCCTGCACTCAGGTGTCCTCTCTGGAATCGAAACGCTCATGTTGCTGGTGTGCGAGATGAAGGAGGTGGAGTGTGAGCATCGCTTCAGGCACACAGGCCCAGATCCCCAGCATGATCTTTTTTACCACCACGCTAATTCAGTTTTTTTTCTTCCTGTTTTTCAATTATTTTTACACTTTGTACTGCTTTTTTACATTTCATTTCTTCCCAGATTAAAAAAATATATATTTCCTACATTTTATTATTTTATTTATGAACAATTACATGTTAAAAATCATTACATTTGATTATTTTAAGAAATTAAATATATTTTCAAATGTATAAATTCCTAATTTTTTTTTAACCTCCACTCTATTTTAAAAAGTTACATCTTTCTTTTATTTTAGATTATATTTTAATTATGTTTTTTACATTTGTCATCTATTTTCACATTTGATTTATTTTACATTTTGTTACATTTAATTTTCCCCATACTTTTCTTTTTTGCCACAATTTTTATCTTTTCAGTATAATTATTTCTTCCACCTTAAATTTTACCCTCATTTTCAACTTTGAGTATTTTTTTATTTTGTATATCTTTTTATTCAGAATTCATAATTAAAGAATTTTTTTTTTAAAGAAATTATTCCAAATTCTTTATACTGTATATTATCACATTGAATTTCATATTTATTTTATTTATTTTGACAGATATGTCCGTTTATTTTTTCATTCCCCTAATTAAAATGTTTTGATTAATTTGTTTCCTTCAGATTTTTCATTTTCCTCTTACATTTTATTATTTTTTTCATATTAGTTTATTCCTCGTTCTTCATGTCATTTGCATCCACCTTTTATTTATTTTCACATTTAATTTGTTCCCACAATTTCAAAAGATTTTGTTTTATTTTGAATTAATTATTTTCATTTTCACAATTTATTTCCTTCTTCCTTTCTACACATTATATATATATATATATACTTTACATTATTTATTACTTTTTTTTTTGTTCACATGGTCATGTTTGCAAGGTCAGGACATAAACTTTTTTTTTTTAACATCTAAGATAAGGTTAGCGTTCTACCAGTTTCAGGGAAGTTGTAGTTTGTTGTAAAGAAAGAAACCTGTCTTGGCGTGGAGAGCGGACACACTCATGGACGTGACAGCAGTCTGGACAGCAGTGCTCAGGTGTTAAAAACAGGCAGAGACACGACACAACTCTCTTTTTTATTATTTTCTATATTTGTTTTCTAATTTGTTCATGTTGGAAATCGGCCTGCTGTTTATTTATGTATTCACACAGCTCTTCTGCAGACATTTCAGTTTTAACACAACGAGTGAAAAATAACAAGCGAGTAAAGTCAACTTGATCCAAATTGCACAAAATAGATGTCTGAAGGATTCAGTGCGCGTCCCTCAGCTAATTAAAATATCTGCAGATAAAATGACTTCTGTTTGTTTGCTTGCTTGTTTGTTTGTGTTCCAGTCAGATGTGTGTGTGTGTGTGTGTGTGTGTGTGATGTATTGTAATTCTTTTGACTATGAGAATGATTTGAGTTTCATCTTCATCTGTAGTCCAGGACACTCGTCTTCCTCTTCTTTCCATCTTCCGAGATGTGTTCTGCCTGACTGACCCTGACAGCGATGTGAGAGACAGACAGAGAGAGACAGATAGAGAGAGACAGACAGACAGAGAGAGACAGAGAGAGAGAGTGTGTGTGTTCACAGGGGGGAAATGGAGGTGAACTGAAGTCAACTGTTGTAATGTGAAGTAAAACGATATTGTAAAATTTAATAATAAAATAAAAAAACTGTAAAACTATTTTGAATTAAACTATGATAGTTTAATAAAAGCTTTAGTTTAATTAAATCAGATAAAATCAGAATAAATTTCCATTTAAGGTGAAGTATCAAGAACTAATATGTATTGTAATTACATTGAAAGAATTTGATAAAATAAAATAAAACAAAACAATTAAAACAAAATCAAACAAAATGAAATAAAATAAAAAAATTAAATTTTTTTGCATAACATTTTATTTAGATAAGTTGCATAAAAATGTGTAATATATTATTAAAATATATTGAATCATAGGTTGTTTGAGTAATATACACTAAACACTGTTTTTTTGTTGTTTATTTTAAGTTAAGATTTTTTTTATCTATATTGTTTTGAAGATGACATTTTACATGATGACAATTTCCATCTATTTTTTATCTTACAGGATTTTTAATACCATTGATTAAAATGTTCTTTATTAACTTTTCCACATTTTTTATACAAATATTTCATCTACCGCAGTTTTTATTTATGTTTTATATTGAATCCCCCCCACACACACACAATTAATATACATTTTCACATATTGTCTTTATGCACCCATACATTTCATTTTTTCATATTTTTAAACCTCTTATCTTATTATTTTTTAGCTCTTATCTTTTTTTTTTTTTTTTAAATTATGGTAAAATTATGTCAAAATGAAGTGTTGATAATGAAGTGTTGATAATGAAGTGTTGATAAAGTTCCCATCAGGAAGTTGATTCATTTCCAATAACAGCATGTTGTGAAGTCTTCTCTTCAAGCCAAAACATTCTTTAAACTGTTACAGATTTACTTTATTTGCTTTAGATTCCTTTAAAGCAGCTGTAAACCTCATGTAACACGACAAAACAAATCAGAGAAAATGAATCAACACCTTCTGACAATCGCAATGCAAAAGTATAATGAAGTGAAAAACTCTCCCCTGTGCTTCTGTCTGTTTTCTCTGCACTGATGTCCTCATCTCTCTCTCTCTCTCTCTCTCTCTCTCATCCTCATTTAACGTCTTACCGCAGCGAACACTTTAAATCTTAAATCTGCGATTAGGACGAGAGATTTTTGAGGCTTAGCAGGATTAATGTTGATAAGATGAATAAAGGCAGGACACTCGTGATTATTTTACCCGCTCCATACGCTTGTCCAAACCGTCAGCATCTGCTCTTATCTCCTTCCTCAAGCCTGACTGGTCTCACTCTCTCTCTCTCTCTCTCTCTCTCTCTCTCATTCTCCGTCTTCTTCCTGAGGTTTATGAGGTTTAGAGAGAGAGAGAGAGAGAGAGAGAGAGTTTAATAGAAAAATGAACAGATAATGTAAAAGAGAGAGCGAGAAATGGAAAGAGATGAAAAGAAACCAAGAAAGCAAGAGAGCAAGACAACAGAGAGGTAGAAAGAGATAGAAATAAAAAAAGGACAGAGACAGAGAGAGATGGAACAGGAAGTGTCTTTGTGAGACAGAAAGACAGAAAGAAGTAGCTAATTAGAGCTTGGCAGAGTGTCAGACCTGGAATGTAAGATAGAGAGACAGAGAAGGAGTGAAAGATGGAAGAATGTACAGTAGAAGAGCAGGAGGAGAGACAGACAGACGGTGTGAATGAGACAGACAGACGACTTTTCCATCTCAAAATGGTGGTGTCTAAATACTATCAATCAATCTTTCTTTCTTTCTTTCTTTCTTTCTTTCCTCATTTTGCTCTTTTTTCTTTCTTTCTTTCTTTCATTCCTTATTTTGGTCTTTTTTCTTTCTTTCGTTCCTTATTTTGCTCTTTTTTCTTTCTTTCTTTCTTTCCTAATTTTGCTCCTTTTTCTTTCTTTCTTTCTTTCTTTCGTTCCTCATTTTTTCTCTGTTGTCTTGCTCTCTCACTTTCTTGGTCTTGCTTACAATTAGCTACTTCTTTCTGTCTTTCTCTCTTTCTGTCTCACAAAGACACTTCCTGTTCATGTCTAACCCCTTCCATCTGTCTCTGTCTCTGTCCTTTTTTTATTTATATCTCTTTCTATCTCTCTGTTATCTCCTTATTTTGCTCTTTTTTCTTTCTTTCTTTCTTTCCTAATTTTGCTCCTTTTTCTTTCTTTCTTTCTTTCTTTCG
>JAQMYJ010000003.1:2853274-2867964 GCA_030014305.1 Clarias laeviceps | reverse complement strand
TTCGTTTTCCAAGTCAAAATTTATTAAAAATCTTTGCTCGTCTTGCAGAACACTCGCAAACCGCGTTACTCACAATCCGAGGTTTCACTGTACATTAATTAATCTCATTCATCAGAAAAACATCAGGGTCCAGACAGAACTGTCTCTCGGTCCAGGTCCAGACTCGCAGCCCGCCATTTAGTGACGCCTGGTGTAGAGACAACCCTAAATGCTCATGATGTAGGCTTTAGATCGGTTTATATGCAGATAATGCACTTAATAATATGTATTATCTATGACGTGGACTCACCATTTTAAGACGGTAATCATCAACATTTGCATAAACACTAATGATAACTTATTAGCATGTATGTTGCATTTACTGTAAAGTAACTTTATGAAGCTTTATGAGCTTGAGGCGTCCATATTGTTTATTTTCCCCATTTTACACGTTAAACGTTCAGAGATGGCAACTTCAAGCTCATCCTGAGTTACCAAGTAGAAATTCTTTCTTCTAAGGCGCAGTTTTTGTAGTCGGAGGTCTGAGTTTAAGCCAAGCTTAATCCGAACACAGTTTCAGTGTTAAAGTTTAGTTTTTTTTTTTTCCTCGCCTGTTTGGATGCTCTTGTTAGCACTTTGTTCAGAGCTGACATTCTTACCTTATTCACAGAAGGGAATTCATTATAACGTTTCCTTTTTTATCTTGAGCCATAACACTGTGTGTGTGTGTGTGTGTGTGTGTGTGTGTATATGAGTGTGTGTGTTTACCTGTGAGGTGATTCCTGTGTGAGCCTGGTGTCTTCACACTAGTGTGAAATCAGTGGAAGTGTGAGGAGGCGTTAGAGGCTCGGTAATGACCTCCCTGTTGGTCTGTGAGCCGGAGAAACACTCGATCTGGCAGCAGTGACAAATAGTACCATGAGATAGAAGACCCAAATAATAATAATGATAATAATAATTATAATATAAATAATAATAATCATAATAATAATAATAATAATAATAATAATAGTAGTAATACTAATCATAATAATAATAATAGTAGTAATAATCATAATAATAATAATAATAATAGTAGTAATAATAATAATAATAGTAATAATAATAATAATAATAATAATAATAATAATAGTAATAATAATAATAATGTTTTTTACTCATAGTGATTATAACATCTCATTAGGAATATTCTATAATTTCTAGATAGATAGACAGGAGCTAGCTTATTTCATAAACATTTACTGTATCTATAGAATGATGTCATCTATAAATAATAAATGTTGTAGATTATTTCGTAAAAGGCAGAGTCGAACAATTGCTTTATGAGCAACTCTATGTAGCAGCTTTTAATCTGAAGGAAAAGAAACAGCAGGACGAGGGAAAAGTCAAAATCAGCCAGTGATTTTTTTAATATATGCCAGACTTAATGAAACATGATTTCACCTGCCACATGATTATACATTTCCCAAATTAAATATACTGTAACGTACCATAAATTGCAACAAGATAGAACTTTGCACACGCTTCACTGTACATTACAACACATACAACAAATTAAAAAGAGAGTTCAGATTATTAATTAATGCATTTAGTCATGCATTCATTAAAAAAAAACAATTAATGAATAAAAGCATAAATTCCTTAGTTGACAAAATGACACAAGAATACTCTAACCAGATCTTATTTACCTCCTTTTAAGAAATAAATGCATTACACAATCAACATATCTTCAAACCTAGAACTGTAATCCTAAATTCTAAACCTTGGAATTGTTTAATAATCTCATTCTAAAATGATAATATGAATTAACAATTGAATCACCTTATATTTTATCATGAGTATAGGTTTCTTATATTATTCAGTTTAATCTTACCAGCTTCACGTCGTATATCCGGTACACACTGCTCTGACGAAGCCAGGTGAGTGTGTGTTACGCTCCACCATTGACCGGAGTTCAGACCGAGTCCCACCGAGTCCGGCGCTGGCCGGAGCATGAGGCAGAGAGGTTAATGCGGGTCGGTCATTAGCCGCTGCATTAGTATCCTGTAGAGGATCCACGCTGCTGCGTGTCAGGGCTCCGATACCCCAGTGACCCCTGCAGTTGCTCTAAGGATGTGGCGGTCAGGTCAAAGGTCGAGGCTCGTGGCCGCTATCATGATCTGCATCAACAGGGTCATTACTGAAGCCCTCTCTGTCCCTGAGAATGAGCCAATTTAAGAATGTGTGTATGTCAGTGTGTGTGCCCTCAAAAGGTAAAAATATTACAATGAACTCATTAGTCTTATCTCTTTCGGCTCAGTTTCATTAACAGAATGTCACCTTCACTGTGACATCAGAGTCAGAGCAGGCGTTAGTGCTGCAGTCGTGCTGAAATCTTCAGTTAAACATCAGTTACATATAAATTATAATTATACATCAGATCTGATTACGTGACCTATTAAATGCCTGTTTACTGACTCAAATACTGAATTACTTAAAAACAACAATTTACAAACTTACTAAGTTACTGATGTCCCCACTTATTTGCTTACTCACTTACATTCTTACCTACAGTACAATAGATCGCTTATTTATTTGGTTACCTGCTTGCTTCCTTTCTTGCTTGCTTGTGCCTACGTGCCTATAACATGCTTATTTACTTTCCTCACTCACTACCATACTTACTTACTTGCCTACTTACCAACCTACATGCTTACTCCCTTTCTTACCAACCTACCTGCTTACTTGCATGCTTGGTTACTAGCTTGCTTACTTACTTACTTACTAACATGCCTACTGTACATACCTACTTACAGACTTACTTACAGTACATGCTTGCTAACTTGCTTATGTATTTGCTTACCTGCTTACTTAACAACCTACCTGCTTACTTGCTTGCTTGCTTACTTACTTACTTACTTACTACATGCTTGCCTACTTGCTCACTAGCTTACTTATCAATATATCTGCTTACTTGCTTGCTTGGTTATTAGCTTGCTTGCTTACTTACTTATTTACTTGATTACTTACTTATTTGCTTACTAATATGCTTACATACCTACTTACCAACTTACATGCTTACTTACATGCTCGCTAACATACTTACTTCTTTGCTTATCTGATTACTAAACAACTTACCTGCTTACTTGGTTACTAGCTTGATTACTTAAGTACTTTCTTACTTACTTACTTACATACTTACCTGCTTACTTCCCGACCTACAGTACATGGTTGTTTACTTGCTCACTACTGTAGCTTACTTACTTACTTGCCTACATCCTTATATACCTACCTACCTGCTTACTTGCTTGCTCGGTTATTTATTTACTTATTTACTTACTAACATGGTGACTTACCTACTTACTTGCTTACATCCTAACTTACTTACCTACTTGTTTACTTACATGGTTACTTGTTAACATGCTTGCTTACTTGCTTAACTACTTACTTGCTTGCTCACTAGCTTGCTTATTTACTGACATGCCTTGCTTATGTGTTTGCTCGATCCCTTGCTTACTTACTCAGCAACCCACTTACTTGCTTGCTTATTTATTTACTTTCTGGAGATTGGAAGGATTGAATTAACTTAACGGAGTAAACTCAAATAATTGTAAAGTTCTCTAGAGTTCACCATGTAAGTGTCTCTCTCTCTCTCTCTCTCTCTTTCTCTCTCTCTCTCTGTCTGTCTTACTTTAAACTCAAGCCAACTCAGCCTATAGAGAACCCCCCCCCCCGCCCCCCTGGGTTGGTCTGGTGCTGCGTCTCCACCACATCAATCGAACTGAGTTCCACCAAACTTCTCCCTGCTTTGCCCTGCCTCTTCCTCTTCCTCTGCCTGTGCCTCGAGCTGGTCTTCCACTGCCCTAATTACACCAGCCGCTCTGCCAGGCTGCCATTTATAAAAACCCCAGCGCACTGTAATTAACCGTGCCTCATAGTCACTCATAAATAATATCTGGACATCTATAGAGCTGGCATTTTCAGAACGGAGTACATTTCTGTGACAGCGCTTGACTGAAATGCGGTGTGCAGTGTGTATTTGTCTCGCAGCTTAAACTCCGTTTCCACTTTGATGTCACGCTTGCCGTTGATGTAACGCTGGGACTGGGCACAGAGCCTGTGTCGTGAAGAAATGTTTCCAACTGCGGCGAACATGCCCTCTGACTGATCCTAATATACTCGTTTGTTGAGCAGTGATGTAATTAATGAGTGGAGCAGCCAGAGAGCCACAATTGGCGGAGAAAAATGGAACCATATGGCTGAAATGCTCACATATTCACAGCGTCTCATGTTCTTCCCAGAACGGCCCACTCTGCAAGGACACGGGCTCTACTTTATTTAACCCACGCCTCAGATTTGTCATGAGCGCGAGAGTTGAGTCAGGAGTTGGACACGAGGACACGGGGAGCCCTGACTCTGTAATGCGAGCAGCGCTGTTCGAGTCATTGTACAGTAAAGTGTAAAACAGTAAAGTCATTCGTCTTCATGTAGACAGTTCCCTTCTTTTATACTGAACCTTAAACATGATCAGATTTAGCTGTTCATATCAGTCTAGAACTGTCTGTCGATCCATCTACATTCTGACTGTCTATCCATCTGTCCATCTTTCTGTCTGTCTGTTTGCCTTTCTATCTAGCTAATGATCGATCTGCATTCTGTCTGTTTGTCCATGTGTCTATCTGTCTGTCTGTCTGCATGCCTTTCTATCTATCTATCTATCCATCTATCTATCTATCGAACGCCCTATCTACATATCTGTCTGTCTGCTCATGTGTCTGTCTGTCTCAATTCAATTTATCTCTTTATCTATCTCTCTATCCATCTTTCTGTCGGTGTCTTTCTGTCCAGTGTATAATATGTGTACTGTATGATGTAAGTATAATGTGTGCGTATATGCACAGTATGTATCTACATACTGTACATCTTTCTCTCAGTCCGTCATCTTTCTGTCTGTCTGTTTGCCTTTCTATCTAGCTAACGATCTATCTCCATTCTGTCTGTCTCTCCATGTGTCTGTCTCTCTGTCTATCTATCTATATGTCTATCTATCTATCTATCTAGCTAGCTAGCTAGCTAGCTAACGATCTATCTACATTCTGTCAGTGTGCCCATGTGTCTATCTGTCTGTCTGTCTGTCTATCTGTTTGTCTGTCTGTCTGCCTGCATGACTTTCTATCTATCTATCTATCTATCTATCTATCGAACGCCCTATCTACATATCTGTCTGTCTGCCCATGTGTCTGTCTGTCTCAATTCAATTTATCTCTCTATCCATCTTTCTGTCCAGTGTATAATATGTGTACTGCATGATGTAAGTATAATGTGTGCGTATATGAACAGTATGTATCTACATACATCTTTCTCTCAGTCCGTCATCTTTATGGTGATTTAAACTAGATTCTTTTTTTTTTTTAATAAACATCCTTTAATAAAGATAAAAAAATTAACGATATCAAATATCCACTAATTACTTGGTAAAATTAAATACAAAATATATTCGCACAAATAGGTCTATTCAAGGTTTAATAGTTCAGTGTTGATATGAATGTCTGCAGGTTTCAGTTATTTGAAGCTTTATTTGAACGTCACATTCAGCAAAACACAGCGTCACAAAGCAGAGAGATTCGGAGCGCTAATAAACAAACCTGAGGCGACAGTAGCGAGGAAAAACTCCCAGAGGTGACGGGAGAGACAGAATAAATACAGAAAAAGGAGCACATCCTGTTTTTAAATAAGCCGGGATTCTACAGTAAATGGCTGCAGTGATTAACGGTGCTGGGTGTGTTTACAGGATCCTCAGAATGAGCAGACTGACGATAAGAGTCCGGGGATAAGCAGCAGGACAGGCTTTATGGTTACAGCAGCAGCTCGTAGCTCGTAGCAGCATTCAGGTGACATTAAACCCTAAAAGAAGCGTGAGTCTTGGCTCCCGGTGGTTTCTAGTGTATTAATGTGGAATTAGTTACAGAAACAAGAAGTGAGCATATGTCGTCCAGGCGTGGAGCTGGTGAGCGCCCCCTGTGGATGAGATGATTATACTGGTGCAGTAGTTATTGGTTTCAGCAGGCTGTTTATTTGATATATTTTTTAATAAAGACATGGTCAAGACAAGGATGGACGCTCCAGGAGGAAGATGTTTAAATCCGAAACGGGACAAAGAAACTCATCCTCCCTTTAATCACTCCCGTTGTCTGCTGCTTATTTTCTCACAGGCTTGTTTTGACAACCCGGTCTTTTTCCTCCCCTTTTCATTTTTCTCTCCCTCCCCTCCGGGACATATATGTATAACATCCTGTCATGAAAAGAAGGCAGAAAAATAAACGTATTTCTTGCTCTTTCTTGATGAAAAGGTGACAACGAGAGAAGAAAGGACGATGGAGGAATAAGGAGAAGCACAAAGTCCTTTTAGACCAACCCCGAGACACAATGGTCCATCTGCCGGACACACAAACACACAAATACTAAATGTGCTCTCTTTCCACCCTTTTTACCCCCCACCTACAATCAACCCCAGACCACCCAGACTCTCTCCTTCAGCACCATTTCCTCCAAATGGGTTCACAACTGCCTCCCACACCACATTATGTATGAGAGAGAGACAGAGAGAGAGAGAGACAGAGAGAGAGATTAGATCTCATGTTTTCTTGCCACCATGCTTCTGATTGTTACAGCGATGGTCTCGCGTGATAATGCCAAGGCCTTCAACTCACCCGCGCAACTTTTCCTGAATATTGCCGTGTTCAGAAACCAGTTAAAAAAACATTTACGACAGGATTCAGTGGTGGTTTGGTGATTTACAGTATACAGGTAACTCTTACAGAGAGAAAATAAAAACAAAACACCTGCATGTTTATGTCGTACCCTGAAATACCACATGTTGCAAATAATGTCAGGTGAACATCCTGATCACACCTGAAAAAAAAAAAAAGATGAAGAAGTCTGAAATTCACATGATAAATGAAGCCTATGTAAAATGAGCTAACAAAAGATAATAAGAGGAGGAGGGGGCGTGTATAAGATCAGGCGTAAATAATTAAATTATAAGAAATGAAGAAATAAAAATGAAATGTACACGAAAGTCAATGACATGATTAAAAAAATTTATTACATCCAAACAATATCCGAACAAAAATGGATCAGAGTACATATGCATGAATAACACAAATTAGGTAAAAATCACATGTAAATAAAAATTAATCAGGGAAAAAAAACCTATAAAAATTCTGTGAATAAAAAACATGCAAATATAAAAAAATATGGAAAATAAAACAAATCGTATAAAACTAACACGAACAAAAAGAAATTGTAGTGAAAAAAAATTATAATAAAAAATATTTAAAATAAATTAGGCAAAACTCATATGTAAATAAAATGTAAACATGTAAATAAAAATTTAAATAAATAAAAAATATTATGTAAAAAATATGTAACATTAATAAAGGGGGAAAAAATCACAAAAATAAATGATATTTAGAAAATAAGAATCATGTGAAATAACTTAATCATGTAAAAATCACAAAATAAAAATAAATTGAAAAAAATAATAATGTAAAAATCACATCCAAAAAAATTACGATTAAAAATAAACATGGATGTACATTAGTTTTTTCTTCTATAGAATATGTATGTTCCATGCTCTCTATAGCAAATAGTGTTCTTTTCTTTTATTACATGCATGTATAAGTGCTAACATCTGTGTGTGTGTGTGTGTGTGTGTGTGTGTGTGTGTGTGTGTGTGTGGTGGTCGGGGTGGGGAGTGAGATCTCCCTCCAGAGGGCTGCAGCAGAGCCACTTGAGATACTTCACAGGGGCATAAGATCTTCCCTGACTGCGCTGCTCTCTTTAATCACAATATGCTCACCACCACCACCTTGCACCATGGGGAAGTGTGTGTGCATGTGTGTGTGCATGTGCATATGTGTGCAGCTTGTTGCTCAGTTAGTGGTTTGTATGTTAAGATGCCTCTCCCCAGGGCTGCAATGTGAGATGTTTACCAGATTTACACACACTGAGTATAAACCTGTAACTCGCTCAGTTAATGCCACAGGATTAAGTGCATCAACACTTAAAAGATAAGATAGATGAATGCATGGATTCTGATAATATTTATGCTAAAGTTTAGAACTTTGTTAGATTATTTAATAGATGCATGAATGAATGAATGAATTAATGAATTAATAAATTAATTAATAAAAAACCAGGATACATGATATGAATTTTTCTTTCCATTTCCACTAATAGCTGTTGTTATAATGCTAATAAGCTCAAACAGGTTTGCACCAAGTCCTCTATTGACTATACCTACAATAATGGTTGAAATATAAAGAAAAAATGCACTCTAAACACTTTGACTGCCATTAATTCTCTCAATACGAGTGCATAAGTAATTGTAGAGCTAAATATTCTGTCTTTTAACAGATGGAAAAATTCAAAGGAGCTTGTGCTAATCTTGGTATGCATATAGAGTTGTCATATTAGCTCCACTTCCTCAGTTACTGCAGGTTCCTGGAGGGCCAATTAGCCCAGACTCTAAAGCCCGATACCACTGTACCAGCCACAAGAGACAGAAAAAGAGAGAGATAGAAGAATATTTAGATAACACCGATGGCTGTCATATGTGCACCACATCGAGTCAGCACTCTTCTCATTTTTGTCCCCCTTTAGTCAAAGACTTTCAGATTCGTCAGAATGACTATTGTTAAAGTAGTGTCAGAAATATAACAGTTCCTCATGTCCCTCTCTCATTGTAATATTCAGGCCGTATGGTCAGAGCCGTACACAAGTAATTAGGGCTCATTTTGATTCTGAGTATGTGGCACTAACGAAGGAAGCATGTTGTGTGGGCCTCCAGTCTCTCACTCTTCCACCTCAGGGGACTCACCAGCCATTCATCTCCTTTGTAGCGCTCCTCACGGGTGGGGAGCCATGGGCTGTTTTGGCAATCCTCCATTTTTTTTTTTAGATTAGGAGATGTCTGTTCAAACAGCCAGTGGTTATAACCTGACACTAAAAAAACTGACAACTAATTTTCCAGTCTGCAACTTTCTTTTTTCTTTTGTCCTTTTACGTTTATCTTTAAAACGATTTCCTGGACATTTAACAGGAATTAATTAAAGAACACTGATGGTAAATGTGAGCAAAAAGTGATAACAGGTGGGAAGTAAAGACAGTTAATACAAATACCTGGAAATATCTTTTGAAAATGTATTGGTGTTGTTGGTCATCCAGGCTCCCAAAGACAATTCCAATCGCACAAACCTTTGAGTACACTTTTACCCACTAAGTAAAGAAACTCTAAAATTATCCAAAACATCCTCCTGACTAGTGCCACCTGTTCCCAAACATACTCCTGACCAGGCCCACCCATTCCCAAACATACTCCTGACCAGTGCCACCCATTCCCAAACATCCTCTTGACCAGTACCACCTATTCCCAAACATACTCCTGACCAGTACCACCCATTCCCAAACATACTCCTGACCAGTGCCACCCATTCCCAAACATCCTCCTGACCAGTACCACCTATTCCCAAACATACTCCTGACCAGGCCCACCCATTCCCAAACAGCCTCCTGACCAGTACCACCTATTTCCAAACATACTCCTGACCAGGCCCACCCATTCCCAAACATCCTCTTTATCAATCCCACTCATTCCCAAACATCATCCTTATCAATGCCTCCCCCCACTCTCTAACAAACTCTTGACCAGTCATATTTCCTCTCAGAGATGTTCTTGACCAATCCACTAGTAAAAATACTCTGCACCAATCTTGTCCACTCTCAAGGATAATCTTGGCCTCTCCTCCCCACTGTCAAAGTCAATTTTGTCCAATCCACCCTGTTAATGAAACAATCCCACTCACTCCCAGAGACACATTTGACCAACCTTACCCACTCTTCAAGATAATCTTGTCGAGTCAACTCACTTCCAAGGACACACTTAACTAAACCAGTTTATGTTTATTATGACCAGATAAAGCAAGTATGGGTGTTTTCTTTTCTGAGTACCATAAGAATTATACATACTTTTAGTCTGAACATCTCTGAATATCTTTTACACCCTGTCCATGTCTTCTTCTGTTTTGTTTTCTCACCCACTAGTTACCACCAGTCCAGGCCTGGCAGGTGTAGTCTTCTAAATTAATCTTGAGATTCTTAACACTCTTGCCTGTGTTTACTCAGCACAAAGGCCTGAGCTTTTTTTTTTTTGCAATCTCTTGGCTATCTCTTCATAATGATTGTGTGTATTTAGCCATGCAGCACCAGAAGGTGTTCCAGTGTCATCTCTGTGCCAGCAGCCTGCCTTTAGAAGTGGATTCTCAATAGCAACCAGTGTCAGAGTGGAAGGGCAACTGGGAACAGGGGGGCTGGGTTGGAGCACTAGTCAGGGGCACTCAAGGGGATTAAGACAGGCCCAGAGGTGGGCTTTATGGGTTATCCTAGTAGGGAGGGATGACTGTCAAACAAAAGCAGAAAGGACTTTCAATATCAGGTCTCCGATATTGGCCAGGACTGCCACTATGGCTAACTTAAAAATGTCAAAAATGATTTAAAAGGTTATTACACAACCTGGTGGGGGAAGAGTAGATCTGTTTTTATCCTCTTCTCCTCTCTACCCATCTTACTTTTTCTCTAGCTCGGTCTCCATACCCATCTATCGCTATCGATTGTCACTATTTCATTATAAACCTCTCTATATAGAATGAGATTCCTCCTCTCCATCTGTTCGTCCTTCTTGAGGAACCACGCTTACTGGCCACAAAAAGAAACGGCATATAATATCTGTCCAATATCTTTCCAACAAAAATCGATCCCTGGACAGTTCTGAAAGCAATGCCACAGCAACGATATTGATGAGCTTATAAATTTTGGGGCAAACTAAATCAGTCTGTGTATTGATTTCCCTGTGGGGCTTTTTGAAGTGCAAACTCGGCTCTTCTCATTACACAACCGTTGCGTGTGGGTTTTGCTCAGGCCATTCAAACCGCTCCTGGATAGGACTAGGCTGCATGAATGCCAGAGGCGGCTGGCTCTTCCTTTGATGCCCTCAGCTAATCTGCTGGATGCCTTGTTCATGCATGTTAGTTCCAATGTTCACTAGGGAAAAACACACCATTCAGCCTGGTCCCTGCATGTTCTAATTAGTACTGCAGTTCTGATGCTAGCCTCTGCTGAAATGTCATTGCCGGTGGCTGTTTTAGAGCTATCAGGTGCTTTTATGTTCTCTTTCTTCACACGTTACTGTCAACAGTGTCCGTCAGCAGTTGTAGCAGTCCTTTATCTTCATGTTTGCAGCTTGCACTGGCAGCCGTTACTCAACTTTCTTTTAGAGTTTGAACAGCTTCTAGGTTCTAGGAGAACAGCCTGCGCAGACCCGGTAAACATGGATTATTCTGTAATTAAGGCAGAAAAACTAAGTCTGCTCCAGGCTCTTTTTCATTCTTTTTCATCCTTGCAGTTTTTCTGTATCCCTTCTGGCTCAGAACCGGTGCATCTATCATCATTTCACTCCAGGGCTTGCTGTTGCTAGCATGCATAATACAATGAGTGCTAGATTCCATCACACCTGCTCCCTCTTTTTTTTATCCAACACTTCCCAGCTCTGTTCACCTCCATAAAGAAAAGGTGAGGGCAAACAGGACCCTTTCCTCTGGTCCTTTCCCTCCCATGGTGGTGCTGACGGCCGGTTGTGCTCGAGGCTTTGTGTTCCAGACTGACGCAAAGAGATTAATGTGGAATCAGGGGGATAATTCTATAATCAGGGGCTGCATAAGCAAAATGCATGAGGTTGATTAGCCTGTCAGTCTCAGAGGTGCTTGCCATCCAATGTCTGACCTGCCCAGATGGAGTGATATTAGCTCATAGCTTTCACCAAACATGAATATTGTTGCCCCCCCAGCGAAAATGTTGGCTACTGTACACAACCATTCATGGTTTCCCAGTGCCAAATTTTACTCTGTTATCTTCACTTGCCTTTTCTTTGTCTATTCCTTTCTCTCCCATTATCACTCTTTACTCCACCCATTGTGCCAAACCCACAAAATCCTGGACAGATAATCAGCAGGCTGCTCCCTCATGGCGCAGGCCCATGGATGTCCACCGGGTGCCAACAGTTTGCCAGGCTGTTATGTGTGTGGCTTTGTCTGGGCCTGCTGCCCTTCAGAGTGGCATGGAATGAGCTAATTACCTGTCATCTGGCCCACCAAGTGCCTCGAAGATGCGTTTCTTTGTCCTTATACTGTATGTAATTTCGGATCAGAAAAGTTTGGAGATTTGGTTTGGTGCTTTTAACCTTAACGTTTAACTAGTTTACTTGGATTTCTAGGTCTCAGTAAATTAAAGTAAAAAAAAAAGGGTTTTAGATTTACTCATATTTTCAGTTGACATATTTTGAGACACTTCTTACACTATATTACTTTAATTCATTTTTTTTGGTTCCTTCTATGCTGTTGAGCACATCGGGTTATAGGTTCTGCCATTTCTACAGTCCAACCTACCTCTTTCTCATCCAGGCTTTGGGACTTGCAATGGTGGAGAGATTTTGTATGGGAATAGGGTTTAGGATCTTGCCCAAGGGCCCAACAGTGGAAACCTGGCAGTAACAGGGTTCAAACCATTTGATCAGCAACCCAGAGCCTCAACCACCTCAGCCACCACTGCCTGGGTTTTAATTATAAGTACCTAAAATTGGGTTATTAGATAAGAGTTCTATTGACTGCACTGGTCGTCCGTTGGCCTAAGTGCAAAACCTACACTGTTTTAATAACAGGCTAACCAGGGTTAGCTCAGTGGTTAAGGCATTGGACTACGGTTCGGAAGATCCCAGGTTCAAACCCCACAACCACCAAGTTGCCACTGTTGGGCCCATGAGCAAGGCCCTGAACTGCTGTACTGTATAATGAGATAAAAAATGTAAGTCACTCTGGATAAGAGCGTCTGCCAAATGCCTAAATGTAAATAAAGCTCCTCTTTTGATAGCTAAGGGTATTTAAGTTCCTAAAGAAGTTTTACTTGGACCCTGCCTGATTCTGTTGTAGGGTTTAAAATAGAACCCTTAATAGGACCTTTGCCTCAGAGGACAACCCAAAGGATGCTCACAGGTTCTAGATATAACCTTTTCTTTATAGTAAAACTGAGAGAGAAAAAAAATGAGAGCTAGAAAGAACTATAGAACTGGACACATTGAGTAGAGAGACAGAATAAAACCTAAACTTAAGAGAAAATAAGAGAAAGAGGGATGGAGCGTAGGCAGAGTGATGAAACTCCCTTTCTCTGGCAGGGTGCCCACTTGGAGTGTACGGGCTTGGTCGAGAGAGAAAGAAGAATAGGAGGGCTTGGCAGCAAGCCAGGCGGTTGTCTCTATTTTTTATCAGTTTTATTCTTTCTCTATCCTGTCCAACTTCGTGAATATTTATTGTAAGTGCCAAGATCTTTCCCCTGAAAGTAATAGAAAATCCCCAGAGTGCCCAGGGCACTGGAGAGCAAGCAAATCTTCTGCACTGGCCGCAGCGACTGCTGCTTGCTAGCGTTTGCTGTGATTTCAAACAGCCACTCTTTTCCCAAAGATCTCATCAACGATTTTAAGACACAAAAGATCCATCATTCATCATTCTTATGTGACATGCCCTGGTGATCTCAGACTGTAGAAGACTTGAGTTTGGCTTTAAGAACATTTTTCAGCTCTGAAAAGGTCTCGTTTGCTTTATTTATACCATGCAAACCTGATTGGTCAGGAAGTGGTGGGTGTTACATTTTCTGTAACAGTATCTCCGAGAGTTGGGGTGTAAGGGAAATAAAACACTTCAGGATGGGAAGTTAAGGGGCAAGAATCAAATTTGGAGAACTATGATGCATTACGCCACTACTTGACGTGATAGAGAAGACGGTATCATGATGCCCGCCCTCCTCCTGTGCCTTAGGCTAACATGCCAAGGTAACATCAGCATCTAGTTTTGACAAGTTGCCTCTAAATGACACTTGATAGTTAAGAAGCTTCCTGTAGACCCAGTCTAACTCCAGGTCTGGGAGATCTTTCAGGTTTAGTCGTTTTCAACTTATACGCCCAAGGACGTATAAAAGCTTTGATAAAATCTGCAATTTGACTCTGTGTTCTTGACAGAGCTAGAAAAGTTCTCACTCAGACGTTAATGAGCTGTTTATGAACATTTCGAGAATTAGGTGAAAGATTTGCTTGAGAGGGCCGTACTTTCAGCCTTGTCATACTCGATTATAATTTTTTTTATTGAAGCAGATTGAACTGGATTATCTTGAATACAGCAAAGCATTTGTAGGTGATGTTGCATAAGTATGTAGGTGTGTAGTTTATATATATATATATATATATATATATATATATATATATGAATGATAGCCCAATATGTTGATGATCTACAGTCATTTAACTAACTAATTAGGCAAGTCTTATCGTTCTTTTTAACCACAATTGGCAAAGTATTGTGCCCTCCAGGATTATTGGACATATGACACAGGAATAGTCTTAGGTGTAAAACATGAACGTCACATTTTTCAATAAGAGCAAGCATGAGAAGTTACCCAGTGCCAAATAATTTACAAATTAATAAAATAATTAGAAATAAGAAGGGGAAATACATACAGAGATGTGTTATGATTTCATTAATATATATATATATATATATATATATATATATATATATATATTTTATACATATTATTAAATGTTTTCTTACTGCAGAAAAATGTATATTACA
>JAQMYJ010000003.1:2835564-2847922 GCA_030014305.1 Clarias laeviceps | reverse complement strand
CAGAGCAGAAGTAGCAGAAACATCTCACTATTAACTGTTCAAAGGAGATTAATGCATTTTTTGGACGCCTTCAGCTTTTACAATGTAGAAAAAAAGAAAAATCAGGAACCATCATGGAGTTTTTGAATTGTGTCAACAATTGGATTTGAAAAAAGATTTTAATTGGAGCTGGATTGATAATTATTATATTTAGACTATATTGCATTATTTACGTGCATCGTTAACCAGATGCGAATCAATTTCATTTTTAGTATTAGTAGCAAAAATGCATCATTTATTGCATCAGTCTGTCTTTTACTCCCTGGTTGATGTGGAAGCACTGTAGAAGGTAAACCTAAAGTGTTTATCCCATGGAGCCTGGCAAAGAAGTAAAGAAAGAAAGGCTGTCTGTTTGCTTTTAAATGAAGTAAGAGATGCGATGGAACAGAAGTGAAGCTTCATGTTCAGCAGCTGAGAGGCCATGTGTGGAGGTGGCACTTTCCCAGATCTGCTTTCATATAAAACTCAACACTCTACAAGAGAGATGAGACAGAGAGAGAGAGAGAGAGAGAGAGGTGCAGAGATTAAGAAAGGGCAAGAAATATATATATATATATAGAGAGAGAGACACAGAAGAGGTTATCTCTGCCTGAGTGTGAAACTTTCCACTGATTAGCGCTGACATTTTCGGGGCATTAACGAGCTCATTCAAATACACCGTAAACTCAGAGAGAACCTTTCTGCTCTTTTGCTTTAGTTATTATTATTTAATTTTTTTTACACGTTGGCTCTCCGAATGTTTCTTCAAGCATTGCTCATTTGATCAGCTAACCTGCTTATACTGCGGTAAAAAGCAGTTGTTTAGTAAGGAATGAAACACTTTGGGATTTGCTGTAATAGGAAAATAATCAACTATGGGTCGGTTTAATTCATCCAAGTTACTGCTATCACACCGGAGTTAATTCATGATAATTTTCTTCAAACTCCCAATCTCTGGTTAACCACACACACACACACACACACACACACCAGGTGATTTATTTCTCCATATAACCCTCTGCTACACTAATGCACTTATCCCAGTCTTTCACTAGCGCTTGGACACCATCAAGGTAAAACGTTTTCTAAGTACGTCGTAGCCATGAGCTTCGTGTCTAAACCACTGGCCTCTCAGGAACTCCTTTAACGTTTGCCCAAACATGTAGAAATGGCTTGGACTGTACGGTGGATGTGCCAATAGCTCCCAGTCGATTTCCTGTAACATGCAAGTGGTGGTGGTGAATGATTGAGTGTGTACAGTTCACCCAGACAGATGCGTCTCCTTCTTTTCCGCAAGTTGCCGACAAGTAATCCGTCAATTTTCAATGATCAGGCAACACTCACTGAATGTCCATGGGAACAACTACAGTTTGTTCCGAGCCACTCCGAGCAGGGATCGTCATTCATACATACGACCTTCTTTAAAACGTTTGGACCGTAACGTGAGAGTAAGAGTCTCGTACTGTGCTAGAAGTCTTCTGTCAATGTCAATCGCTTTTACAGCTTCATCAAGTCCCGGTTTGACTTGAACACCCCTCGTACTGTAGAAATGGCAGTCAGAATTTGGGCTGTGGGAGGAAAAAAACTGGTGGAAACCAACGAAACACACTCACTGATACTGATACGATACACACGGAAAGGTCACTCAAAAGTTTATGTACAGTAAATTACATCACATCAATGATTAAATGTTTATTATTAAGTTTAGATTATGGACTACATCTGCTATAAAAAGTTCTTGGAGGACTACAGTATCATTAGATATAGTACAGTAGATGTACAGTACAGTAGATAGATGTTTTGTTGGATCAAATCCCAACATACACACACTCACACAGTAATGCAACTTTCTGAATACAGCATCTTTGCTCTTTGGCTCAGGGTTCTGATGAAATGTGTGATGTCCAGGGTGACACTCTGGAAGGAGCAGCGAGAGACACGGTCAAGGCTGGAAGTGAATTTCCGTAGCTCTGAAGGTCAAAGAGATTATGATGGGAGATTCTCATGTGTGTGTGTGTGTGTGTGTGTGTGTGTGTGTGTTGTAGCTCTAAAAACTCCACTGAATGCTCCTTTGGTTTCTGACTCATTACACTTTTGGAGATGCTGCAGCTGTGCGAGTGTCTTCGACTCCTACACAGGCCAGCTATAATTTCCTCAACAAGGCTGAAATAAATTAACAGTTTCTCTTCTTTCCTCTTCCTCTCCCATGTATCCTCGGCCGGCTGTCTCCTCTGCGTCCGTAGGTGAGTTTCCCTTTTTTTTTTTTTTTTCATCTGCTCACCTGCACATCTATTCATGACGAGCTCGTCATTTATCATATATTCTAATTCCATAAACTACAACGTTACACCTCCTTTTCATTCATTCATTCACTCCAGTGTATCATTGTAGCACATGATCTCAAAGTAGCGGCTTATCAGAATTTCTTTTCGCTGTAAGTCCTTTTGAGACAAACAAAAGACAGATCACTCGCAATTAAATTGCCCATATGTGTTTTAAGAAGTGGTAGGGCACCATGTGTGTGAGAGTGTTATTGTGTGTGTGTGAGTGTGTGTGTAGTCCAGGGAGGCCTCTCGTATGGGTTTATGGCTTTCCACGATGCTGGAGGTGAAAATAAAAGCCGTTGAGTAGCTTCAATTGACTTAAATGCAAACAGGCTTTCAAAGATTAAACACACACATACAGTACACACGTCAAGATACACTCACAGTACTCACAGTACTCACAGTATCAGTACCTGTGAGATAAGCAGCTATTCATTCCTTCTTCAGGTATCTGTTATTGTCCTTAGATGCTGTAATTATAGTTATACAGTTAACTCCACCTGCTGCACTCCACACATCACACAGGGGCGACCTGGTGGCTGTTACAAAGCGTTTTAAGAACTGTGCTAGCCGGATTAAATAGCATGCACGGATCACAGGTGATGTTTTTAAGAAATCTGAATACATCTGCGGATCGTCTTGCTGCCTGCATGAAAGCACCTTGCGGTTAAACCTGTTAACACATGTTAGCCAGAGTCAGCTAGAATAACGTTTTTTAACTAATGTGTAGTCATGCTTGGTAATTAGTTAAGTAGCTCAGTAGCTTGTTGTATCTTTTTTCAGTACCAGATTTTCGTCACGTCAATAAGCTTACCAGCTAATTACACAACACTGCAGCTTTAAGTTACCTAGTAGCCCCCGCTAATAATTTTATGACTATAACAGTTATCTCTCTTAGTTTTTCTTAAATCTCATGTTTTATGTACAGTTAGTCCCCTACATACAAACATTGCAGTTACGAACTTTCAAAGATACGAACATGCGTTCATGCATGTTCAATCGCGGAAGTTAGATCACGTGTCCGGGATATATTGTCACATGCGTGCAGCGCGTATCCCAGTACTGTATGTCCTGAAGCAAGCATAAAAGCAGCAGTGATGAAGCTGGTGCTGCTAAGAAGCGCCAAGCAATAAGGATGGAGACAAAAGTAAAAAAATAATGGAGGGAATGGAGCGAGGCGAAAAAAGATGGCAGACAATGCTTGTTCTTTTAACATGAATTGTTCAACCATCGGCACGATTCTAATGAACAAGGACATGATCATGGAGCATGTTAGTTTTTATACTATGTATAGCCAGTTGTGTTAGTATCCCAGTACTTAGACAATGTTTGTTGGACTTACGAACAAATTGGACTTATGAACAAACTCCTGGAACGGAACTTAAAACAAAGGATTTTGCCAGAAAATAAAGTCTAATAATGTTCCCTTTACCTGAAATCTACTGTATATATCTAACTAAAATAGTAGCTATAGTATAAAAGTTTTTATTTAGATTTGAACTGAAGTCATGATGCTAATGGATTGTAGCTAGCAAGGAGGGCAATTAAGCATCTCCTCTAAATACGCTAGGTTAAAACATAACTCTTAAACCTTAGTCTGCTTTGAAGTAGATTAAGCTTTGTTTGTTGAGAATTGTAGCTAATTTTGGTTGTTTCATTGTTTACATTTACGTCAACATAGGTTTTTCTTGTTTTGATTGAAAGTGGGTGGAGCTAATCTTATATAAACCTCACTCTAAGCAATCGCAAGGCTGGTTGTTACAATTCTTTATTGAACCTAGCGAGTCAAAGTTACATAGCAAAACTAGCTCACTGTTAAAATTAAACTGTTGAATTGTACTTTCTTGTGAATAATTCCAATGGTTCTCTTCGTCTTTGTCTCTTTGTTTCTCCTTCTATCTCACTTATACAAATTCTCCTCCACATACCCTCACTTTTTTTTTTTTCCGTTCTTTTTTTTTTTTTGGGGGGGATTAATCTCATCAGGGTCGTTGCTATGGGTAACCGGTGGTGATTGAGACACACTCGGTGCTTTCAGGCCAGTAGACTGATAGCAGCTGCTGAGGGCCTTCTTTGTTCACACACCCACATTCACACACTGCGTTTATCTGCAGTGTAAATTGCTGGCACTTGGCAAGGCTACACAATGGCTACAGGGTCGAGGGAGTGTGTATGTATACAGTATGTGCGCGTTCATGAATGTGTGTGTGAGTATGTGTTGACTCACTATCGCTTTCATTTATACATCATCTCTGAATACTGCGTACTGTATGTGGTTGTATTGTATTTATGTTTTTTTTTTTTTATCACATTCATTTCTTTTTTTTCTTGCTAGATATTTGTTTCTGGTGGTGATGGAGGATAAATGGAAGTGCTGAGGATTAAAATTTAGTTTAGAATAGTTAAAAGGCTTCTACATATATTTACAAAAAGAAGCACAAATAAGTAAAAGCATAGAAAAAGATTAAATTCTTGCACAAAGAAAATGGCAAGACTTTGCAATGAGAACCGAACTGAAAAATGTGTACTAACACTTCCAGTTAAAAGTTTGCACACCCCTTCTAATTCCGCGGTCAAATGTTCAGATTTCTTTCTACAAATGGGTTTTGCGAAGCCATTGACAATGCTGTTCTTGCAAGAACCGTTCCAGAACAGCTGACCTTTGTGTCTTAAAATAACAACTGACTGTTGTTGCTGTTACTTAATTACCTAGTGCCATATGTGTTATTTCATAGCTTTTAAAAAAAAACAATATTTTTCTGGTATGTACTGTAGTAAATAAATCCTTAAATGAAAAACATTGATTTAGAAGGTGTGTCCAAACCAGCACATCGGTTTAGTGGTTGGCACTGTTTGCCTTGCACCTAAAGGGTCCGGGTTCAATTCCCGCCTCGGGTCTGTGCACATGCCGTTTGCATTGTTCTCCCCGTGCTTGGTGGGTTTCCTCCAGGGACTCTGCTTTCCTCCCACAATCCAAGGACATACAGAGTAGGATACAGAATTGGCATTACTAAATTGCCCGTCTGGTGTGTGAGTGCTTGCATGCCCTATGATGGACTGTCACCCCGTCCAGGGTGTCTCCTGCCCCGGGTCCCTTTCAGGCCTCTCATGACCCTGAAGAGGATACAGTAAGTGGTATAGAGAATGAGTAAGTTAGAAATAAATCAGTTTACTTTTTATATTACTGAATAATGTGTAGAAATTTGGGCAATTAGGAGAATTCAAACATGCCAATTCAAGAATTCAAGAAATGCACTTTAAATTTCGTTGTACTTGTTGCAACGACATTAAAGACTATTCTATTCTGTTCTATTCTATTCTATGCCCATGAGGTAGTTGTTATTCAAGTTATTCCACCGTGTTCGCGTGTGCACTCGTTTCATTTTAAATTACAGTGTGTAAGAGGCAGAATTGTTTAATATGTCGTTAAGAGACGAACCGTACACAACGTCCTATATGCAGATGCGTGCACAGATCTTTGCGTGGAAGTAAAGACATGCGTGACTGTGCAAGCCGGGATTACTGTAGACTGGTAATTACTCTCAGGCAGTGTTTGTGCGTCTGTGTTTGTTCACACCTGTGGTTTGCGTGCTTTAGGCGGAGGGTAGAAAAGCCACATAATGCGCAGGCTGGCTATTGACGAGACCACAGAGCATGACTGGAATATCGTTAGGCGGTGGATTTTTCATCTCTTCTAGTCCTATTTCTATTCCTATTGCCTATGCAGGAAAAAACTATTCCAGGAAACCTTTTAGAACCACGGTTTCGAGACACTGCGTGAACAGATCTGGGGCGCTCCCGCAGATGAATATAATGCTGAATGAAAACTCTATATATTGACAGTTCACCTAATCATTGTCAAGCCCCGAAGAAGAAACAGGAAAAGAAGAGGAAGTTCTTCAAGTTTTCTTTTTGTAATTCATATTTGCTGTCACTTCAAGGCACGCATGGAATCCTAATAACCTTCTAACATTGTTCTGTCCCAAAAAGCTTCCAGTGAACAGAAACTCTAGGAGTTAAAGAGTAACTTGAACATGAACTCCAGCCGAACTCCAGCTGTATTTTTAGGCAGGCGAGTGCAACGAGAAGCCAACAGGAAGTCCTGTTAACAGAAGTCCCTGAGCAAAAATCTTAACGAGGCTCTGGTTGCGCTGGAGGAAATGAAGCACAGTAGGAAAAGTTATCGGATGCTGTCAGTCAGGTGAACGAGGATGTCTGAGACGCGGGACGCTAGCCTTAAGCCATTACCGTGAGCCCCTAGGCCCTCAGCGTATTACCTTGCCCACCTGTCTCTGACTCGTCTCTTAGCCTTTCTGAAATATTTCAAGTTACAGGGAAAATGTACACAGACTATACACTATATTCAGCATAAGCTGAAGCACATCTCCTTATCAAATTTCTGGCAATTAAGAGAATTCTCCTGATTAAGTCAGAACATCATCTTTTTTTCGAATCTCAGACTTTTTTTCTCAGAAATCTCCTTGTTGAGTTACAGGCAAGTCAGAATCACCTTCATGAGTTTTTGGCAAGTCAGGGAATATCCTTGTCAAATTTCAGCCGTGGAATAAAGTTTGTCCGCTGTGTTTCAAGCAAGTTAGAAAGTCACCTTTTTGAGTTTGAAACAAATCCGAAGACAAGTGAAAGAGTCAACTTGTCAAGATTCGGGCAAACAGGAGTCTCCTCCTCAACTTTTTCGCAAGACAGAAGAGAGCATCCTTGTCAGGTTGCAGGCACTGCAAAGACTTTATCTGTTGAATTTCAGCCAAGTTGGAGGGAGTGCTTGTCAAGGTTTCTGGGACGCTTGAGTCTCCCTGCAAGTCAAATAGTCTCACTGTGGAATTTTAGAAAATTCTGGAGCTTCTTGTTGAGTTTTAGGCAGGTCCAAGTGTCACCCTGAGAAAAATAAGAAAATGTAAAACTGACATCAATATTTTATTTTGTCACATACACAGCCATGCACACTGTGATATGCAGTGAAATGCTTATACAACCACCCATGATGTAAAAAGAAAGATTACTTTGTGCTGAAATAAATTGCATTAAAAATGGATTAAAAATAGAATTCTGTAGAAAAAGTTGTAAAAATACAGTAACTAATCACTACGTAAGGGCACTGGAGGCTCAGTGGTAGGTTTCTCGCCTACCATGTGGAAGGCCCTGGTTCGATTCCCAGCCAATGCCCAAATCCTAGCCACTGGTCCCAAGCCCAGATAAAACGTTACGTTGCATGTTGTGCGGACCATTTGGTCCGCTTTGGCGACCCCCTCTAGCTAAAAGACTAACAACAACAACAACAACAGAAGTTGCCAAAACAGAATTAAAATTAGTTGTGTATGAATTATGCAGGAAGAAAGCTTTATCTGTCACATAATATACGTAGTATATACTATACGGTTAGCCATGATGCAGTAGCACACCTCTTGAGTGGAGAGGCTTAAGGGCCTTGCTGAAGTGGTGGGGCTTGAACTCATAACTTTCTCATCACTAACCCAATGCCTTGACTGTTGACGTTGCTACATTTGGGGAGTTCAGAAGGGTCAGAACAGCCTGAGTGCAATGGCTGAGTCTCATCTTGGGTGAACCATCTTCATCATTATGGTATTGGCCCAGGCACCCTGTTGAGATCCCGGCAACTCAGAGTCTCCTTGTTGAGTTTCTGTCAAGTCAGAGAGCTTATTGAGTTTCAGACACAATAGAATGTCCTCTTGTTCTTTCCGGCATATCAGAGGGTCTCTATCACAATTCATAATTCATTCAAGTCATAGAGTCTGCTTGTTTAATTTGATGAAAAACAGAGAGGGATCTATAAAGGGCTCCAAGGGACCAGAATCTTAAGCAAATTGGAAGTACTACTTTTTGAGTTTTTTGGCACAATGACCAAATGAAGACAAGCTGACAAGGCAAGAGTCACCCTGACGAGTTTCAGACAAGTCACAGAGACTCCTCATCGAGTTTCAAGCAGGATGGAGAGTCTCAGTGTCAGCAGGATTTTATGGCTACAGTCAAACTTCTCAGTGGAGGACATACTGATCGAGTTGTGGCAGGAGCACAAACTTTCACCATCGCCTAGTCAGTAATAGTAAGATTTTAAAATATACTAATCATTTGTCTCTATATTTTTGAATAAGTTTGCTGTGTTCACATTAGGGCTTAGTTTCCTAAAAGCATTGTTATGGGTATCAGAGATCTCTCAAACTGTGGGTGTTAATGCTCTACCTAAAATACCACTCAGGCTTCTTCTTATATGATGTCACATTTGGGGGAAATCTAATTGGCTTGTTTAAGGCCCAGCCCTATAAAAATGGACAAAGAAAAAATGCAGAGAATTAATTTTTCTAAAATGTGATTAAAAAAAAATAGTTTTTAATCATACAGTAGGTGGCCTTTAAGATGACCTCTTTTGTTCTTTCATGAAAAAGTTTTAGGAAACGTATTAGTATCTGTAAGGATTTGTATACTGTATAGAAGGCTTACTTTTGCAAATAATAATGAAAGACGTATTCGTGATTCGTCGAGTCGACAATAAGAATCCGGATAAGAACAGAGCAACACTTCACACTTGTTGGTCTTATTGATTCTTTGATATTCCATAAACATCAGTGTTTTCCATCTAGATTGAAGTAAATAACAGCAGCTGTTTGCACGGCCCTGGACTTGATTTAGACAGACTCACGCCGCAGCTGTAGACGCTTCTCATGGGGACGTGCGAGACGAGACAAGCTGCTAAATTCCTGCCTGTGTTAAACAGCTCAAGTCGAGTTGTAATTGGTTATTGCCGTATTCAAGGGCAGGACAAGGTCAGAGTAAAGGCTGTTGTCTAAACATAACTCTCAAGCGTACAAGACAAGAAGATCTCCAAAGAAGATTAAAGATCTCTCTTCACTTAAATGGAAATGTTCCTCTTGGGTGTAGTGACTTGGTTCACTATGTCTTGGCCGTGGTCTACTCCTTCACCTGAGTCTGAGCATCACAGATCACTCACCTTCTGTATATAACTGGCGGTTAATGCTTTCTCATGAATTCCCTCCCCCTTTTAATGATAGCGATCCAGCTAATTATGGCGCGAGGCGATCGTACGGTATCTCCATAATGGCATTAAGTGACGGAGGGAATGCACTGAGGCTAATGAGAAATGCTGCCTTGGTGCCCCGTGTACCATCAGCCGCACAATTCAATTAATCGTACCATATTGCCTAATAATGTCTGGAGAGTGTGGGGTAATCAGGATTTTTGACTCTCCTCTATCTTTACCCCTCCTGGGATGATGGGAGATGGGGCGCTGGTGGAACTGTAAATGTGGTGAATACAGTCTCAGAGAATAAAGGTGACTTGAAAAATGGGACAATGCGTTTTTAGAGTGCTTTCGCACTCTGGTTTACGTCTATACTCTATAATATAGGAATATTATGTTTATTTTTATTATTTTTATTATTTTATAGGCTTCAAATCTAACTTCATGGTGTAAAATGGTATATTGTTAGTTTTTTTTTTTTTTTTTACTCTTTTTCATTTTTTTTGGTGGAGTAGAAAGTGGTTAACAAGGTCCCAGGGACTCCCAAGTGTTCTCCATGTTGTCTAGAGATTTCAAAGCTACGGTTGTTATATACAGGCTAACCCTATTCCTAACCCTAATCCTAACCCTAACCCTACTCACACCCCCGTCTAACACAGTGACACTAACCAACGGTGTGAATCAATAGTGATGACAGTTATACAGAAGAGGGTGGATAGCACTTTTCTCTCCAAAATGATACTTTTGAGAATTCTTTTTGGAGAAAAAGTGCTATCCACCCTGGTAGTTGTGATAGATAAGATCTAACGTGTGGGTTTGCATCAGCTAAGAGGAAATCAGGGAGGAAATCAAAGAAACAACAAAAACGGTTAGGGGTGATGTAATTGGTTCTATCCCTTTTTCAATTACTTTTTACAACAATAAAATGAATTCCGACTCCACACAGTACAGAGGGGCAATTATATCAAACCTTGAACGCACAAGAAAGCGTAAATCTGAATAATATTTAGAGCAGACTTATTTAGAGTATGGTAGTGAGACGGTAGCACTTTTACCTTTTTAAAGAAGGCCTTGTGGAATGTCTGATGCTTGACAATGGATGGATAATTTGTCACCAACTTGCAGAAAAGATGCATCTTTCATTGCACAATAATTGACGTTACAGGAACTCGGCTGGGAGTTAAAAACATCTACCTACTGTATCCATCCATCCATCCAGTTTATTGTGCAGGGTTTATAGAGAATTTGCTCCATCCCTTCTTTGAGACGTTTTGTATTAGATCGCTCCAGTAGTGACCCCTCACATCAACACTGAATAAGGAACTCGACATGCTTTTAAACTCAGACAGACGTCTCTAATTCACTGCTACACTGTTTTGTTTGGTCCAGTTAATAACCAATAAACTAACTAAACTAGCTCGACCTGCTTTCTCTCCAGGTTTCCTCCTCATCGTGCGCAGTCATGGTTTTTGTCCTCATGCACATTGTTTCCTGGGACAACAGAATAATCTTATCTTACTCGTTCCCTCTCTTTTCCCTTCCGTACACACACACACACACACACACACACACACACACAGGTGCCAGAGCACATCCGCTGCATCACGCGTCCCATCTGCGCACATCAAATGCTGATTATTTAGTAACACTGACCCCTGGAGGTGTATGTGGTAGACACGCACAGAAACACACACACACACACACACACACACACACACACACACTTGTGCAGTAGGGCTGACCGATATAACACTATAATATCTATGTTATGATTATTTATGCAATGATTTCGTGAGTTTTTGCATTTCTATAAATTTTCACCCCCCCCCCAAAAAAAAACCCACAACTGTGTCTTTTATTCTAATATTTATTTTACTCATTTTCCATTATTTTGCTTGTGATTGGTTTTCCTAACATTATTCATTTATTTATTTGTTTACTTATAATATTGTAATAGGGGTTTTGTTAGTTTGTATGTTTTAATGTATTTATTTGTTTCTACATTCTTTTTAATGCATTGATTTAATGATGATAATTATTTTTTCTCATAATTTCTCATATATTGTGATTTTTATGAATCACAATATACCCTTATATTAATATTTCTCATTTGTTTATTTTCTCATTTGTTTATTTTCCTATTTATTTATTTATTTAAATTACACGCACACATACACACACACACACTCTCTCTCTCTCTCTCTCTCTCTCTCTCTTTCTCTCTCTCCTGCTGATCTGACCGGGCAACAATCTTTCATGAAATAAATGGAGAGGTGATACACTCCCCTGGAGACGAAAGTATTTATCACTGTCACCTGGGGCAGAGAGACAGAACCGTCCAGAGAGAGACAGAACCGTCCTGAGAGAGACAGAACCGTCCTGAGAGAGACAGAGACCCCCAGCGACCATCACGGCCCAAATGGACCCATATTTCATCCACCAATATTTCATCATGATGCCTGCTGATTGCACAGAGAGGGGAGGTGTGTGTGTGTGTGTGTGTGTGTGTGTGTGTGTGTGTGTGTGTGTGTGTGTGAGACAGAGAAAGAGAGAGAGAGAGAGAGAGAGAGAGAAGTGTGAGTGCGCCCAGTCCTCCCAGCATGATAAATAGAAAGAGTTTAAAAAGAGAAGAGGTCCGGACTCCTCCTGCGGTGAGCGAGAGGACGCGTGAGAGGGGAATGAACTGATCCGTCACTCAGGACGAGGACATGGAGAGACACTGAGAGACACAGAGAGACACCAGAGGGAGCAAACAGGAGGGAGGGATAAGAGAAGGAGAGCTGTACACACGTCACACACACAAACGTCACGCACACACACACACACACAAACAAACACACAAACACAAGTGTATACAGTACAAACAAACACAAACACTCACATATACACAAACATGTATACACACACATATCAACAAACAAACACGTAAACACTCACATATACACAAACATGTATACACACACATATCAACAAACACGTAAACACTCACATATACACAAACATG
>JAQMYJ010000003.1:2798554-2823363 GCA_030014305.1 Clarias laeviceps | reverse complement strand
AGTGAGAATCTACCAATGGAAATGGTCATGAAAATAAAGAAAACACATTGACAGATAGATGAGAAGGTGTGTCCAAATTTTTGGCCCGTACTGTAGATACATGCATACACACATAAACTTATACATAAACACATACTGTAAACTCCACTAATTAATTGGTCGTCCAATGGTACCTGTACTAAGCTATATAGTAGCATGGCATTTTTGACACTACCAAGGTACTTATTTGCTGACATGGTACAT
Source organism: Clarias laeviceps (assembly GCA_030014305.1). Classification (NCBI taxonomy): domain Eukaryota; kingdom Metazoa; phylum Chordata; class Actinopteri; order Siluriformes; family Clariidae; genus Clarias; species Clarias laeviceps. Next base: position 2,823,120 of record JAQMYJ010000003.1, on the reverse strand, counting down.
GTACCACATTATGGTGCATGGTTTTACCATGGTACATACTTTGGTACAACGGTACTTTTACTGTAGTCATTATGGTCCATGGTTCTAGCATATTTATAAAATTTGGTGCCATAGTATATACTGTATGTAACATGAATTAAATACTAGTGTATGTTAAACCTCTTGATATTACAGACCATATGGAAATGCCTGTACTATTTCATACCATTAGTATGCAGAAGTATTGGTATATTATGGTATGTACTGTATAGTAGTTTGCCATTGTAAACTATATTACATACCATAGTAAAATCTGGTATGTGTGGTTAAAAGGTTTAAATAGGAATATCAGTGTGTGATGTGTGATAATGTCAAATCTGTAATTTTATCAAACCTTTTTTTATTTTGCTCCGTTGCTTGAATTAGCCCATGTAATGGCTTCGTGTTAGAGTTAGGGGACTCGAGGCGGCTTTGACACGGGACCTCCGGTGAGCTGACAGGCCGTCGCCCTCGTTCTCTTCATTTCAGTGCGCTCGGGTTGTCTCTCTGTCTCTCTCGAGGGGCGATATTGATGTAAAACATGTCACAATTACCTGCCTCCATGGCTGCCCCTGCTGGGAATACTAATCGGAGAGGTGTCAGGGATTCCTCAAAGCGAGGTCACAGGTTCCTCAACCTCCGTCTCATCTCAGTCTTGCTGCTTCAAGATGTCATCGCTGTCTTGGCTGGATCTAATACCAGGCCTTGGCGACTGAATTATTCAACAGAGTGAATTATTGAAATACAAAAAGAAGTAGAATTGTGGGGTCAGCGCTTAGCTGAAGTGGGAGAATGTGGTTCAGCGCTTGGCCTAAATCGAGTCATAATGGCAATATTTGAAGACTGATTAATCTCATCGCTTCGCCCGATCGATGAATCAACAGTGGAAGGGATGCTGGCTTTATTGCGGTCATGGTAAATTTCTATTTAGAGAGCCAGGGCGATGTAAAAGAGTCACGTGCCGGTAGAAGCAATCTCCAAATTTTCAAGGAAGCCTCCCTCCGCCCTTCATCTGAGAAGATGGATTTCTTGCTGTTGGTTCCGCTTCTCCTGCAGTCAAGTGGCTGTTATGAAAAATCAAACCTTATCACTGGCTCCTCTCAGAGAGCAGTCATTCAAGACATTAGACAGCCTTGCAAATGCAAGAAAATGGTTTTTTTTGTCGAAATGGCATTGTGGAAAAAAATTACTTCTTTCCCGTCACACAATAGATCTCTCCGTCGGCTCCTTCGCTATTATTGTCCTTTTACAATTCTCTTTCGGGGAGGAAAGAAAAGGCGGTGTGCGTCAAAGCGTTGCTTTATTTTTACATTTCTGGTTGCGTTCGGTGTTCTACCACAACATTGATGAACGCTCGATTCTGATTGGTCAGAAGACGTTGATTTATTTTGTAGAACACCGCACCTGATGATCATTTCTGTAATAGCAACTTATTCATGGATCTGTACTCTGGAAGCTCTGTGTAAACAAAAATGCTGATAGTGTGAGGTTTTCTCAAAAGGAAAAGTTGATATAGGTTTATGGAAGGAGTCTCCAGTGTCGGAATCCTTTATATTTTGCAGCTTCTCCCTAATGAACTTTGTTCTTGTCCTGTTAACTTCAAAAGAAAGAACAAGGAGAGACTGCTAATGAGATTGTAAATGAGAACATGAATGTTCCTCAACACTAACTGATAGAAGAAGGTGCAACTTGCTGTGATATAACAGGAATAAAACTGTCTCCTTGCTGTTTAATTACTTCTCTAAAACCGCACAACATCAAACGTTTTATTCCTTATGTAGCATTCTTTCATGTATGTACTTTTACAATGTGTGTAGGATCCAACGCTTTCCTTATGCACCTTTAAAACCACCTCCACCTTGCATTTCTTAAATTTATCCCATGTGATGGATTAAGCAAATGCGGAAACACTGCGAGATAAAGAGTGAGAGAGGGAGAGAATGAGACGGAATCAGAAGAAAGTAGGAAGAAATGCCTCCAATCCGGCTCTATACTTTCATCTTTCCGTGGAAGATGGAAGCGTTTGAAGGCAGGGATGAGAGCGCGAGACGCCTGGGTGACACCGCCAGCCTGTGCCTAAGCGAAGATCCGCTTCAAGCGTGAAATAGACGGGGGAAAGGCGCACATTATGCTGACGCCCACAAAAGAAAATCCTTTTTTTCCCCCTTCTTCTTCTTCTTCTTTTTTTTTTTTTATATATACACTCAATTTAATTATCCGCCTCCTAGACAAGGTGCCCATCTCTCCCAGATTTCCATGTTTGAAAATGGCCGTGGCTAGACTGCAAGTCTGCCGAGCGGTAAAAAACGGCTTCTCGAGTCAGGCTTCAGCTCGTGAAGTAACATTGACTTGAGCTCCAGGTGCCGAGGAGAAGGATGGGTGCCTGAACATATCAGTGCTAAGGGTTATCTCGCTATAAAGGAAGCAGCAGAAAGCACACTGACACTAATTGGGTTTTACAGCAGCCTACCATCTAGCAATAGAGATTCATTACCCAGGGGAATCAGTGACTGGTTTCATACTGCTGCTCCAACACGCTTTTCTGGCCTTATCTGTTCCCCCACCGGACCTGCTCCAAGTTGAAATGCTTTCGGAAGAGCAATCTTTGCTATTGTCTACAAATAAAAGATAAGAGATAACTCTTTATGAATCCCTGATGAGAGCTTTATGTGTTAGAGTACAGAGATCAACACAAAACAACCTAATAAACTAAATGGACTACGATAAGAAAGTAAAGTATGGCAGGTACTTGGAGAACGTAAAAAAAAAAAAAAATCTTGTGGAACCCATAAAAATACCATAGAGAACACTACACTCATATCCCAAAGGCTCTTAAGCCAGGTATAATCCTTTAAAGATGCCAAATAGTGTGGTCTCACACCTCCAGGGTCAAGGGTTCATGTCCAGCCTCGGGTCTGTGTTTGTGGGGTTTTCATGTTCTCCCCGTGTTTGGTGAGTTTTCTCCTGGTACTCGAGTTTTCTCCCACAGTCCAAAGACATGCAGACTAGGTTAATTGACATTTCCAAATTTGTCTGTAGTGTGAGTGTGCTTGTGTACCTTGCAATAGTCTAGCAAGGTACACAAGCACCCTGCCTCGTGCCCAGAGTCCCCAGGGATGGGCTCCAGGCTTCCTGCGACCCTGTACAGATAAGCGCTATAGAGGGTGAGTGAGTGAGCGCTTTTGTAAGTCGCTGTGTATAAGAGGATCTACCAAATGCCTAAATGTAAATGATTGAGTAAATGAGTGGATAATTAGGGGTTCTAAGTCAAGTTGAACCTTTTTAGGGAACTAAGAACCCCTAACCATTAAGTCCTAAAGGTTTACCCTAAGTTTAAGTTTAAGAGTGTACCAAAATAGCAAAGTTTACCACTTATATATCCAGTTAATTCATATGCTCTTTGGAAAAAGGGTGTCTTCAACGGTTCTTTAAGGGATCATTGGATAATTAAAGGGGGGGGGGGGTGCAAGCCATTAAGATTGATTTTAGGAGGCTCTGAAGAATTAATTTAATTAACAGGTCCTTCCAGGAGCCCTTAAAGAACTGCTTATATGTACATACCAAATACTGAATACCCACCAACTTCTGACAGGTATCAAAAAGAAACGAATTGCTAATTATTATTTGTTTGTTGCTCACACATAACCATTTAAACCATTTAGAAGAAGAAGAAGAAGAAGAAAAAAAGATTCCTCAAGGGTTCTTCATGGGTGTAATGAATAATGAGGTTTTTATGAGACTCTGAATCCTTAATTATGCAATAAACCCATCAGGAACCCATGAAGAACCCATTAATTCGAAGAGACTTCTAAGTACCAAGACAGCAAAACACTTGAAACAATTTTTGACAGGTTCCAGGGATTAAGAAGTAAATAATGATGTTATTTGATTTGTTCCAGTTACATAACCGGGTAATATAGACATGGTTCCTTAAAGGGTTCGAATTTGAGAAGAACCATTTCAGAAGGATAAAAAGTTTTATAATTGTTCTGTAACCCCCTATCAAGAATCCTTTACTAAAATACACCAAGAAACAAGCGAAATGTTACATCTTTGTACTTATCCAATTAAAATATTCACAGTTTTGGAAAAAAAAAAAAATTTAAGGTTCCCTTGGATGTTTAAGAAATTCCATTCTAAATAGAAACCTTTAACAGAAGGATTCTTGGGGGTTTATTGGATGACAGGTCTTTAGTGTAGGGTTCTGTACTGAACCTTTAATTGTTCCTTGAGAGGGATAACCAAAGGACCTTTAAGGGCTTGACTGTGTTTGCTGTATTTTATCCAGCATTCTTGGAATCTGTCGAATATGTTACAGAACCTTGTCATGATGTGTTCAGATAATTTGCTTATAAATCCTTAAAATTTTCTCTATTTTTAAGAGTTTATTATTGAAATTATATTCTGCTTCATCCGTATTCTGCTTCATTTATACAGTACGTATGCATTTCCAGTTCCACCATGTCAAGACCGAGTCACGGATTGTTTCTCACATACGGGCGGATTCTTCACGTAAGCGTCTGTAACGAGCTAGTTGCATTAGCGCTCACGTTCTGCAGCGTCAGCCCCAGTATTTGAGGTCATTAGAGGCAAATGGAAATGAAATAATGAAAAATATCGAGGGACAGTAATGGACTCTCATCAGGAAGCTGGATGATCAGGGCATGTGGAATTGTTCTGTCAGGCTGTGAGGCTAATGTACATTCTTGACATGACCTTCACATCTGAGATGAATTTGAGCCTCGTGTGAATTCTGAAATTGAATCTAACACTATGGAAAACTCACACAAGCATGCATGCATACACTGCCTTTCTCTGACCAGTCTTTGATTATTAAATTATTGCTAACAGAGTAAGAATCTGTATTGACTATAAAATATTGTTTGTCTTCTGATATATCAATAGTTCTTGACCATACGTACTGTAAGATCTCTAGTTTTTGAATACAAGTTCTATGATTTCTATGATTCCCTGCTTACTTTTCCTTATGGGATCAAAACTGGATTTCTATCAGAATGTTTTCCAAGAAAAATAGTTTAACAAGAATCCTTAATTGTTCCAATAACCTATAAGGAACCCTTCTGAGAATCTATATGGAATTCCAGCTCCATGTTCCCCACGCCCCATTGATTTCCCTGATTTTCCAGGATTTGCATCAATCTAGGAAAAGGAAATTACTGCAGGAAATTATCCATTCACCCATCCATTCATCAGTTCATTCATCTTCAGTAGCCTAGTTATGTTAGTTAGACCCCACATACAGTACATGCATTCATAAACTCATTGAAATCTACAGCTGCTAGTTGACCTACCACCGTGTTTTTGGAAAGTTTGTGCAAGCATGAGAACCTTGTGAACATATTAAACTCTACACAGGTAGCACCCGAGGTTATGCTCTCGCATCCTGGAACTGTGAGTAATTGCCGTGTTACAAAAACAGAAACCAACTCAATCAGCTCAAATAGAAGAAAACAGGAAATTAAGCGCCAGTGATTTATCTCGTACAGTCACTGCGCACGGCCTCGCTTGTTCCATGATTCTTAATTGTTTTTCGTGATGTAGGTCATGTTTTAGATTTGACTTTCGCTCATCGCCCTCGAGCATGCAATCGATAGAGCTTTAAGAAGTGGATGGAATCAAAGGGATCAGAAGTAACCTCATTAACTTTGGGCTTCATTCGCAATGATTAACCAAACAAAGAATTGCCCCTGATATCGAGCCACACGGAAAACGAGCTGCTGTGATGGCCAAGTATTGATGCTCTTCATCCATTATAAGAGAGAGTGTGTGTATTAATTATATGGGAGAAAGAGAAAGAGGGAGAGAAAGAGCCTGGTGAGATCCATTAGAAATTTCCATCCACTCAGTTCAGTTTGGGTGAACTTGGCCTGGTCCAGTGTACAAGAGCAGATCCTGCAATAAGCTGATTACAGCTTGCGCAAACACAATTACTTTCTGCAAGTCGGTAATAACATAAAGGAATTGGGTTGCAGCAGAACTTTAAGTGCAACCCAATACTCAACGTTATACCATTTGAAGGGAGGAGAAGGCCAGGTAGGCCCTGCAAAGCATGGCGCCAACCAGTCAAGAACAATCTACATCTATTAAGTGTCAGGTGGGAGCACGACACGTTGGAAGAAGCTCTGGAGGAACTGAAAGTTTCAGTGGAATGATATCATATCATTGTTTTTGGCACTTTAGGTAGCAGGTTCTGTAGGTCCAGATGAACATAAAAGTTGTTAGAGTGGTATTATTCCTAATTAGAAATCAGCCCTGAGTGACCTGGGCTGATCCGGCTTATCATTTTTTATCTCCAAGCTTATTTTGTACCATAAGCATGGATTAATTTATCCTTTCATTCACTCATTCATCTTCAGCAAATGCTTTATCCTGGTCAGTGCTAAAGTGGTGCTAGAGTCTAACTTAAGAATGACTGAACTAGATTGCACCAAGAATGGGACACCAATCCAACTTTGTAGCCCAACTTGGTGGAAGAACCCGAGTCACTTACCAAGAAAGAAATTGGTGGAGTCAACTCATAGACATAATGGCACTACAATGCCATATGTAATTAACATGTTTTATTTTAACTGACAGAAGACACCCCATGTGAATCAAACCCCCATCATGGTTTGCCAACAGAACTCGTGAATGCTCCAGGAGTCTCATAGTTGGGGGATTCAAACAAGTTCAAGTTTAAATCCTAATGATGCCACGGCTTTCCATGGCGGAAGACAAGGGCGCAAAATTGGCCATACACTCTGGGTACGAGGGTCACACTCTATCCCTGTGCGTGAGCTATTCAGGATATGACCTTTTAGCTTTACATGCCCTAGAGGAAACTTCTGAGACAGTGTCTTCAGTCCTAAATGTAGCAAGATATCTGGGCTTCAATCAACCAGAAACCCACTGGTTTTCCTGTAGAGGAACTATTGAAACTTTGACCACCTAAGGAACCTAACATCACTCATATTGGTGCCTGATTGTTACAACGTGAGAGTAAAACAAGGTCTGATGATGCAGTTTAAAATTCCAGATTCTTCTGACTGGTGATTCTGCTATGGGTGATTGAACTGTCCATGTTTATCTACTTGGACCACCTGGATCCTTCGGGAAACTTGTGAAGACTTAATCAATATTGTTCCTGTAACTGTGTTTATTTTGGTGCATATTTTGAATTCTGCCATTTGTCTCTATATCTCCTTGAGTTTCGCGTTTGTATTTTGACCGAGACCAATGTTTGTAGTGCTCACGTCAACCATCTGGTATCTGTTTTTTCTACAAATTGCTCCACTTGAGTTGTTAAACTGCTCAGTCCTTGGGTTTTATTCCACTTTGGTTGTATGTTGCTTTTGTATTCTATTTCCAATAAGGTTGAAAAAGCCACCCACTGCTTTCTGCATGTGTGTGTGTGTTAAATGAGATGCCTGATCTAGAGATGCTGAGCATGCAGAGATACCACTAAATTTATTCACAGTATTTAACTCGATAGGTACAGAAATCTTTTTTCTCTCACACACAGTCTGGCTTATTGGAATGTTTGCAAATGAGTGCATGCAATATGCACATATCATGTTTCCTTTTCTCTTTCATCTCTCACACACACACACACACACACACACACTCTCAAGAGGGGAGAAAGCAGGATCTCTTTCCATCTCTGCATGGTGCAGCCTGCTGGAAAGGTCACTGGCGTATCAGGTTTAATTTTTACTCTTCCTCGCCTGTTAAGATCCATAAAGCCATCAATAAATCATTTTTAATGTCTGCATGAGCGCCGAGAGCTGACGCTGATTTAACACCAGGCCCTGTTAGCTCTGCTTCCATCCATCATCTCCCTGTCTCTCTCTCTCTTCCTCTCTCTCTTTGTCTCTCTTTTTAAATTCTTTATTATTAATTCTTTGTCTCCTTTCAACTGTCCTTTCTGTAATTTTACACCAAGACACGACAGAGCAGACTTCAGGTCCAGTGCTGCAGTTTTCAGAACCTTTATTCAGTTCAACCTAAGACTTGAACCTTGTGTGTAAGAAGCTGTAAACGTGCTATTAAACCCAACAGAGAGCCACAAATGTTTGTGCAAGGTATGGAAAAAAAAAACACCTTAATGAGCCATTTAATGAATGCTAGCTGATGGCTCACAGGCTGCTGAATTAGCAATCGCATTTTCCTTGTTAGATATTAGATGGTGTACAGGTCACAGTTCCACTGTTGACCTCAGGATCTTTCGGGATCAATATAGCTGCTATTAGGGATATGCATTTTGGTCATTTTGACAGCTCAAGTACTGTAGAGGGAGGGAATGGGGCTGATCTTAGAACCAATCTGTGACTGGAGTGTTTGCACTCCTCAGTAAACGTACCGTCAGCAAGATTTCTCTTAGTGTTGACATTAAAAGCAGATTCGGGAAGGCTGCAAGGGCCCTCAGGTGTTAGGGGAATTTAAGCTATCTACGAGAGTTGAAATTCCTCTAAAATTATTTATTTAGATACAGTTACCTAGCTCTCGTTATTGTTGCAAGGTCATTCACCTCAAACCAGGACTTTTGATTGTGAAGAATAACAGAATAAAGAATAACAGTTAGAAAAGTAAAAACTCCTTTTATTTCTCTATATAATGCTCTGCACTAGTGTTTCACTAGTGCTTGGACACCATCATGGTAGATGATGGTTTTCAAGTTTCAAGTTCTTTCAGTACGCCAGAGCCATGGAGTCCCAGGAACTCCTTTAATGACCCAAACATGTTGCAATGGCTTGCAGCATTAAGTGTTTAAACGTTTTCCTGCAGCTAAGAGTCTATTCACCGTACTGTGCTTGAAGTCTTCTGTAAATGTTGATCGGTTTTACACTTCATTCACAAGAATTTTCACCATTTTCACTTAAATGACCCTCATATTTTCTCTCTTGACCAGTGTTTGAGCTGCTATATATACTGCCCTTGTCACTGTCACTGTTATAAACAGTACCCCCGTTTTTAACCAAAATGGCTCAGTCACCATTTAGTCACCATATTTATTGCCCTTGATATTGCTGTGACCATTTGCTCCAGAGATTTCATGCAGTTGGACCAATTCCTATACTCAACGAAATTGTAATTGACCGAATAAACCCCCCATTGATATATCCAGTTCCTCCACATCTTCAGGGCAGCCCCAACAAGCTACCAACTAGGAAAGATGAAGACTTACATTACATGCTTTCACTGACACATGTGATGACCACATTGCAATGACTAGTTATAGTTTGGGTAGTGGAATTACGGTTATTGTTACGGTCACAGTTAAGGGCAGAGTCAATCCTATCTCTATATTGCTAGATGCATACAGTATGACAGTAGCATTGACCTCACAATCTCTATCATTCTGTTGCACTAGACCCTAATCCTAACTTATGGTGACTCTCTAGCCAACTGGACAACAGTTCTCATTCAAAGTTCTTCAGTTCCTGAATCAAAGCCATGTTTCCACCTGAGTGCAGTTGTTTCCAATTGGATAAGTTCCTACCCCTCAATCTCACTCTAGTCAATTGGACCAAAAAAAATAAAAAATAAAAATCCCAACTACCATGTGTTCAATCATAAAGATGCATTAGCTTTAAAGTTTGCATTGCAATTTGACTTACGTTGAATATACCGTAATTTAATAAATGTTACAGTTAGCAGCATGACTACAGTCTAGACTTATGTAGTCAGATGGGGCCAGACATACTTGCTAAGGCGGTCCACAAAAGCGTCGCCTCCAACAGAGAGTTTAATTAAAAGGTGGTTACCATTAAGATGAGGCACCTTTTCCACAAGCCACAATTCAGTTCAATTAGCAGCAGCAAAAGAATTAAACTCTGATTATGTGTTTGTGTGCGATGTGAGCCGGGTCTTCGTGGTACGTAAGTGCTATCGAACAGGGCCATAGTCCCTAGGGCAGGGCAGTGCAGTGTGGCTCATCTTACTTTACTTCCCCGAGGTCATTCTCACAATGTCACAATTCATAGGCGGAAAATAACAGCTTGCGTCAAGAAGAGTCCAGCATCAGATTCCCACTGCAGAGTGCGGCATACAGGAAGTCACTCTTCTTAGCTTTCATTTATACCCTACTCACATGCAGAAAAATTTAAAAGAACTCGAACTGTTATGTGACAAATTATACATTTATGCGGTTTGTACATAAAGGGGAAAATCTACAAAACAGCAGGAGGCTGGTGAAGTGTGGCCGAGTTTATCTTTTCGAGAGTGTAAGATATTAACAAACACAGAGGGAAAGACAGAAAGCATCTCCAGCTGTATTTGGTCATTGCGACACCCAGCAGGTCCAATGTCATCAGACATCATTTCTGCTTCAGTGGATGCCTCCAAAAACACTCTGCATGAGAGCAATTAATGTGTGCTTTTGTGTGTAGCTGTGTGTGTCTACTGTGGGAACAGGTCCTGAGCTTAAATAAACTAATATTTTATTATTATAAAAACACTGATTACAAATGATTTTGAAACAAGGTAAAGATGTTGATGAGAGAAATTACCAGTTGCTATGAGAGGGGCCAAAACTGACCTTGAGTGAAACAAAGACTTGCCTTAATAGGAACCATTACACTTTGAAAGCATTTAAAACATACTGTACCTTGAGAGAAACCATGACCCCATTGAAAAGAATCAAAATAGGACTTAATAGGACTCACGCCCCACCCTGAGAAGAACCACAACTTGGCTTAAGATGAAGTGTAGCTTACTTTGCGAGTAGTCAACTCTTACCTTAAGAAAAAATCACTGTTTGTTTTAAGAAAAACCAAGACTCACCTTGAGAAGAACCAGGACTTACCTTTAAAGGAAGCAAGACTCACTTTATTTGGAATCAAGAAACCTTGCAAGATCTCAAGGCTTACCTTGATACAAATCAACACTTGGCTTTAATGAAACCAAAAGTAATTTGAGAAACGAAATCAAAATTCACCTTGAGAGGGAACAAATTTACTTTGAGAGGAACAAAACAGGACACATTGAAAGAAATCAAAGCTCACCTTAGAAGGACCTAATGCTAGCATTGTAAGGAACCAAGATTTAGTTTGAGAGAAATATCATCTCGAGAACAATCAAAATTTACATGGAGAAAAATCAAAACTAAGTTTATTATCTATCAGAATACCTTGAAAGAAATCAGGGCTCATCTTAAGAGGAATCTATCTTGGCTCTTAAAGGAACCTAGATCCATTGAGAGGAATGGAGGTTGATCTTGAAAGGAATCAAAATTAACTTTACAATTGAAAAAAACCCTGAGTGACGCAGAGCTACATCTTCTATGGATACCATTTTGAGTTCAATTGAAATTTAAAGAAATTTTATCTCTCTTTCTTTTGAGTCTAGTTCCTTTCATGATTTCTTTCTGTGTGTGATTAATGCCTTTGTCATTAGTGATCATGGGCAAATGATACTGCTTTGTAATAATGTCAGTTGTTAGGACTACTACACACACTGACCTGCACCAGTGGTAAGACAGTACCAGAAACTTCACCATGTCCATCAAGTCCATGATATCCAAATTGGTATTTCTGGTTATAAGGGTTCAGAACTATAGCTGCATATTGAATTGTTGCTGACCACTGAAGGTCTGAAGACCTGTTGAGCCCCACTGGCATAATAGATAAGGCACTGGCCTCCTAAAATAGTTATTGTGGGTTGGGGTGTTTGTCGAGCAGACTGGTGCAGAAGAATCATTCTGAGCACATAACCCAGAGATCGACTGATCGAAACCTCCGACTGCTAAGCTTTGTCTCCAAAATTGTGTACTTTTGGGGAAGTGGTGGCTCAAGCAGTTAAGGCTCTGGGTTACTGATCAGAAGGTCAGGAGTTCAGAACCCAGCACCACCAAGCTGTCAATGTTGAGCCCTTGAACAAGGTCCTTCACCCTGTCTGCTCCAGCGGTGCTGTATCCTAGCTGATCCTGCACTTTGAATTCAGTTTCCCATCTGGGTTATGAAAATAAGGAGATTTTGACACTTAACTGTTTGATAGCACTACCCAGGTAAACTTTGTTAAGATGTCAGGAAAGTAGAGTGGAAGAGGGCTAATGAGATAAAGATACACCATTGAGTGATGGTGATGAGTGGAGAAATGTCCTTTCGCTTGTTTTGTCAGATCTTCAGTTTTTGAGATCTGCTAAGCCTTCCTGCTAGCATCTTGGCCTGACAGTCAATAAACCGAAAGTGATACTAATGGGTCTTTGATAATCTTTGATACTAATGGGTAAAAAAAATAGATTTTGCCAAAGGGTCTATTTCCTTCAAGGTTCTTACTTCCCTGCATGCCATCCACATCTTGACAAGTTAATTAGCGAGATATTTCAAAAGCATGGTGACAAAAGTATGAAAAGTTACACAGCCAGCATAATTTTTAATGCTGCAAAAGGTTTGCCTTTCTTACTGTTCATGGAAGGTAATGAAAATCCCAAACCTGATCAGCAAATCTGTGTCTTTGATCTCACAATCATCCCCAGCTTCTGCCTTGAATCTCGGTCCTTCGCATGCAGTCAGACGTTTGTTTGATTTTGAGGAAAGGGATGAAAGCGGAAGTGTTAGCGACGAAGTAGGGTGAGGAGAATGCTTTTGATTCCACTCAAGGCTTACGAACTATGTTCATTAGGCAGAATCTGCTGAAACATTGTCTCTCGAAGAGCTCGGCTTTTGTGAGTCTTAATGCTCGCACTGTCTGCTTTGACTCACAGGGTTACAGAACTGCTGAACTAGATAAAAAAAAACACGTAATGGTGCACATTCTGAAAATCGGATGAGGTCCTTTTGCACCGCATTGATTTGATTTTTCCACATAGTTTATGTTGACACTGTTGGGTCGTCTTTCATGTACATTTATCATCCCATTTTAAGGCAAAAAAAAATAAATAATCAACCATATTTCAAACTACACATCATTGATTCACCCAGACAGATGCATCCAAACAAAGTGAGACCCCTACAAAGAGCCATGAACGAGTCCTAAATTTATTTTGGAGAAAGGAGCCTTAATTGCAAGGGCCTTCATTATGGAGCTATGCTGAAAATTAGCTGCGCAGCATGCAGGTTTATTATGCAAATATATGCAGATTCCAGTCAAAATTAAGTCATTGGAAAGCTGTCTTCCTCTCTCATTCTCTCTCATTCATTCGCTTTCTTCTTCTTCTTCTTCTTCCACGTCCTCCTTCTCATCTCGCTCCTCTTTCTTTTTCAGCAGTATCATAGTAATGAATTCATTATGTCTCGGAGTGCATTTTAATGAGTCTGTAACTAACATTTTAATGAGCTATACATTACCATAAAGGCAGGATTAGGCAAAATCGAATTTGGGAAGTGTGTGTTGGTGATGGCGGCAGGACGAAGGAGGTTCATTAAGAGTTAATTATGTTGTTTTGTGTCTGTGTTGCGCTGCAGCTCAGTTTTTTTCTGCAGTCTCTGGTCCGGTTGGAGCCTCAGCATGGGGTAGGCAGCGCTAGCGGGGGTCTCGTTAAGCTAACAACAGAGTGGCAAGGAAAGAAACAGGCTTTGAAAGGACGTGTGTTTGTTTAAGATAGCGAGAAACCAAAAGCTGTGGATTGGTTTGATGATCACTCGTTCACGCTGAGACGTGGACGTTAATGTTTCAGACCATGTTTACTGTTTTATTGTCATTTGACCCTCTGTGAAAGCTAACTCCGCCCATCTAGTATCATTTCATGAATAAACATGTTGCACTTTGCTATGTAAATGAATAAACTACACTATATTTCTCTCTGGTTGGTGTCTCTTGAACGACTAATACTGGTTACATAGATTGGATTAGTGAACAAAACCCGAGACTTTATCGGGAATAAATTTCACTGATGAGGCAGAGTTATGTAGCTGCATCTTTGTTTGTGATGTCACAAAAATAACCCGGCCAGCTTTGAACCAATCATGATGCAAATTAAGAATGCCAACAATGTACCTAATAACTCTTAACCTGCTAAACCTGTATGCTAAGCTAACACTGTCCTTATAAACATCAGCAATTTGCCAATAATTACAATTTTATATTACTTTAAAATGTGTATAGCGTCTTTACATGCTGTTCAACTTCCTTTAGATCCTGTTATCTGAAGTGATTCGGAAGTGAACCTTCGTCCTCGTAGGGCTGATTTCAGGAGACAGAACAGGTGAAAGTCTGATGGAGTGAGGTCAGGACTATAGGGAGGATGCTTTAACACCTCAGAGTGTTGACAGTGTGGGCAGAAGCGTGCATCGTCACGTGAGATCACGACGCCCTCGGATATCAGCCGTCTGTGTTTAATCTGAAGTTCAGTCTTCAGGTCTTCAATAAGCGTCTGACTGTAACGAGCACTGTTGATTGTTGAACCTTTTTTCCGACAATGTTCCAATACTTCTGGCCCTCGAGAATCCAAGAAAACTGTAAACATTGATGAATTTTAACAGCTGATGTTTGACGATTGAACTTTTTTCTCGGTCAGCGATTGAGGATGTTTCCGTTCCAGACTCTGCCGTTTACTCTCAGGCTCGTAGTGATGAATCCGTGTCTCGTCACCAGTAATGATTCTCTTTAAGAAACTTTCACCTTCCTTAGAGTATCAAATTTTGTAAAAAAAAACAAAGTGCTGCATGCTGATCATCTTTCATGCAAATCACAAGTGGGGGAACATGTTTTTGCTCACAGCGCAGCGACAAATGAACTGATGTAACACGTTCACACCTGCACAGCAGTGACTGGGGAGACAGAAGCCTTGAACGGGGAGCGATGATTAAACAGTGCCGCCGAGAGAAGTTTTAATAAATTAAAAATAAACGGAATGAGGATCATTTTTGACTCACCTTGGTATAGTATTATTATATTACGTGGTGCATATCAATACTTGGAAACTTGTCTAACTGTGACAAATTCATGCTAGGTTGCTAGCATTTAAGCAACTGGCTAGCTATTTGGGGTGGCAAGAAGGCATGAGAACCTCTGTTGCCATGGTTTCTTAAGTGGGTCAGAGGCTTTCTGGGTCATTTTTTTAGCTTTAGGAGCAGAATCTATGGTCTTTTTCTGTCCCTAGGCTGCATATATAAGCCTGTACATCCCACTGGATGGGTTTGTGATGTGTTTATTCAGTGTCTCGGAGATTCTCTCTTCATCTCTTACTCTCATTCTCTCTTTGTCTCTGAGTTAATATTCCCTCTGATGAAAGACGTCTACATCCTGGTAGTCTTTTGTAAACAAATGGTTGTGTTTTCCTGCTCAATATGTAATGTACAACATTCTCACGTTACGTTTTTTCTCCCCTCATGCACTCAATGTACACAAAACACACACACACACACACACACACACACACATTCATGCATTCGCTAGCGGCGGCTGTACAATCTGCAGTTCCTCCAAGATCGACATATTTGCCATGTTCCATCTTAAAGCAATAAAAATCCTGGAAATCAGAGCTCAGCACTACTGAAGCAGCATCAATTTTAAGAAATGAAATGCAGTTACAGCTCTGAGTTCGTGATGGAAAACAAATCTCTCTCTCTCTCTTTTTCTCTCTCTTTCTCTGTCTGTGTCTTTTGTTTTCTTTCCATTTTGCACAGACGGAGTGGATTGGTGTGGAAGGATCAGTAGAGTTGTCTAGCTGCAGGCGTGTATGTAGTGAAACTCTTGACCTTGTGCTTCTCGTGCACATCGTGGCTGCACAGAATGGAACAAAAAAAAAACACTAAGAAATTTGATTTGATTTTTTTTTTTTCTTGTGAGGGGGGGTTTATAGTTGCTGGACATTTTTCAACTTCAGACACATTTTCTTGCAATGAGAAAAGAAATAAAACCACGTTTAGCCCAAATTCATAGTTCTGTATAATGGAAACCAATAAATCTTTATCCTGGGATATTTAAACAAGGGGTGTTCATGTCAATCCAGGACTTTTAGTTGTGCAGAAAAACAGAACACAGTTCTGAAAGTAAACAGCCAAACCTTAATTCCTCTATATAACTCCCTGCTACACTAATGCACTTATCTCAGCGTCTCATTAGTGCTTGGACACCATCAAGGTAGAAAGTTTTCTCAGTACGCCAGAGCCAGGATCAAACTGCCTGTCTGATTCATGTCTGGAACGCTGGCCTCCCAGGAACTCCTTTCATGATCCAAACATTAAGTCTTGAGAATTAGTTACTGAAGTGTAACTACAGAAAGATTCTAGGGCCTAAGCTTCAGACTCTCGCAATAAAACATTTGTTCCCATTTGTTTTATTCAATTTAATCTCCATTATTTAGTTTCATTTAAGATGAAGTGGAGGGGCTCAAGACTTTTGGACAGTACTGTGTGTTTCTGGGGCACATGGCTCGGTGTTGAGGTAAAGAGAAACAGTTCTCAGTATCCTGTGTAACCAGTGTTTAAGTAACCAAACGTACTGTAAAGCACATCCTCTTATAACTCAGTAAGAGACAATTCAGTATTCAGTTTAAGGTGGATTAACTTATTTCTGCAGGGAAATAAGATTTTCCTTAAAAAAGAAACAGACGAATCTTGTTTCACAAAAAAATAAATAATTGAAAAAAGCTTCTGCACTCCGTCATAACTCCAAAGTGTTGCGCTGAAAGGTTAGCAGTGTGCGTTTGTGGGAGGGAGAAAAAGAAAAAGGAAAAAAAAAAAAAACTAGGCACAACTAAGCACAAAATAACATATGTCGCCTTTTTTCCCCTGGCGCATGTCCCTCATATCAGCCTTCCATCTAATGCGTCTCCACACATGTCTCGACTCGCTCCTCCGGCTCTGAGCGCAGATTTTGAAGGGATGCCAAACACATACAAAAAAAGGGCAAAGTCGTTAATTTACTCTGCTCCGAAAAGAAGAGAAAAAAAAAAACAGCCTGGAAATAAATAAAAAAGGGAATGAATAAATAACAACTCCACAGGAGAAAAGGGTGAAGAGAGAGGAGTGAGAGAAGGTTTGGCTTTTTCGCCCCGAGCCTCGCAGACGGATCCGAGTCTCGGCGGTATGAGTGTGGAGCGAAAGTGAAAGAAAATATAAATATTCATCAAATGCTAGTCGGAGAGAAAGACTTTCGAGACAGAGAGAAAAAGATGATGAGGAGTGCTGGAGAGGAAAAGTAGTCGAAGCTTGGCGATTTAAAATTTTTTATTTTTTGGGGGGAATAAAGATGTTGCCCCTCATATCTACCCTTATTTCATTGTTGTTTATAAATAGTATATACTCACAAGTATATATTCAAAATGCATGCTTTGTAGATTTAAAAAAAAAAGGCCTACAGAGACGATTCAAGCCGAGAGCTTTTAAACAGCCGGGTTCGAGTTTGGTGCACTAAGCTCTAGTCTCTGGAGTCGGCATCAAGGAAGAGTCGAGGAGCCAGGATTGTTATTTTTTTATGCTAAACTGACACTTGACACAATATTTCCTTTTTCTCATCTCTCCATCTGCCAAAAAATCTAAGCCTCTGTTCCTTTAGTTAGTCTGCATCATATACAGGAAATCCATGATCTGAGTTCTGACAGATTTGAGCCTTAGTGCTGAGTTGCTGGTGTCGATGGATCAATTAACAAATCACTTCATTAATTAATCAATCAGATAATAAATGGTTCTAAATGTATAACTCTTGCATTTCAATTTATGGTTGTATTTTAGAAGCAGTTCCTTACATGCGATTTACATACACCGTATATATGGTAGGATGTTCCTGACCAATGCAGACGAGGAACATCCCACGAGACCTGCAGTTTTGGAGTTGCTCTCTGTTGGCCATGAGTCACTCACATCCTTTTACTTGTCCATTTTTTCTGCTTCCAACAGATCGACTTCAAGAAAAAAGGTTCACCTGCTGCCTAATATATCCCACCCATTTTCAGGCGCCATTATAGGGAGAGATATTGTTACTGTAGCTACTGTAACTGTAACCCCAAAACTGCAGCTCTTGTGAGATGTTCTCGGTCTGCAGTGGTCAGGACATACCAAAAGTGGTCCAACGAAGGAAAACAGGTGAACTGGAGATGATTTGGTCACGGGTAGCCAAGACTCACTGATGCACATGGTGAAAAAAAGTGAAAAATATAAATATATTTTATAAGGGGGGAGGGGTGGTCTACTTAATATACATAATTTCATATTTGATCTTTGTATAAAATTATAATTAGGAGAAAAGTATAGACACTAGAACCGTATATAGAA
This sequence comes from Clarias laeviceps, assembly GCA_030014305.1. NCBI lineage: Eukaryota > Metazoa > Chordata > Actinopteri > Siluriformes > Clariidae > Clarias > Clarias laeviceps. The sequence goes on along the minus strand of JAQMYJ010000003.1, from coordinate 2,804,947 downwards.
TATAATCGAGTATTAGTAAATAATTGTATTAATTTTTGAATAAAGTAGAGTGTAATTGATGGCAAAGTGCTGTGGATTACAATTTTGACTTTATAAAGAAGGATACATTATGAATATTAAAAAGAATATTTGTCTCGCACACACATATAGTAAACACAACCTTAGGCAGTACAGCATGCGGAAAAATGTGACGGAAATAGTATAATATATATAAATTTTATTAAATAAAAATATTAAATATAAAAATATTAAATAAAAATTAAATTAAATAAAATTAAATAAAATTAAATAAAATTGAATTAAATTAAATCACCCTGTTATAAAAAAAGAGTGAAATGTACAGAAATTTGAAGAAAAGTAGAGTTTATATACGGAAAAATCTCAAAAAGAACTCATCAAAGGGTCTTTCTGTTTCTCGTTATGTTTAATATTGTAAAACATCTAACAAAATAAGTCTCACTTGTTATAGCAGATAATCAGCCTTTCCGTCACCAGCGTTTGTTTATCAAGCTTAAGAAAAAAACTAGCTTGTTATTTTACGGGGAAAAAAAATGTCAAATGTAAACTCTTCCGTCTTACAGCTTTTCCTTTGACTGTTGTAAAGCACTGACACGAGACACTAGGTCCTCACCTCATCTGTTACTATAGCAACAACGAGGGTTATATTATAAACCTGTGATTTTGGGCCAGGACGATTGTCAGAGCTGTTAGTATCGGAAATTAATCAACACTGCCCGGCCAATCAGAATTCAGAATTAAGCAGTTGTGTGACCTTGTCTCTCTTTGTTGCAGCATTACTGCAGGCTGGAAGCTTGGAAGATGAATTTATTTCCTGCTGATTAGAGAGCGCTGCGTGTGTTTTAATTTCGCCACCCATCCCCTGACTTCAAAGTGTTTGTGTATAAATGAGTGACAGGAATCTCAGCATCGTCCTCTCTCTCTCTGTTTATACTGATGTCTCCGTAGGGAGTCCCATTAAGCCCAATTAGTTTTTACTTTGCCCTGCTGACTTCACATGGCATCACACTTAAGCACAAACATCTGAAGATGATTTATAGAGATTCATAGAGTCACATGCTGAACATCATACTATAACGTGTTATTTCCAGGCCTTGTGTCCCGTCCATAGAAATGCATCCATGTCTCAAATGAGTTATTCTTACGGAGGTCTTTCCGTCTCTTTTTCGTCTGTCTCAGTGCTGAGGGATGATTTCAGACAGAACCCTACGGATGTCGTGGTTGCGGCAGGAGAGCCGGCCATTCTGGAGTGCGTTCCGCCTCGAGGTCATCCGGAACCCACCACCTACTGGAAAAAGGACAAAGTTCGGATCGATGAGAAAGACGACAGGATCAAGGTACGTCCCGGACCCTGATGGAATGGTGCTCATGGGAGTTTGAAACTTTAAGACGCTGTAGATCTTGTAAACAGTGTTTCGACAGCATTCCCAAAGCACATTAAAACCACAAACAATACAGACAAACATTTACAGCAAATAAACCAATTAGGGGGAAAAAAAACAAGCTTAAAATTAATAGACGTGCAAAGAGAAAAATGTACGGTAGTACTGAATTCATTAATTCATATAAATTTCAGTACTCATAGTTACACATTGTTTTTAAAGGACTGAACCAAATTTGATTGGATACCAGGTCACTCTAATCCCGCCCACTTTTTTTTTGCACTTTTATTCCTTTTTTGTTCTTGCAGATTCGAGGAGGAAAGTTGATGATCTCGAATGCAAGAAAGAGCGACGCAGGGATGTACGTGTGCGTAGGAACCAACATGGTGGGGGAAAGAGACAGTGAGACAGCTCAGGTCACAGTTTTCGGTGAGCAACATTAAGAGACCTGATCATATTTCAATATGTTAATGTTACTGGGTGGTGTATGTAGGATTGAAAAAAATGGAAAAGGTTGTTATTCTTTTCCATTTTACCAAATTGTGTGTGTGCGTGTGTGTAGAACGGCCCACGTTCCAGCGGAGGCCGATAAACCAGGTGGTCCTGGAGGAGGAGGCGGTGGAGTTTCGTTGTCAGGTGCATGGAGACCCTCAGCCCTCTGTCCGCTGGAGGAAAGACGACGTGGACGTCCCACGTGGAAGGTGACGCACTGAAACACTGCCATGTCGTGTTACTGAAACTAAAAAAGATATCGATACACATCTGATTTACATTGCACACATTTCATGTAATGAAGTCTAAATATATCTAAATATATCAAAAAAAAATGTTTTTAATCCAATTCCACCATTTTTCATGTTGATCTGATACCATCTGATCCAATACAGTACATCCCTAATACCATATTGTTATTTATTAATCTACAGCTCTCACTATCGCATTATTATTATTATTATTATTATTATTTTGTACCATGAATTATTTTTCAGATTCATGATGCTATATATTTTCAAATCACTTTAAAGACAGAGACTTAGATCTGATCTGGATCTGATACTAATCCTTGTTGTGTCACATGTTAACGTCCTGCCGGTGAATTGGGTTCAATCCGACCCCATGCTGATCCAGGGTCAGCAGCCCTCAGAGTCTCACCCTGATAAACTCACTCATGTCTGATGAAATACTTTTAAACCTTAGCAAAAGTTGTTGCTTTCTGTCCTGCCGTTATTCACACATGGTGTTTCACGTCTCACTTACGTACTGCGCTCTAAGCGGCTTTCTTCAGAGACGCCTCGAGCTGCAGCTGAGCAGCGCACGTGAACTTTTGGCTCAGGTTAAGAAGACTCCGGTGTGTTTGAATCCTCAGGCTGTTTGTAACGAAAGAATTAAAGACTAGATGTGTCTTTACACTGAGCTTGCCTTTAGGATGCTCATAAACTCCTCAGGTTAATCGGAAGCTGAGCTACAGGCTCGCACTGGTCATGTTGTGAATACGGAAGAGCGGATTATATTGAGCTTGCGCATCAGGAAGTGTTTTGGAAAGCTGGAAATATAGATATCTGAGGTGGTGTGTGTTAGTAGGAACAGATGAACTCAGGTGGAACCGCACTTCCAGCTTCTCCAAGTACAGCGGGACCTCGTGAGTTCCTAAGGTGAAAATTCATATAGTGAAATGCGTGTTTCCATAGAAAATAATGTAAATGCAGATAATCCGTTTCAGCCACCCAGGAATATTACCAATATTACCGATTTCCAACAATATAATCATATTTCTGCATATAAAACAATCAAAACATTTAGAAAAGGCATGTAAATGAAGTAAAATATGAAATAAATAGACATTAAATCTCACTTAACCTTAATTTATGATTCCTCTCGGCACCGTCTGCTTTAAAAAACAAACTGAAAGCGGCTCCTCTTTCTTCTTGCTCTTGCGTCCTTGCTAACATTTTTGGGACCCATGGTGCCGTGTCTTCACTAAACCTTGCACGAAATGCAAAAAAAATGCGCAAACTCTAAAAATATAATTTATATTAACTTAAATGAAATGATGCAGATTCAATTAAAGAAAATAAGAAAATTTCTTAGCAAAAACCGGCAAGGAGGATCTGAATTAGCGTTGCATCATCTCATCCTCACCTCGATCTTTTGGTTAGGTCGAATTCAGAGAATTGCCTGAGTGTGAACTAGCGCCTGGGAAACGGGGGGACATTAATATTCCAGCCTAGACGTCGGACCACATGTAGAGTCCGCAACTGAAGTTCAAAAGTTGGGTTAATGTTCGCACGCGGAACGTTCCATGTATTCAGAATCGAGTTACGCGCATGCTAAGGTCGATGTATCGCTCGTGAGTGAAATGAACTGCATTACACCTTCAAGGTTGGCAGATTTTTATTTAGCAGACATGTCAGAAGTAGATTTATCTTCAATAGCGTCTAGACGGTCAGGTTTAATACGAGCACTCACCTTTAAATGTAAGCACCAACGAAGCAATAAAATCTAAGATCGAAGTCATGGAGTTTTTGCGTGTCGGCTGTTTTATCACTGTTTGCTCTCAGTAAGAAATAACAGAGCACTTATTTGTTTAGATTTCAATTTGGCTGTGACTTTATTCATAATTTTCTTCACTATATTTAGTTCTTTAGATGAATGGTTGTCAAAATCGAGGTCAGAAGGATGTTGTTTATGTACATACAGTATGTACAGTACTTTGCAAAAGTCTGGAGCCAGACCCCATTTCTTCATATTAAATAGCATTAAATGATGACTGAACTAAATTAAAGACATAGGAACTCATTTCCCCTCTCGTCTGTTCCAATTACTAATCACCGGCCTGATCGAAGTTTCCTCTGAAACTGGACTTAAAATGAGAAACGAAAAAGTAACCAGGAAGCCCGTAGAACTATTCCTCAATACTACAGTATGTTAAAAAATACCTGTCACTCTTTAGAAGTAAAATATAAAGAAACGATAGTAGCTTAAGACTTTCGCACACAGTCCTGTATACTGTGTAAGAGCATTAACACACTGTGTCTTTATTCCAAGCTCAGCATTTTCTTTTATTACATGTACGTGCACTGGTTTAGATTATGATTATCATATCTGTACCTTCAGCAAGCTGAATTTATTAACCTTTTAATTTCTATTATTATATAGAATCCTTCTTGCTATCAGTGTGAACAGACATACAGTCATTTTTTATTTTTTTTTAATCTTTTTCCGGAATGAATACTACATTTATTAAATCTGACATTAATGAAGGCATGACACTTTCCAGTTTCTCTAAAGCACACACGCGGCCGTTAATTAGGTTTGGTGAAAACAATGACAATCAAATTATTAAATTAATCATTATTGTGCTGTTCGTAATTACGCCGAGGCTCGGTGGAGACAGCACGGGCGCTTTGTCTTTACTGTTTTATTTCGTCCTCTTGAATCCGGAGAGTTTAATTCCGGACGTTCTCAATCGTTCTCGTTTTTTTTTTTTTTTTTTCCCTTTCCATGTCGCTCGCTCTTTGCGCGCTTATCTAAACTTTCGAGCTTCAAAGACACGCTGTTTGACAGACAGCCAGGGAAAGCGGTCGACCTTCAGGTTACGCAATTATAGAAGAAAAGAAAGAAATAAAGAGTTTTCTGCTCTTCCTGTTTTATGGAAGGATTTGCACTCTAGCTGATTACACACGCAGCTCATTAAATATGATAAATAAATATGTTAAATTATGAACATCAGCCCTAAAATGGGACTGGTTTTAAATACACTGGTAAAAAAACAGATAGACTTTCTCACAAGGGACTTCGCAAACATACACACACACACACACACACACACACACACGGCATTACAAGCATGGGATGGAGATATTAATGGAAGGACTGTGAGGTTGGTTAGGTTTTCACTGAGCAGTGAATGAAATCAGGGACTCAGCACAACACTGCCAGCCGTCATCATCGTCTCTTACACTCTGTCTCTCACACACACACACACACACACACACACACACACACACACACTCACACACACTCACACACACATTGAGGTTGGTCAGGTTAGGTCAGGTGGCTGAATGCTGATGAAGTGCAGGGTCAGAGGGAACGATCAGCCCCCCAGATGAGTGCAGTGGGGGAGGTAAAGGACACACACACACACACACACACACACACACACACACACACACACACATACCGAGCCCTGGGCAGTGTAAGATAAGCCCCATAAAGCTTCTTCGAGTCTTTAACTCTCTGGGATTCTCATCTCGTCTCTCTCCTTTTAGCTTAAATATTCTTTCTCTTTCTTAAACCGTCGCTTTATTTCCGACATTATAAACATTCTTTTTTTTTTATCAGCTCCCTTTCGGATTTTTTGCTCCGCCAAGCTCGGTTTAGGCGCCCCGGGCTCCAGGGTGCGCTGCTCAGATATTAGCGCTCCCCCGGTCACGTCGTCAGGTTTAACTGCTGCGAGCGGATTTCACTGTGGGTGAGAATTTAAATAGTAACTAACAACTAAGGCATCGATAGGAAAAAGAGAACGGGGTGCAATGGGGTGATGATTGAACTTAAAAGATTTAGTATAAAGGTTTAGCATGGACAATCAGAGGGCCACGATAAATTTAGAAATTGTTTAGAGGAGTGTCAGGTCAAGCAATAGTGGCGTAGCGGTTAGCACTGTAGCCTCGCACCTCCACGATCGAGGGTTTGATTCCCGCTTCTGGGAGGAGTTTGCATGTTCTCCCGGTGCTTGGTGGGTTCTCCAGTTTCCTCCCACAGTCCAAAGACATGCATGTTAAGCTAATTGGTGTTCCCAAATTACCCGCCCTGTTTGAACATGTGTGTATGTGTGTGTACCCTGTGATGGATTGGCACCCCGTCTAGGGTGCACCCCGCCTTGTGCCCCGAGTCTCGGTGTACAGTCGTGGTGTAAAGTTTTGAGAATTACATAAATATTGGAAATTGGAAAAGTTGCTGCTTAAGTTTTTATAATAGCAATTTGCATATA
>JAQMYJ010000003.1:2768111-2791806 GCA_030014305.1 Clarias laeviceps | reverse complement strand
GGTGATTAGTTTACTGCTGATGCTGAATGCTGAGTGGTTGGAACAGACGAGAGGGGAAATGAGGTCACTGCTGAGGTTGTTACATACAGTAAACAACCAGTTTTTAAATTGTATTTCTAAGCACTTTGCAGCCTGTCGCAGTAAAACATTTGTTCCCATTTCTTTAATTTATTCTACATCACTTAATTCAATTCAATATAAAGAAATGTTGGGGACTCAAGACTCTTGGATGCTACAAGTTTAGGCAAGAGCAGGAAACGATGACCTTATAATGTGGAAATGTGGCTGATTTGGCTCATAACAAAACATACAGCTTGGGGATGGGAAGCTACATAATTAATGGGATATTTTTTTTTTCCCGAATTTTTTCCGATTTTCTCCCCTAATTTAGTAGTGTCCAATTCCACCCAGTCACTAGGGGCTCCCACATTAATAGGGAGAGCCGCAGACTACGTGGCGTAACACACTCGGAGGAACAGTGCTATCTCCTCCCTCCGCCTGCGCGAGCTCACAGACGCCCCCGATTGGCTTGTAGAGCTGTCATTAATGTGCGAGCACTGAGTACCTCTCATCCCACCCCCTGAGAGAGCTCGGCCAATTAGCTCTCTCTAGGCCTCCGGCTGTGAGACGTTACCTGTGAGAGGTTACAGCATCACCCGGGGATCGAACCAGCGATCTATGGATGATAGGGCGAGCGCTTTACCACTGCGCCACTCGGAGGCCATAATTAATGGGATTTTAAACAGACATATATTCAGCAATTTGTTTTAGACTTAGATTTTTTAAGTAAAACTATATCAAGATCTTTGAGACTGTTTTATTTTTTTATTTAAATTATTTTGTTTTTGGTAAAGCTATTATTATTATTATTATAGAAAGAAATGGGTTAGTAATTATGATTTAACACGATCTGCAACATGATCTTGATCTGCACTCTTTCATTTGGGAAGAAAAAAAATATATGGCAAGAAAGATCTGTGGACTAAGCTGTAAAGCTAAACCTTCACCCTTACCTTCACTAAAACCCATGAAATGGTGGGAACACCTCAGTGAGATCACCGAGCACTTAAGTATCTCTGACATGTCCACAAATGAATCCCGTGAAAGTGATAACGGGGAAGTGAGTGAGGAGGCCGGCCTGTTTAGGATTCTTTTTGTTGTTATTATTTATACCGCTGGAGTAAAAAGGCTAGCTGACTTTCTCGCTGTTGTCAAACTACCCCCGAACAAACATACAAAAACAACATCTCCATGGCTCCACCGTGGCCAGGACCAGAAAAGCCATTTCACAGTTTACTGGTGCAGACCGACCCCATGATGCACAGCCGGGCTGGGTGAGGTTAATAAAAACATTTTGCCGTAATCGCTCCCCTTTACCTCCCCTCCCTCTCCTGCTTTCTCGTCCCATTAAATCAAATTGCTGAGGTGCTCCTTGGAGAGCTTTAAAGCTGCACAGGGGGTCTGGAAGAGGAAGGTGCGTGGGGTCGGCTTCAATTTTCAGGCTTTTTAATCGAGGATTTAGATGCAGTTTGATGTGCTCGGTGAAGCTAAACTCTTGGAGGAGAGAGAGAAAGAGAGAGAGAGAGAGAGAGAGAAGGGGGCGAATCGAGAGCCAGAACTCCAGCTTTCTCAGCTTTTCCCCTGCATTAAACATGAACCCGGGTCTCTGTGTCAGCCTCTCATCCTCCTCCTCCTCCTCCTCCCTCTTGTCTCAGTTCCTCGCTGTCTCTCTTGTCAGTGATGTACATGTTTTGCCTTTTCCTCTCTGAAAGCCAGGTGTGTGTATGTTATTAATGTCAGTCGCGTAGCTTCGATAGCACGGCAGTGAAGAGTGTCAGCCTTTCACCTCGCGTTATAATGAGATCATGTGAGGAGATGAAGAACTTTTATTTTTTGACCCTCTAACCTCCAGAGATACCCTAAACTGATCACCCGTAGTGCATGATCTCGCCACCAGAAGGCACTAGAACTGGAATTGTTTTGTTGGGGCAAGACGTTCCTCGTTCACATGCCTCGCTATCGAAACTCGCGGCGGTTGTGTTTCCCGACATACATTGTTCATTCTAATGTAGCGTTTTGATTTATGTTTTCTCTTTCATCCTTGTTGTTTTGTCTGTCTCTGTCGATGTTATCATTTCCGTCTTGTCCACTCCACCATTGTTGTGTCTCCAGCTCGCCCTGTGGGTAAGTACCCATCGTATGAGTATTACCATTGCACGAATGTCCTCTGTTTTTCTTTTTTTTTTTCTTCTTCTTCTTTCTTATGACCTCACAAAGCAACCCCAAGTTTAACACTTCAGCTTCTCCTTAACTCACTAACCTGCTCACAACCTGCTTTGCTGTTTCCTAAGTGTGATCCTGTTTTGATCACTGTTTTGATCCTTGCCTTATTTGACCTTGCTTACTACAACTAAGTACAAGCCCTTTACATACATCTTTAAATGTAGAAGCTATGCAAAAGCTAACCCTAGTTAGTAATCCTGAATAGAAATGTAGACCTTTTTTTCCCACTGCATGGTACACATACTAGTACATGCTCGTTAATCTAGTTCGATTTATATGACTAAACATTTAGTTTTTTTTAACATTTATTAAAGGAGTCTCCAAAGGGTCAAGCCATAGCTTTCAGTTTTCCGGTAGAGAAGTTTACGCTTTTTGAGGTTTCTTGGTAACAGTATCGGCTTCCTTCTTAACTAATTAACTTACGTCATGGCTGTTTTATAGCAAGGAAATAATAGTAACTTATAAATAGATAAAAACTAGTTAAATACTAACCCGAAGAATGCAATCAGTAGGGATATGGATCACCAGGTACCACCTAGTACGATATTATCACGATACCCAGTAGTCGTATTGCGATTTTGTAAGTTTCACGATTTCGTTACAATTGGCCAATAATTTTCTCCTACCACACAGGACGCTGTTCTGCCTGCTAAAGTGTCAACAGTTTAGAAAGCGCCACCTCTAGGATGATAAAAGAACAGCAACATTTTACCACCTTTAATGCAAATATTCATAAATTAAAAATAAAATTTAAAAACCCGAATTTTAAGTCAGTCTGGAGATGCATGTACGAAAGATAGCTGTAAAAGAAACTGAAGTCAAACGTGAGTCATTTTGGAACAACCTGCAGATCACGATATTCAAGTAGGTGCATTTCATGTTAAACATACAGTGTACCATGGAGTCGAATTTTATGTATGTAGCATTTGTACTACTTGAACCCTCATGTGTTCTCACACTCAGAACACAATGATCACACCTGGGTCCGAGTGCACCAAGTGACCTCAGTCATAATAAGAAAGTGATTAATTTGCATAAAACTATGAGGGACGTTCTAATTAACCTGGTACTTGTGAGCAAATAAAGGCATAAAAATGATTGGCATTTACAGAAGACTTCCAGCACTGTACGATGATGGGACTTGAAAATCGATGCATCTGTCTGTGGGAACTGTACACACAATCATTCACCAGCACCACTTGCACGTTACAGGAACTTGAATGGAAGTTATCGTCACGTCCCTCGTACAGTCCTGACCTCGCTTCAGTTTTCGGGAGGCCAGTCTTTCAGACGTAAAGCAGGCAGTCTACAGGAAAAAACTTTGCACCTTGACGGTATATAATCATTAGTGAAACTCTGGGATTAGTGCACAGGGGATTATATAGAGAAATATCAAGAAATGTGTTCGCTTATTCTGCACAATCCCACTTTGAACTGAAGGCTACTTCACGTATTTCTATAACTATCTACTTATTTGTTTAGCTTTAGCTCTGTGCTATCCATACTCAGATGAATTCCAAGCACTTGAAAGAGTTTCAGCCCTACACGCCACCCGTGCAATTTTTCTTTGCTTTTCATTCTTTGGTTTAATTTTTAACCAAAACTATCATCCGAGGCTATAGAAATCCACAAGGGGAAAATCAACTCTACATTATCAACACTGCCTTCATTGTTTGTTAACAGCTGTGACGACGATACAAAGCCTTCTTTAGAAATTAAGATGGAGTAGCGTTGTTGCTCTCTGTCAGGCTTCATGCTGTTCATTGTGGGAGGTATCGTAGCTTTGGGTAACTTTAACCCACAAGTAATTGCGGCTCCATCTGTTAAGGTGGATTGGTTGGTCTCTCACCTACACGTTTCCATTTTCAGCATCAACAGAAGGACATAAATGGGAAATATATTACAAAGAAATCATTTTTTTTATTAAATTTTTTTAATCTGAATTACTGCTGTTTGATTCGGAGAGGAAGCTGAAAAACATGTTTCAAGCATCGTGGCAGTTAAACTCTAATTCATGTTGAGAACATTTGAAGCCAACACACCACAGATCTTCTAGGGAGTATGACAGCCAGGCGATAAAACTTTATCTAGCAATAACTCCCGCTGCCGTTTCCTGCCTTTGATGAGAAATAAGGGGAGAAAAAAAAAAAGAAAAAGAAAAAAACAAGCTTCTTTGACACCTTGACCTTCTCATTAGCGTGACATCTGTGGTGCTTTGCACAGGAACTGAGTCTGATGGGAAGTCTGGAGGACTACCAAGGAATCGTGATGGTGCTATAAGGTTGATGTTAGGAGAGGCTGGAGAAAGGGATGAAGGGTCTAATTGGTTCATTAAAGTTTTCTCCGGAGGAGCGCTGGGGTTTGTGCCACAAGGAGATATAAAGAACGGAGACCTTGGCTTGTATTATTAAACTCCTGTTGATACGTTTAATCAAAAGAAATGTCTAGGTGCAGAAATGTCTTATTGTGAAGCTTTGATTTAAGTACTGTTTGAAGAGGTACCGTTTTTTTTTTTTGGAGGGGGTCTCTTTAAATGATGTTACCCGAGGACGTCTGTAGCAATTCAGATCCGTTCGCACAGTATGAGCAGTCTGTGACAAATGTCTCACGCATACTGTATAACACACACTTTAAAAAAAAAAAAAATACAAACTCTTTCAACTTGCTGGAAGAGAGGTCATATGACTGCACCATCAAAAAGTAAAAACCCTGGAAGTGTTGTTTCTTCTATGTCAATCCAAATTATATACTTAATTTATTAAAATTATACTTACTTAATAGAACTGCTAAAATTTAGTGCATCAAACGTTGGCTATTTGAGTGTCTGAGTCGTGTCGACTGGACTTTCTTTCTTGTTATGTAGAAACGTTTCGATACTCATCCAAATACTGTAGCTCTTCTTCAGTCTGAGGGAAGTTGGGAAGTTCCAAATGTTCCTGTCCTCCAGGGTCAAAGGATCCTCCCCTGTCTGAAAAGGCTCGTTAGGTGAACAATGGAGAAGGTGAGAGTACTGTAAGAGTCGTAGAGTAGGAGGGAGAGAGTTGTTAAGAATAACCAGCAATAGAGAGATTAACTGTGACGAACAGAGACAGGAGGAGGAATCATTAAGCGTAGCTTTCCTGGTGGATCTGTGAAGATGTCTCGTTTTTGGACACTTTAGGGTTTTTTGCTTATGGGTACACCTAAGGAACCTTCAGCAAGGACTTAGACCAGGGGTGTGGAAAGCAAAGTGTTTCTGCAGAGTAGTACAGTGTCTTTCTGGAAACGGAGGACAATTTAGGAGTCATTATCTTTACAACGTTGACCCTGTACAGTATATAGTTTTTTTTTCTTCTGATAAACCATCGATTTATTTGATTCGCCAAACTCAAGCGCCCAATGTAAAAATCTTTTATCAGATGTTTTATTTGTTATGTGTTGTGCTTGGTGCAACCCTGTTACTAATACTCAGAAATCTGGAAAACAATATATACGTATTTATACCATTTATCTTGTCCAACTTTTCAGTAGTAACTGAATGCATAGGAATTTGCTGTTATACATTAAGCATACAATCTCACAAACTATTAAAAGGACAATAGATGACGTGCTCAAAAATGATTGGGCGGCATGGCGGCATAGTGTTTAGCAGGTTTCAGGGTTCGGTTCCTGCCTTGGGTCTGTGTGCGTGGAGTTTGCTTGTTCTCCCTGTGCTTGGTGGGTTTCCTCCGCGTACTCCGTTTCCTCCCACATTCCAAAGACATCCAGATAAGGGTAACTTGCCTGTAGTGGGTGAATGAGTGTGTGAGTGTGTGGTGTGTGTATCTGAGATGGATTGGCACATGTACCCCGCTGTGAAATGGTAACAGCGTTGAAATTAGAGTAACATGGTTTCACAAACAGGCTGTAGTTTGTAACAGAAAGCTGATAGATAAATAAATACACCAGATTGTCTTTAAAATAATATATTCAACAGGATCGCTCAATTAAACACGAAAGAATGAAACACGATGAAAAAAACATAGGTGTAGTTCAGCGACTCTAATTTTTTAAACATGGACCACTGTGGGTTCTATAGTGGATCCTCTACTGTGGCCAATCATGCATAAATGTGTTTGATTAAATGAAACATTGAGGAACAGGAGGGAATTTGTATTTACTCTCTCTGGTATGATTAGTGAAGTGAAAGCATTGCTCACTGAAGAAAAATCAGATCATGTGAAATGATTGGACTGAAAACTATGCAGTAATTCTTCAGGTTCGAAACAGACCTCTGTCAGGACTGATAGCATGAAGTGTCTTTGCAAGGAAGAATTTGATGGTCTAGAACTTTCAGCATATCTTAAAAACCTCATTAAAGGTCTATAAAGTTTAAGGTTGTCCATAGAAGCCATTGGCGACTTATATTTGATGGAAAGAATTCATCCATAATCCACAGTTTTCATGCACCAAGGCATGAAATGCAGCAAGTGCAATCACTAACCTTCACTGTCGTAATGCTCGGACACTCTCCGTCATTCATGCTGACTCCGCCCCCTTCCCTTCCTGGACGAATGGCTTCTCGTAGTTGCACTGGTGACACCCGAGTCCCTTAACCCGGCAATACGCTTTTGCATGAAACCTCCAGATTCGTGGTGTTCTCTTTATCTTCCTAACCATGCTGTATTTGTTTTTCTGTAATCCAGCGCCACCACAGTTTGTGATCCGACCACGGGACCAGATCGTGGCTCAGGGTCGCACGGCGACGTTCCCATGTGAGACCAAGGGGAACCCTCAACCTGCCGTGTTCTGGCAGAAAGAAGGCAGCCAGGTACTGTAAATGAAAATGTTTAACATATCATCCAGACCTGCATGTTTATATTGAGCAGTGTTTATTTATGTACTTCTCAAACTTCCACTTCCTGTAATGTGATCATTAATTAAATTTTCCAATTAGCAGCTTCTCCCTGTATGCTCATTATCGAACAGATCATAATGGTGCAAAGTTTCTTTCCATTTTACCAATTTTTTTTTAAATGAAAAAATACCGTAATTTGTAGAAAAATCACTCTTTCAGTCCGCACGTGTGCATGTTTGTGACTTAAATAAGACGTGAGGTAATTAAGTAATTACTACAGAAAGAACCCATTCGCTCACACTTGATGGTAATGGCCTGGACATCCATCATGTGTTCATGGCTGGAATAGTTAATTAGAGGAAACACACATGCAAACACACACATAACATACACTCATAATTTGCTGCATTAAAGTCATTAGATGTAAATGAATCCAGCTAATGTTTCACCGAAAGTCTGGTTTGAGACCATAAAAAAAAAAAACTGTATAAAAATAATGGATAAAAAGGTGCCCGAGTGTGCTAAGCATTAAGTAGGACGAGGGCCATTAGCAAAGCTTGTTCATTATCCTGCTAATTAGTGAAAACTGTCGAGGACGATCTGAATTAGCGTCGCATCATCTCATCCTCACCTCTCTCTTTTTGGTTAGGTCGAATTTAGACACGGATTTTTTCTTATTAAGAATTTTTTTTATTTGCTGGAGTTTGAACTAATGCCTGGGAGACACGGGGGACATTAACATTACAGCCGAGACACCGAACCACATGTAGAGTCCGCGGTTAAGTTCAAAAGTTAGTTTAATGTTCACACACGGAACGTTCTATGTATTCAACATCAGGTTACATGCACGCTATGTTTGATGTCTTGATCGTGATTGAAATGAACTGCATTTAGTTCAACACCTTTTAAGTTGCCAGATATTTATTTAGTAGACGTGTCAGAGGCAGCGATTTTCCGATAGCGTCTAAATTGTCTGGATTAAACACACTCATTCACCTTTTTTCTGTTTTTCTGTTTTTTCGTCTTAATAATCTTATTCTTATAATAAAAAGCTTGAAGGGTAAAATAACAAAGCATTTAGATTTAAATTTTACTTTGGCTTAATTCATAATTTTCATTTGAGATCTTTAGATGAATGTACAGGGACTGGACTGAAAATGAAAGACAAGCAAGTCTGACCCTTTGGAATCAGAAAAAAATTAAGAAGGGGTCGGGGGGCCAAGTTAAATGATAAAATCATGGGTCGCTGCTCTTCATAAGCTCCGCCCTCTTGTGTATAACTATTATGTGACTTTTAGACCATGTTTAAAATCCATGTTTTAGTGTCCTGCTCTCTCCTCCTCTCTGAATACACTTACTGTAAATCAGCACAGAACCGGGAAATGTATCGCAATTCCACCCATAGCAGTTGTTGTTGTTGTTGTTGTTGTTGATTTTTTCACCTCCACAGGAATCGCAGCTCAGCTAACTGCTCCACTTTCCTCCTTATTGTTTGTTTGTGCAGAACCTGCTGTTTCCCAACCAGCCGCAACAACCCAACAGCCGCTTCTCCGTCTCACCCAGTGGAGCTCTGACCATCACGGGCGTGCAGCGAGCAGACGGAGGCTACTACATCTGCCAGGCGCTGACGGTCGCTGGCAGCATCCTCGCCAAAGCCCAACTGGAAGTAACAGATGGTGAGTGTTGGTGTAGTGCTTGTAATGTTTTCTTCTTGATTTTAACATTTTATTATTATTATTATTATTATTAGGCAGTGCTCTGATGAGTGTTTTGTTTTGTTCTATATATTTAACCATATAGGAAAGTTGCTCAAGTTTCGCCACCGTAAAAATAACACATACAATTTTTGTACATTTTGCAATTAATCTTTCACATATTTATTTCACTTTTTTTTTTATGTTGTTTTTATTTTCAGTCCAGTCCCTGTACCTGATCACGTTCAGAGCAATTATTATTTTTTTTTTTACACAGTGACCTATAAATCATTCAAGCATAAAATAACATCTAATTTAAGGCATGAGCCAGTGAGAAACAGGTGCAGATGTTGACAGACCTGTGATTTGTTGAGTTGTTGGAACTGATGAGAGGGGAAATGAGGTTGCTGCTCAGGTTGTTATTTACTCAACCGATTTATAAATTGTATCTTTGCAGCCTGTTGCAATAAAACATTTGTTCCCATTACTATAATTTAATCTACATCATTTAATTAAATTTAATCTGAAGACATACGCACACATTAACTTTGTGATCACATGATTTTTCTCACTTGATCATGCCTCCTGAAAGTACACATGCTACTTCGTGTGAATAATCTGAGTGAATAAAAAAGAGTAATGGTCTTGTTAAAAAAAAAAAAAAAAACATATGAAAAAGCAAAGAAAACATGACATGCACTTCATGTGTGGGAAACGTGACTAGGGATCGCTATTTTTATGAATGATAAACAGAAAATGATTGAAGGTTCCGAATCCATTAATTAAACTAAACACACAAGTTTGGAATGAAAAGGAAGTAAAATATTTCATGTAGAAACACAAATTGTTTTGGATAATTATACCTGTACATTTTTGTATTCTTTTGTGAGAAAGGTTCAGAGAAGCCACCTCTCTCTCTCTCTCTCTCTCTCTCTCTCTCTTTCTCTCTTTCATCCTCCTTCCCTTCTTATTTCTCATCTCTCTCTTCTTTGTCCCAGTCTTTCATTTCATCGTATTCATCTCCCGACCTCCCTTTACTTCACGATCAGACCCTGTACTGAGTGCGTCTCTGTAAGCAGGAGCACTTGAGCAGCACAGGCTTTGTGCTGCGTTTCTATTGACGCTGTGGGGCCGAGCTGGAATTTGTCCTTGAATTTTTCCAGAGCAACATCGATTGTGCAGCACAAAGCAAACCGAGCAGCACGCCCGACGCCGGTGATTCTGCTTCCTTCCTGTGTTGTTATAGCAACTTTACGAGAGAGAGGGAAAAAAATTGCTTTTTATTTTTTACGTTTTTTTTTTTTTTTTTTCAAAATCAAAAGAAATGGCCTTGATTTCAAGATGAAAAGTTGTAATTATGAGTATTTGCTTTAACCAGAAATCTTTAAAAATTTATTTTATAAAGTTGCTAGTACAAGGACGTTTTGAAAAATCATGAACTACACTGAAGTATGTGCCAAAGTGTTTTTTTCCCTCTTACATGAGATGAGAAATGTATCATGCTTATTGTTTATTTTATTTAAAAAAGAAAAACACATTTTAATCCATTTATCTGTCCATTTCGTGTTGTTAAATGTCTTTGAAAGGCTACTCCAGACACAAAACAGGAACTATGACTATGACGCAGCTTTAGCATAACAATAGCAATAGCAAACATGATGAGAAACCAACCAGAACAGAACACGAGGAAAAACAACCATGAACTAAGTAGACGCAAGACAATGAACCGTGTTGAAGTACATGCTGGGAAATGTGAGACAGGAACGCAACACAAACCAAGAAGTGCGGAGGAAAGCTGCGACAGAAAGAAATTAGTTCCTGTTCTCGCTTATGTTACAGCAGCTATAGACAGTAATGTCCTTACCAGGTTTCTCATCTTCATTTCCTGAAGATAATGTTATGAAAAAGTGCAGCTTATCATGTTACAAAATGTAAACTCTTTACAACAAAGTGCCACTGGAGACTCCTTAATTGCCGCATCTAAGTGCCTAAGTTGTTTTTAATGATTGCATTATTATAGACCTGTCACTGCTGTCAGAGCTGTCAATCAATCAATACCTTCTGACAAATCAGAATCCAGAATGAAGTAAGATCGCGTGTGCATGCAAACACGATTTCCATAAAAGGAAACCCCTCAGCGTGTTTACTCGTGTCGGACTGTGTTGATAATGTACCAGAGAGTGAATTGACGGCGAGCAGGAACGAGGGATTAGTAGAGAGGTTGGAGGATCACGGTCGCACCTGCAGTTCTAAGGCGTGATTTAGTGAGCCGAGGGGCAACAGGAGTCCGACAGGTTCAAGGAGAAACGTAATGAGAAATTCCTGATGCAGACAGCACCAAGGCCCCTTTAATCTAAGAGTCTGACCATCTCCTCATCAATCTGTCATGTCATTCTTGCACACACACACACACACACACACACATACACACACACACAGACACACTTATTCAGTTGAGGCTTTTCTCGTCACTCCATCATGGCTTCCAAATACACATACTCGCACCGCAGCACCATCACTCTCACAGACAGACAGGGATTAGATACTGTCTGATGGTAGTGGATGGCAGTGTTGGCTTGAAGAAACACAGTCTATTTCAAAACACCTCACTTTACTGTTTAACATGAAAAAATAAATGAAAACATATTTAGAATGGAAAGGCATCTTTGAATCTTCTTGAAAATTTTGTACATTCTTGCCTGGCTCACCAATTGTTTATATTCCATATTTTGATGTACAAATTAAAACCTGGTTTGATCCAGAGCTTAGCTTACTGTCAGTGTGGAGTATTTCCTCCATCCATATGGGTTTTCTCTAGTGTATATACACCGATCTGCCATAGCAATATGACCGCTGACAGGTGAACTAACCAACACTGATCACCAATTATACACCAGTAAACTGGTGACAGGTCCCAAGGCCTACCAATGCCCATAGGGACCAAAGAACAGGATATCCGATCTGATCCCACAGAAAAGCTAATGCAGCACAAATACTGTACCTGAAAAAAGTCCATTGACAATAGAACACACCAGGAAAAACAAGTCCACCATAGCACACTATGTACAGGGTCCAGCAGGCAAAGAGCTTAAAGAAAGGAACCTGACCTCTAAACTCTTCAGATCCCAATCTAATTGAGTAGCCATGGGATACAACAGACAAACAAATGCGATCCATGGAGGCCCTACACTGTCATCCGCAGCACCCAAAGGATCTGCTGTTAATTTCTTGGGGAAAGACACCCCAGAGGCTTTGTGGAGTCACTCCTAGCCAACTCGCCTGCACAAGGCAAACCCAAACAAGGTTTTAATGTTGATGGTTGATTGGAATATGTTTGCATGTGTTTGTGTGTATGTGTGTGTTTGCTTTTTTGTTACACTACAAGGAGTGAAATTGATCTTCACAGAAATGCCCTAAACAGTGTATTTATTATTCAAAATGTTCTCCTGGCTGGCTCGCCAATCAGATGTTAACCTACAGAAAGCCTCCAAAAATTAACATGCTGTTGTTTCATTTCTTTATCTCTTTATTAACTTATTTATTTATTTAACTAAATTATGATGTAATGATCTCATACAAGTAGTAAAACTGTCCCACACTGAGTCTATGCCAAAATTGGTAATTTCGTATTTTTAAATAGTTTTGAGTGCAGTCTTGTGCTGGATTGCTAATTAGATTTTTTTTTTTATTTTTTCACAAATATGTTACACCAAGACATCTCATGCAAAACGTTTACTTGACCTACACTTACAGAAAGTTTACTCTTTGCATTAATTCATTTAGACTAGTGTCTGGCTCACCAAATAGACTTTAATATGTATTAGATCTGTAAATGAACAGAAATACTACACTTCATTTGATTCCTTTTTTGACAAAGATGATGCTCTGTGAAAATAGCGTGCAGGTAGTAAGTTAGTTCTTTAACTTTTTTAAATCTTTGCTACCTCAAACAATAGATTTTTAATGTACAAAACTTCTATAACCAACTAACTGTGGTTTTCATTTATTTACAGATATGGGACACAGTAAAACTTATAGTAAATATTATACAAATAACAATTTATGTCATGTCTTTTACACCTCTTGTTCCAATAGATTTTGATTTTGCCATTTCTGCAAAGGTATGGTGTGCTTTATGGCAAGCTCACAAAAAGTTATGTCAAGATATATGTGCATTTACAGTACTGCTGTAAATGACAGTGAATTGGTTGTGTAGAGGGTAATATACTGTATTTTTATATAAAAATAATCCTACACTACAAAGCTCTCTTAGAAAGAGTGAAGCCTTGTTACACAAAGAGTTTGAACTTTTCTGATTTGCATATTTATTGTATTGGACCTTAATTTAATCAGGAGACGCTCAGATTTGTTTAAACATCTAGCAAACAAACCAAAGCATCCATAAAAATGTGAAAAGACACGGGAAGACCAAATTCATGTAGTCTAATAGCTTTTTTATGATGTTTTGATGATACACTGATAGGTGCTCAGCTTCAAGCAGAAGCAATTACTGAAAACAATTTAGATTTGACGATACAGCGTTAATTTCGGAATAATAATTAAGTCAGCTAATGATGCTAGCTTTCTGGCTAGCAGGAGAAATGAGCAATATATGGGAAGAATTCGATTTGGTCGAAATTAAGCTTAGCCTAATCCTCCTCGATTTTTCAAGATACCATGCTTCATGGCAAAAGTAAATGTAGGAAATTCACAAAGGTGAAGCGCTACACCAACCAGAGTTAGAGAGGAAGACGGATGTTACCTGAAACAATCAGAAAGGTTAAAGGTAGATACTGTAATTGGTACCCTCAGGTCTGCTCTCATTAATCCATACCAGCTCATTATAGCAGCCTTAAGGCCAAGAGACGTGTATTATTCAGCTCTCAGAGATAAAAGCTTGCCACCGGTCCAGGAATTATAGATTACAAGAATCTTTTCATCAGCGCTTGGCAAATATTAGGCCGACATTTTTTCCAAAAAGAATGAAGAAACTGTTAATACTTGGAAAGATGACCTTGACAAAAGATCACATGTTTATGGTCAAAACATTATAGGAATTTTGAATTCGTATCATTTCTAACAATAAATAGCTTTTCTGCTTTACAGCGCATGTGTAGTTATTAACATGCCTCTTATAACCGTAACAGCTTATTTACACTCACCACACAGACTATTATAGCGCTATATATTTGAGAACATTTAGGGAGGGTGCTATAAAAATCACATGAGCGAAAAAGCTAGGAAAGCACCTCTTTCACACCACATCAGTGAACAGAAAAACAAGAGTCAGCAATTCTGCTACTTTTTCACAGAAAGCATAGTTATGGTCCTGTGGTTCAGCCATCAAGATCTGTGCCCAGGTCTGGCATTTCTTCTGCTTCACTGATAGCACTATACATTTATCTGATTATTGCATTACATAGAAATCTGGTTGCTGAGGGTAAAATTTTCATATTTTTGGTGTAAATGTGGAACTATTTGAAGTTTAAGTTTTGTAAATGTTTTCCTTAAATCATACCAGACCTACCATCTTACATTTTCTGTAGAAAATTACTGCTATACCTGTAACTTGAGAGGTAACAAGCCTGCTTCTGGCTTCATTACAGGCCATAAGGTTCCATCATCTTTGGATCTATAAGATTCCAGCATCTAACCAACATCTTTGTTCATTCATTCATTTCTTTCCAGAAAATTAATGAATGAACAAAGATGTCGTGGTCAGTGGTCAGGTCAGTGGATGGGGAAGGGTGCAGATGCTATTATTACCGGCAAGTTGGGAATACACCCTGGGTGGGATTGGGGCAGTTTAGTTAGCACATTTCAACTACTAACATATTTTTGTGGTGTTCATGGAAACTGGTGAACCTTGAGGAAACCTAAATAGAAAGCAAAAAGACAGTTCTCCAAAACCAGGATGGAATCAGGACTTTAAATGTTTCTAATGTAATTAAAGTCATTGATGTAGTTAAGTCACCTTTAGCTTTCTTTACAGCACACAATGTGGTGATCAGGTCATGTGTAAAAATTATTCCTCATGCTCCCAGCACCACTCTTTTGCAATTTGAATACTGGAATATGTCCATGGATTAGGAAACAAAGAGAAGAAAAATCCATAAATATGGTAACCTGGTCATTAAGTACATACAGGTCATCATTGGACTTCGTTTTATTGCCACATAATCCTATGGTTAATCTGGACCACATGACCTTCATTCCATTGTTCCAAAAGTACTCAATAATTATGTTCCTTAACATATTGAAGCCTTTTTTTCTGATGAGTCTCACTAACGAGTGCTTTTCTCATGGACAGCTGTTTTCTCACATCTGTTTAGTCCCAGTTCACATTACATTGTGTGTGTATGGAAATGTTTTAACTTTAACATAGCTCTATTTTTTTTACTGTTGATTTTTTTTTCAATGCAATGGCACCAAGTGTGTAAGTGATCTCTATTGGTGATTTTTTTCCCCCCCTTTTTTTTGAAGGGTACTTAACACAGTTCCAATTATTTCAAATCTGAATAGTTTTTTTTATTTTTTTTTTTATGGGGCACACAGTATAGATTCTTCTTGGCACCTACTGTAGTGCATTGTATAAACTAATTCAAACCGAAAGGAAGTCCTCCATTCTAAGGGTTCTACATCGGGTTTGGAAAAATGATCAAACCAAAGGTAATGTTGGGAGGTTCTTTGTGGTTATGGAAGTAAAATGTCAGTGCTGCCATTGAATAATGGAAGTTGAGAGTTTGAATCCCACTTTTACTGTTAGGCCTCACAACATTACAACTCAACCATAGCTCCTAATGTGGTATGAAAGAGGTAAATAATGCCTTTCTTTCTCGTTTGGTCAGTTTTGACAGACAGGCCACCACCAATCATCAGACAAGGCCCAGCCAATCAGACTCTGGGTGTGGACAGTGTAGCTCTGCTGAAGTGCCAAGCGTCCGGGGAGCCTGTACCCACCATCAGCTGGTTGAAGGATGGAGTGAGTCTGCTGGGTAAAGATCCACGCATGTCCCTGCAGGAGCTCGGCAGCCTTCAGATCAAGAACATAAGGGTAAGATTGGAAAAAATAATAATCGCATCTTTGTGATTTGTGTAAACTTCTAAGAAACATGTTTTCCTCTGTTCAGATTTCTTTTCCTTCACCTTTTGTGGGTGCTGTATAATATTTAACATAACTTTGCTTGGTATAATGTAATCTTTTTCTTTGATCGATGGTAAAGCACATGCGTCTTTATTTATTGCACGAATATGTAAGCCTGACTGTCGAACACTATGGGTGTCTAAGTATGATGTATAAGCTTAGCTGTATTCAGTAAGATATTGGTAAGACATAGCACATGCTGGCAGAGGGAAATCACAGTGCATTAAAGAGATGAATGCAAAATATCGATTTCAGTAAATTGTTTGATACTATCACTTAGTTATATGACAGGTCTCCCAAGCATCATTTGTAGAAGCTTGGACAGAGTCCAATCACGCAGACATATCCATACACACACACACGTATACTACTATATTGAATTTAAAGTCCCCGCACCCTCCCATTTGTCCTCGATGGAATATCCATTATGGCTGACAGAGCTGCCCAGCACTGACATTTTATCTAATAAATGAAGGCAAGGCGCAGTGATGAAAGGTAACAAACAATGCGGGGAAGATTACATAAAGGCAGGAGAGGACAGACGCCAGCTGTCATCAGTCCAGGGAGTTTCAGCCACCGGCCTCTCTAAGCGCATTAGCCTACCTTTTGTTGCTGTTGGAGGGACAGTCGGTTATATTTGCCAGCAGGTGAAATGCAGGACTGTACAAAACAGAATATATTAACAACATTAGCATCAGCACTTACAACTAATTGATCAGTGTAAATCCACGTAAGTCGGAAGGCTTACACTTAATACGCCATATTTTTTCTGGGTGCGTTGAGTGAATTTTAAATGATGAATTAATTTCAAATTGTAACGGTCTTTTTGCAGCTTTCGGATTCCGGCATTTACACCTGTGTGGCTGCTAGCTCGAGCGGCGAAACCTCGTGGAGCGCCTTCCTGGAAGTGAAAGGTACGCGTTCGTTGATCAGTGTAAAGACATTGAGTGTTGTCTGTTTTGGGAGGGCGTGACCTGTCCGGGAATTGTAGCCCTTAAAATCAAAAACATTTTAGCCAATTTATATATGGGGCAGGATTGTGCAGGATAGAGTGACGTATCCGTTTTTTGTTTTTTTTTTCAGCACAACATTGGCAATATGACAACATGGATTTTATTTCATTTTAACCAACCATATAAACATGACTGAGCAAACAACAACAACAAAAAAATAAATAAATAGGTCACATAGGCAAAGAAACAGCACAGATGCACATGATCACATGTTTTTATGGTTGCTTTTGATTGCTTCTATGACCAATAATAATAATAATAATAATAATAATAATGTGTGCATTTGGTGAGTTTAACATATTTGCTAAGTCACGTCATTTCCATACTCCAGTAATGGTAAGATTTACATGTTTAAAAAGTATTAATTCAATACACATTTTGATATCTGAAGCCTCCCCATCTACACATACCACCCGGAATTCCTTGAAAGCATTTTTTTTTAGTTTTGTTTTGTTTTTTCTATAAATCAGTGATTCACCAGTACTGTTTATAAGAGTTACATTTCAATGAGTCAACAGTAGCCAAAATGTACAGCTTACAACACACAATACAATTCATATTTAATCAGCTTTGTTTTAAATGTATTTGTTTGACTTACATGCTACAGTAGGGACCCCCAATGTCCGACTACATATTGTCAAGCTTTATTTTTTCTTCTCTCAAACAGAAAATGGGAACTACAAGTGAAAACTATGTTTTGTAAGATTTTAGTGGTATAGAATTGGACTGAGGAATCATCTGAGTCTCCACCATTTGGATTTTCGCTGTATCATGTCATAATTGATGTACAAAGGCAGCAGAAAGTGAGTTGCATGTAATGAAACAGAGCATCTTATCTTCTCATTTTTTTCCCCTCAGAATCTGGTGGGATGGTGCAGATCAAGAACAGAGAAGAGGGTGAACTTCCTGGTCCACCCTCCAAACCTCAGGTCACTGACGTCACCAAGAACAGCGTGTCTCTGTCCTGGCAGCCGGGCCTGCCCCGGGGTTCACCCATCACTTCATATGTGATCGAGGCATTCAGGTATCGATGAGCCGAGTGGGATTTTGCATCTGGCTTTGGTTTGAGCTCCTAAAATATACAGTATATAGCGTATAATGGCATCTTTTAGATGGCTGTTAAGCGTAAAACCTGTAATGTGTGTATCTAAATCTATGGCTCCTTTAATGTCAGGTGCTTTGCAAAGTCAGGATTCTCATTTTACTGTCGAGTAAATTACCTTCCTAATGTTCAAATGAACTCATCAGGTCTTTATTGGAATCGTACTCATTTGCAAAATGGATTTTTTTTTTCTGTTCTGCATCTCTCAGCCAATCTGTGAGTAACAGCTGGCAAACTGTAGCAGATCACGTCAAAACCACCCAGTTCACCGTTAAGGGCCTGCGACCCAACACTATCTACCTGTTCATGGTGCGCGCCGTCAACACACAGGGCCTGAGCGACCCGAGTCCCATGTCCGAACCAGTGCGTACCCAAGGTAATGGCTTTATATTTTATGGAACTACACGAAATATTAAACATTCCTGATTTTCTTCTTGAGGACAAAATTGGACAGTTTTACAGGAAGTGAGTAGCACAAGAAAAACAAAAAAAAAACAGTTCTATCAACCACTTTGCGGTACCACAGAGGTCAGGAGTTGTTTTGTTGGGAAATGGTCTAAACTCAATTGGTTAACCTGTACACTAACTATCAGAAACCCAATTACGTCCCAGTTCAGAGCGAACATCTTTCACTTTTGGAGTTTGTAATTGAGTTTGGGCCATCCGTGCGCCCTTAATGATCATAACTGAGAAAAATGGCTGACCTCAAACTGGAAACAGATTCGATTAAAATGCCATGAAGCTCCCGGTCTGTTCATTAGGTCTGGACTTTAAGGTCTAAGTGCAAAGAACAGGTATGCTGCTTTATACCACGGCGTCGTTCAGTTCTCGATTCTGTATATACAGTAAGTATAAGTACTGTAAGTGGATAAGTAGCGGGTATGACTGTAGCTTTGGCTGGAATTCAAATCCTGAGTTTTTATTAATAGGCTTGTTAATACATTAATACATTACCGTTTGCATAGAAACGACTTGTACCATGAACACGGCACATAATCCAAGGCTAATAATGAAGACATAAAATACATTACATTGTTATTTAAGAAAGAAAAATGTCTGTAATTGGCTGTGAGGTTAAGTGTTTATTTATTTATTCATTTATTTATTTATGGAAGAAGTCTCCAGTGTCAGCTTTTTGAAACATTTAAATTTTAGGTTTTTTCAAAAGCAGCGAAATGCTTTCACAACTATCCGTGACCTAAAATAGAAAGACGGAATAGAATAGAAAGATTTCACTATAATAAGAGAAAGATTGCACTAAAAGAATACAAATTTTCAGTCAAAATAAAATGAACCCAAAATGTAAAAAAAAAAAAAAAAAGTTAAAAATAAAATAGAATTACAATTAAAAAAAAAAAAATTATAAATTCTTATTTATAAGTTAAGCATTTTTTAATCTGCTAGCGGAATAAGAGAATTGTGCTTAAAAATAGTAATAAGCTTAATAAGCTTCTTAATCTTAATTTCTTTTTTTCTCCTTCTGCAGATATAAGTCCTCCAGCGAAGGGTGTAGACCACCGGCATGTACAGAAAGAGCTCGGCGAGGTCATCGTGCGGCTACACAACCCCGTGGTCCTCAGCCCCACCACCATTCAAGCCACCTGGACCGTAAGTCAGATTGTTCGGTACTATTAGTACTTCACAGCGAAGTCAAACTCCCGGCTTTTCCAAGGTCTGCTCGAGGCTCTGTCGCTTCATCACCGATTCCTGAATCGCTGCATAATTGATATCCAGTAAAAACTCATTGTCTTCGAAAAGTGCCATTTTGATTAATTGCGGATGCTGACTCAAATCGGTTTAGAGGGAAGGAACACGTTCGTGATTGTGCTGTCAGTCAATATGGAAAAACACCGGCAGCCATCTGGAGCTTCATCAATCAAAAATCAGATTCTTTAAAAATTTTTCCTACATGAAGATAAACTGTTAAAACGGAGAAAAAGTGCAGTGTAATTAATCGCAGGGTTGTCACTAAAAAGTGCTGTCTTCATTTTATATAGCCTAGGAGTTTTTTTTTTTTTACTTTTAAACTGCTGTAAAACAAGGATGTTTTACAACGAAAGTTTTTACATAAAAAAAACACTATAAAAATAATTAAAATAAACATAAATTAACAAAACTTATTCAATAATTTGTGTCACAACTCATCATCATCATCATTATCATCATCATCATCATCATCTATGCCACTTTATCCTGTATTCAGGGTTGCGGGAGGCCTGGAGCCCATCCCAGGAGACTTAGGGCACGAGGTGGGGTAGACCCTGGACAGGGGACCGATCCATCACAGGGCACACACATACAAACACACACACACACACTCACTCATTCACACACACTGTAGGCAATTTGGAAATGCCAATTAACCTAATCTGCATGTCTTTGGACTGTGGGAGGAAACCGGGGTACCCAGAGGAAACCCATCAAGCACGGGGTTTTATAAGGAAATCACCTGCTTAGTTTTACTAAGTACCCTGTAGAACCAGCCACAGTCCTTTTAAAGACTTTTTTTATTCCACCTGCTTATTCCTTTTTTCATGCAGGAAAAACACAAAAGCTTTATTATTTTGTAATTTTTTTTGTCTGAAAAGTCGTCTTTCATATAACATGCTTATGTTTTTTGGCCTATATTTTCCTGGAAAACTAATGCTTGGAAATCAGACATGTTTTTTGGAGTGACTTAAAGTTATTAAAAAAAAAAATATATATATATATATATATATATATATATATATACAGTCCTGTATTTGTTTAGCATTTGTTCAATATAATTTAATATTGTTTTATTTATAATAGCTTCAATCAAGAGTTGATAACATTACGCTAAAACTGTATTAGTTTTTTTTATCGCTTTTTATTCTGGAAACACTACCTTGTAAATCATCGCACACACACACACACACACACACACACACACACACACACACACGGTGACCCTCGGGCAGCCAGGGCTGTTTTCTGTAAGCATCAAACTCTTTAGCATTCCTGTATAAAGAAAAGTTAGGAAGCTGAGGGGGAGTCGATGAGAGGAACGATCGAGCTGATTTAATTTGTCTGAAGGGGAGAAAAACAGCTGTTTAATATCTCCGCCTGAAAGCCGAGCCACGGGCTGCCCTCCAGCTGAACACCCATTAGAGTGAGTTATGCCTCGTTATGTCCTTCTCGTTGAAAAATATGCCGACTGTCTCGAGGTGGCCTTCGTCTTCTGGAGTGACGTGATAATCGTGCAGATGTGATTTCTCTCTAGTCTTGCTAGAAATAAAGTCGAGCTTGTTTTTATTGTCAAGTGTACGGGTCTGTCTGATTGGAGCTCACTCACCGTCTCGCTGTACATCTGAAATAAATCTTTCACTGGTGTGTTTATACACGACATAATGTTAAGCGTGAAAATAATTATGAGAGTTTATATTCAAATGACATGTCATGTTAAGCGATCCCATTCATTTAGGACAGTTAACAAGTAATGGCACCCTATACAAGAAGTATACACTTGTTGACGGTACCTGATGCACTGCAGTGGCTATGCTGCGTTACTGAAAGACAAAAAGCAGTAATTAGATTCTTTTTTTTTTTCACCGTGGCTAAAAGTAAATCATCATGTTTCCTTAAATTACATCTGATTGGCATTTATTAGCAGTAAGTACAGAGAAATCACAAAAAAGAGTTTGTAAATTTTACATGGATTTGCAGTTGAATTTGGCTATAAAAGCTTTACATGGCATTATGGACCTGACCGTACAGTATAAATATTTATATAAATGGAGATTTTTTTGACATACGTACTATATTATAACCTAATTATTATGGCGAATTTAATAAATTCGCAAAGTTGTATTTGTAAACCATTAGTAAACTGATAGATATGTATTAATACAAAAAAATTATTAATGATTAATAAATCATTAATTGGCCAGTTTGTGTGAGAATTTTGGTAGCACATTCTCTAAATAAATTGTTCATAATGATGCATTAATAAGGTATTTACACATTTTTAGAATTACAGTGTGTCATTTAAAATTCAATGTAGTTGTGAATAAAGACCAAATATATATAAAAAAAAATACTGCGTTTGTTCCAAAATTTATGGACCCGTCTGTATGTATAAATATTAATATCAATGGATATTTTTGACCTATGTACTATATTATAACTGACTTATTATGCCTAATTTAATACATTTAATACAGTTGTATTTGTGAATCATGAATAAACTGATAGATATGTATTAAGACAAAAATAATGTATTAAATCAATGCCATTTGCAAATGTTTCCTTTCTAAAAAATATTCTATATAAAAGGAAAAAGGAACCAAGGTTATACTGTGTACAACAACCCAACTTCTGTTTATAATGCATAGTAAGTATCGTCCATAAATGTTTAAAACAGTGCATTTCCGACATTATGGATGTGTTCAATATAGACATGCGTTTCATAGAAACCCTTCCCCGAATGTTCTCCTTCCTGGAATGATTCCCTGGATGTCCCGCTCACGGTTTTCCCCAGTTCACGTCAGTCCTAATGATGTCTGACGTCATGAGGCTTTTACGATTTGTGTTGGTTGTGTGTATGTATTCCTGTGAGGGGTCGCTAAAAGCTTTTTTATTGAAGCTCGACAAAGTGAACATGAGGTTTTCCTGTAGATCTTAGCTCTGCTACAGTAGGTCACTGAGGAATTTGAAAAATAAATGGAAAAATGCAGCGATCGCATGTGAGTGGAGCTCGGTTCTAAGGTGTCATCAGTCATGTTGGAATAAATAGATTAGGATTTTTGTGGGAAAAGGTTTCATAAAACATTCTACAGTTTTGTGTTCTCTTCCTTTTTTTGCGATTACAGGTGGATCGTCAGTCGCAGTTCATCCAGGGCTACAGAGTTTTGTACAGACAGACGTCAGGGCTGTCGTCGCCGGGGGCATGGCAGACCCAGGACGTCAAGGTTTCCTCTGAGAGAACCATCGTGCTCTCGTCGCTGAAGAAGGGCATCGTGTACGAGATTAAAGTGCGACCGTACTTCAACGAGTTCCAGGGAATGGACAGCGAATCGAAGACAGCGAGGACTAACGAAGAACGTAAGATGCTATACATGTATAAATATATACAGTAACTTGCATGAGTATTCACCTCCCTTATAGTGTTACAAAGTGAAAGGGACTTTATTGTGATTATGTGAAAATAGACAAAATAATGCGTAAAAATGTTGGTGTCAGGGAAATTATCGATATAGTTTCCATCAGAAGTGATGGAACTAGTTGGTTGTTCAGTTAACGTTACATGATCTCAGTGTTCCTGAAATCTGTTTCTAAAATAACTAAGAAGTTGTTTAATGGGACACGTTAGCTTTAGAGTTGAGGATAATTTGTGAATTATGAATTTAGAAATCTTTGAGCAGTCTAGAGATCAATTTACTGATTAGGTCACTTACAGTACAGCATGATATCTGTGCCCTGTGGCAGGGTACTTCATGTGTGTCCCTTCCTGAAGGGGAAGATAGATATAATATAAGAGGGTCATGTGGCACATCAAACTTATTGGGAATTTCACAAGAAAAACAATGGTGTGCTTGGTTTTAAGGTAACTTTATTCTGTCATGAGTTATTTACAAGTTTATTAATTAAGTTATAAAATGTTATAAATAAGTTATAAAATGT
>JAQMYJ010000003.1:2748685-2768011 GCA_030014305.1 Clarias laeviceps | reverse complement strand
TAATGTGCCACAAACAGGAAGTTAATATCACCAACCATTCCCATTTTATTAAGGTCTATCCATATAAATGGCCCACCGTGTATATAAAGACTTTTATTTTCGTTTTGGTATTCCTGTATGATGTCATGAGTGATGTCATATACTATATATATATATATATACAGTAAGTTCAATTAGTTCATATAGTGAACAGTATATGTTCACAAATGAAACATAAATACTACACCATGACCATATATATATATACTCACACACAGTACGTGCCTTTCATATGAACCTTCAAGTTATGAACTTTCTAAGGTACAAACATGCTTTCCTGCACATTTAATCGTGGAAGTTAGACACAATATCACATGCCTGCCGTACATCGTCACGTGCATGCATCCTCTGCAAAACTACAGTGTTAATCGCTCCTTGGTTATACATAAGATTCCCAAACTTTACACTCCTGCAGAGTGACCTTAAAAAAAAAGCACACCACACAATATGACCAGAGAAGAATGTTCCAGTGAGCCGGTAAAGAGGGGATTAATTGTGAAGACTTCTTGCACAAGCCACTGTATATATACACACTCCTTGTATTGATTTCATTCTGTCCCTGTTATTATTTTGCACTTTGTACATTTTGCTTTCATTTAATATCTGTGATGTCGATGACACCATTCAAAGGCACTTCATCCACAATCTGGGCAGAGCGCCGGGATCCGCCGTGTGAGCGTACACCAGGTCCTTTTGGCCGTGTTCTGTCTCAACACTGTGATGTTCTACCAACAGTGAGGTCCTTACTGCATTAGTCCACTCCTGGGTCTCTTCATCAGACTGTAGGGATAAAACGCTGGTGATGTTTCCGATGCGTTTCAAAGATGTTTGGTTTTTAGTGCATACGGCTTACAGATAGTGTGTGTATACACAGTCACACACTACGGGCATGGTGTATAGTTAACAATGAAAAATTTCGTTCCCCCTCCTGACTTTAAGCACCTGCCTCTCTAAAGGTCTCTGTACAGCCCTGATACGATGCCAGAGTGCCAAATTAAAACCCCTGGGGTTCTGGGCTGGAGAGTCTCTGTAACCGGTGCCACTCTGAGTGTGTGGTAATAGAGTTTCAGAGAAAGATAACCCCCGCCACCCCTGCATGTTTACACACACACGCACACATACTTACACACACACACACACACACACACACACACATACAGACGCTCTAGTACGCCTGTCAAAAACAACGTTAAAACAGAGCCTCGTTTTTTTTCCCGCCACACAGCGGGAGAGTGTTAAAGTGTTACCCAGTGATACGAACCCTGTCTCCAGATTACAGACCTGCCACTACATATGAGTGCACATTCACACACACACACACACACACACACACACACACACACACACACCTGAACCCTGGAGGTCTCTGGTTGGAGAGGATAATCAGCACCAGGCTCGTTTGTTATCCCGAGTCTCGTCTGTGTGCAGTGTCTCCGTGCATCACGCTCAGCTTCCTGCTCACTCTCGAACCGTGTGTCACAACAATTACCAGGTGCAGATAAAAAATTAAAATTAAAATTAAAATAAAAAAGATCCTGGAGCTGGGGGCCAAGGTGGTGTGTTTTTTTTGTTTTGTTTGTTTTTGTTTGTTTTTTTGCAGTTGAGTTTACAGCACAAAGAAAGCAAGTGCTACTGTATGTACTGTAGGTACCAAGATCCGATTGAGTCTGTTCAGGTGTGAACGTGTTACATCAGTTCATTTTTAACTGCGGTGCGAACAAAAATGGACGCCCTGCTTGTGATTTGCATGAAAGAAGAGCAGAGTGCAAGAGTTATTTTTTTTTTTTTGTGGTCTGATGGTGTACCTGGTTCTGAAACAACTCGCGGAAG
The DNA here is from genome assembly GCA_030014305.1 of Clarias laeviceps. Classification (NCBI taxonomy): domain Eukaryota; kingdom Metazoa; phylum Chordata; class Actinopteri; order Siluriformes; family Clariidae; genus Clarias; species Clarias laeviceps. Next base: position 2,766,142 of record JAQMYJ010000003.1, on the reverse strand, counting down.
AGCATAAACGGAAGCGTTTGGATTTCTGCAAGCTAAATTCGTAGCGATACACTAAGGAAGGTGAAAGTTTCATCATTTCATCAATGATTCAAGAGAATCATTACTGGTGACGAGACACGGGTTCATCACTACGAGCCTGAGAGTAAAACGGCAGAGTCTGGAACGGAAACATCCTCAATCACCGACCGAGAAAGGCTGAAAAATTCATCAATGTTTACAGTTTCCTGGGATTCTCATCTCAAGGGGCAGAAGTATTGGAACATTACCAGGAAAAAACGGTTCAACATTCGACGGTGCTCGTCACAGTGAGACGCTTATCGAAGAGCTGAAGATTAAACTTCGGATTCAACACAGAGGACTGATATCCGAGGGTGTCGTGATCTCGCGTGATGATACACGTCCGCACTCTTCTTCCCACACTGTCGACACTCTGCAAAAACTCCGTTTTGAGGTGTTAAAGCATCCTGATCTCGCTCCGTAAGATTTTCACCTGTTCGGTTCCCTGAAAGCAGAACTACGAGGACGAAGATTCACTTCTGATAAGGAAGTGAAGACAGTGGCACATTCGTGGCTCGCAGCTCAGACTAAAACATTTTTTTAACGAGAGAATACGAGAGCTTGTTGCCGGACGGACAAAGTGTATTGAAAAGCAAAAAGAGATTATTTCTGAAAATGATGCATTTGTCTGTTGTAAAAGTTAATTCTACAGTCAGAGTGCAGATAATTTTTGACTAATGGATTGTTAGAACAGCTGTAGAAATGATAACCTTTCAGAATAAGCGTAAACCAATCAGATTCGAGAATCCCGTGTTGTCTGTATTTCATTCCATTCGTTTTGCACAACAGGACTCAGATGAATCTCACGAACTCCTACAGACACAGTAATGACTTTTTCAATGAATTCGACATGAACACACCCTTCCAGGTGTAAATAAACGGCGGGTTTACTGCAGGACACGTTCCCTCCTAACTGCTAATCTGCTTCTACTTGTGAAGCTGATGCATTTCCGCTAAGTCGTACATCACCATGCTAATGGCGTTATTAACATCGCCCGCGCCGTCGCCCTCTAAATGAGAACTTTGTATTGTTTGGCTGGGATACGCGTAATGACGAGCTGCTAAATGATTCGCAGCATTAACTTTGAGTGACATTGAGTACGTCGTGAGCGAGCCCTGAGAGATTAAAGTCACCTGGAGCAAAGTTAGCTTTGGGGGGGTGTATTTATTTGTGGTCATTTGGTTGTAATTTGGGTTTGATGTGATGTGAGCTGAAGTGTAGCTGGTCTGGGTTTGTGTGTGTGTTTTTAAAAGAGAAAAAAAGAGAGAGAAAGAGAGAGAGAGAGAGAGAGAGGAGCCATAATTGAGCTGTCAGTATTCTGTTGTGTTGTGACTTCCCAGTCTCTGAAAGCAGAAATGTTTTTTTTAAGTGTTTTTCCTCTTCCCTCCCATCATGACACCATGCCATTACTCTTTTCATTCCTCCTCCCACTGATTGCCAGCGTCTCCATCACCGCCGCTTTCACCGCCTGCTTTAGAAAGCTGAAGCCTGCCGCGTCGCCGCGACCCTGTACTTTCGCCACAGACGTTTTTATTCTCCTTTCCTCTCTCATCCACGACCTGCCGTCGTCCATCCGAAGGGTCACGCTTTCTTCTCCTCTTTCTTCTTTTCTTGTGTTTTTTTTTTTTCCTAACCGGTTCATCCCCTGGGTGCAAATCGCTCCAAAAGCCAAAGCGGTGGTGGCAGCTCCCTGGCCGACTGTCACTCTAGACAAGATAGAAATAAATAAATAAATGCAAAGTTGATGAAATAAAAGAAGCAAAAAAGAAAGAAAGAAAGAAAGTAAAATCCCCTGGCTTGAGGCAGGCAGGAGGGGCGAGGATATTGAATTGTAGTGAAATGTGTAGGAGTATCAAGTGTCAGGTTCAAGAAAATCCCCAGCTAATGAACTCGTGGCTTCACACACACACACACACACACACACACACACACAAACACACAAACACACCTGTGGTCCCCGTAAAAGCCGACCTCAGAGAGAAAGAGAAAAAGAGGGAGGATGCAGAGTGATATACAAAGCTTCTTTCCTCCCAACTGTTCACACTGTAATCCTCACTGAAATCTCTCTCTCTCTCTCTCTCACACTCTCTCAGCTCCCAGCGCTCCTCCACAGCAAGTGACGGTCCTCACGGTGGGAAATCAGAACAGCACCTCCATCAGTATCTCCTGGGACCCGCCCCCTGTCGACCACCAGAACGGCATCATTCAGGAGTATAAGGTAGGAGGGGAGCTCCACTCACCCGCCGCTGCCTCCGTCTTACAGGTGAAGGAAAAAAAAGGGGGAAAAAAAAGAAAAAAGAGGTAGTGTTACCTGATTTGAACTGTAATGAGACATTTACACAGTGAATATTTACACAGTTATATTACTGGTGATTAAATATAAATATTAGTGGTATTTAATTTCTAACTGTATTTTAAAAAAAAGGAAATTAAATAATGAATGAATTTATGAATTCTACATACATAAAAAATCCTGAAGTGTGTGAAACAGAACTGTTTGTATCAATTCATCCTAATAAAATACATATGTCAGATAGATAGATAGATAGATAGATAGATAGATAGATAGATAGATAGATATATGGGTAAGTGGATCTATCTATCTATCTATATACATACCTACGTTTAAAAAGAGATAGTGATAGATAGATCTTAAGTGAAGTACCTTTATATAGATAGATAGATGGTTGGTTGCGTAAAAAAAAACAGAAATTAAATAATTCATAAAAATAATAAAAATAGATTTATTATATTAAATGATATTAAAATGCATTGCAATAAATAACTTTAATATTTCATAATGAAGAAGGAAAAATATTACAACTCTGTAAAATGTAAAAATTTCGAAAGCAAATAAGCAACAAATATATAATTATTTAAGTAAAACTCATTTTTCACGATACAGATAAAAATCTAAAATGAATCTAAAAAGAAATGAACATTTTAAACTATTTCCAAATCAGGTGTAATAAAAACACAGTATAGCTATTAATGTGTTGAGCTGAAATAGACCTGCATGTAAGGTACGTGATTGTAATGTATTTATGGTTAAATATCCAAAATCAAGGAAAGTGTAGTACAAAAAATTTATAATAAATTTTTTATTTGATGGTCATACACAGTATGATATGCAGTGAAATGTTTTAACAACGGCCCATGACCTAAATAAATATATAATCCAGTGTCAGTATATAAGACATAATCCTGTGTACTGTACAATTATGCACCTGGAAGTCACTGTATATATATAAGAGACATGAGGTGCTGTGCGGTATGTCTATTAGGTCTGTGTGCGTTCTTCGATAAGGATTTCTGACCTCTATCACACCCTAATGGGACCACAGACGTGTTTGTAGTCAGAAGTTCCCTGAATGCAACACATGACTGTGTACATGTGATTTTCTTTTATTTCCGCTCAGTGTATGAATCTGTCTTTCTGTGTAGATCTGGTGTTTAGGTAACGAGACGCGTTTCCACATCAATAAGACGGTGGACGCGGCGATCCGCTCGGTGGTGGTGGGCGGGCTGCAGGCGGGGCTGCTGTACCGGGTCGAGGTGGCGGCGAGCACAAGCGCAGGAGTGGGAGTGAAGAGCGAAACTCAGCCCATCATCATCGGTAGGACAAAACACCCCGCTGAATGAGACTATCACCTGTAGTGTTGTACAAAAAGTGGAAATCGTTTTCTAAGGAGGAGAAGATGTTCAAGCTCAGATATTCGGTGTTTTGTTGCTCTTAGAGGAAATTGTTTTGGATGTCAAAGTTGAGAACGTTAAAGATACCATCAGTCTACATCTAGAGAAAATTTCCTTTTTTTTTTTTCTATCACTTTGCAGAAGAAAGAAGTGATTCATGTAATCCCTGAGCAGTCCTGACTGGTTTGACCCATAACTGATGGTTTGGCCAGTGACATGCCCTTATTTCCCAAATGTCATCCGCACTATCCATCTTGACTCTCGGCCTCCGGGAGATACACCAACTCATATATCAATCCTGAACTCTGTATGTGTGTGTGTGTGTGTGTGTGTGTGTGTGTCTGTTTGTAGGTAAAGACTTCCGAGATGTGATTGTGAGCGGAGACAAGAACAACAGCATCACGGAGCAGATCACGGACGTGGTGAAGCAGCCGGCGTTCATCGCAGGGATCGGCGGAGCGTGCTGGGTCATCCTCATGGGCTTCAGCATCTGGCTCTACTGGAGGAGGAAGAAAAGGAAAGGACTCAGTAACTACGCCGGTAATAATAATAATAATAATAATAATAATAATAATAATAGTAAAAAAAAAAAAAACATCCCAATCTTCTCAGTTTTGCACTTGTTTTAAGTAATAACACTGCAAGACCGTGGCATGTGGAAGCGTTCAGCAGGTCTTAAGACGTTGGTCTGGCTCCTGTTTTTCGCATTATATCCACTCTCTCACACACACACACACACACGCACACACACACTTCCCCTAGAACAGCCCACTCCAGCCTCTTAACACACATTCTTTTTTCTGTCTTCTTGTTTTGCAGTTCAGTCGTTCACCTTCACCCCGGCAGGTACTGTTCATTTGTCCCGTCTGCCACTTTTAGACTCCGTCCATCCTTCCCTCATTTCCGAGTTGACTCATCGTCCTGTACCTCTCTCGACATCCGTTTTCAGTTCCTGTGTCACTACAATAATGATGCTGATCTTAATGTCAGTGAGATCCTTTTAAATCAAGCTCAATCAAGACTAAGATTTTAGTGGAGAATCCCAAAATTTAAGTTGTCTTTTTATTATTATTTTTTATTTTTTTATTCTACTTTTTGTCACGTTCAAGCATAAAGCATGCTCTTTTAGGATAAAAAATTTGGATAAAAATTATGTTAATTAATGAGCCGCTTTTGGGAGATAAGTTCATTTCACTATGTAATAATAATAATAATAATAATAATAATAAGCTATAATTTAAATCTAATAAAATAATATTACCAATATTATATCCATATTATTATTATCACAATATTATGATATAGTATATAGCAATATATTCAGTATTATCTTTTTCTGAAGTTTGTATGCGTTTTTTTTTTTGTCTGACTCTATGTAACATAAAGGTGAGAAATATATCAAAACCCTAAAGTCATATAAAGTTAAATCCATTTTTTCTAGACATTCTACATGCAAAAATGTAAATCATTTAAATCAGGCTTATAATGTATTTCCAATATTTAAAAATACATATATTTTACATAGCATGGGTAACTCAGTGGTTAAGACATTGGACTATGGTTTGAAAGGTTCCAGGTTCAAACCCTATGACCACCAAGTTGCCACTGTTGGGCCCTTCAGTAAGGCCCTTAACCCTCAACTGCTCCGATATATAATGGGATTAAAATGTATATCGGTCTGGATAAGGGCTTCTGCCAAGTACCTAAATGTAAATGTACATATTAGTCTCAAAAGGATTAAAAGTGTCCAGATCTATAATGTCATAGCTTTCTGTAACTATAGAAACGAAATCTAATCTAGAAATTAAGAACATGCTGATCAACACTGAATCCATTAAAGATTTAAGGGTTTATGATTTTTTTCCCTTGATATTTATGCAATATTTTAAATATAATCGTTCACATAAATTGATACCTGGTTTATAATATTTAATCAAACATCGTTGCTCTCGAGCGCATTGGCGTGATGACTTGTCCCATCTTGTCCTTGTGTGTATGTGTGTGTTTGCGTCGTTCATTTCATAATTCAGCCAGACGGCTATCTTTCATTTTTTTCCCCCACTTTAGATATTCATCTTTTTTTTCCCTCAGTATTCCGAAGTGTCTGTGGTTTGCACTCCAACACCAGTAGCTTTTTGCTCACAAACACACAGCATGCGTTCATTTAGCGACCAAAGTCTTTCTATCTACTGTATCAGTGTGTGCGTGTGTTTGTAAAATTCCTATTCATCTTGCTGGACTAAAATAAAAGAACAGAAAACTCTAAGAATAGAGACATGCAAGGGCAGTTGTAGAGTTTCAGCTTTATACCAAAGCGTTCCTGATCATTCGGGAAGTAGTGATTAGTTGTGGTGGTGCAGTTGCCTGTCACAGGGTTATATCGATTGCACTCATTCTAATTCAATACAAATTACTAGAGGAAATAAGTGGATAAAGAATGCGTAATGGTTGATATGATGACATTTTCTGTAAGGAGCATATTTCAGGAGGTGGCACACTGGTGTAGTGGTTTGGTTTTGCACCACCAGGGTCCTGAATCTGGTGTACGTATTGTGTGGAGTTTGCAGGTTCTCCTCGTGCTTGGTGGGTTTCCTCCAGGTACTCCAGGTTTCCTCCACAGTCCAAAGGCTAACTAGTGTTCCCAAATCGGCTGGTAGTGTGAGTGTGTGTCCTCGCTCAAGTCCCCTGGGGTAGGCTTCAGGCTGTACAGGATAAGTGGACTAGGATTGAGTGAAAGAGTATACAGTAAGTCCCCTAAATATGAATGAGTTCCATTCTGAGAGCTCGTTTGTAAGTCCAGTTTGTTTGTAAGTCCAACAAACGTTGTCTAGGTACTAGGATACCAACACAATTGGCTATACATGGTATATTACGGTACAGTGTTCTTTAGAATCAGGCTGATTCATGTTAAAGGACTGAGCAGTGCCTGCCATCTTTTCATCTCACTCCATTCTCTCAATTATTTTCACTTTTGTCTCCATCGTTATTGTTGGACGCTTCTTTGCACTTGCACAGGATGCACGCTGCACGCACGTGACAATGTGATCTAACTTCCGCAAGTCAACATGTGCAAATACACGTTTGTATCTCCGAAGGTTCATTACTCGAATGTACATGTGTAGGGGACCTACTGTATTTAGGATCTCATGGAAATGAGAGGACATTAAAATGTTATTTTAAATGGATTTGACTTTTGTTTTGTTACAGTTTGGTTACAGTACAGTACAGATTTATAATTTTCCTAAAGTCTTGTCCTTATAAATAAAACACAAAGTTAAGCATTTTAATTTATTCTTATTTTTTAATGTACAGTTTTATTTTGGAGACATGAACCTACATTCTACCATAACACAGAGACTCAGAGGTTTCTGCAGGTGATTAATTAGCCTGATTTTCTGCTCTGCTAGCTTTGATTTTTTTTTTAACTCTATGGTTTCTATCTTCATTAATATCTGGCGAGCAAAAAGAATAGCACTTGACCCAGCACATCCATATCCATTTTTTTTAAAGGTGTCATGAGATGCAAATAAAAGCAGAAGCAGATGTCCTCAGATCTCTCAGACTGAAACCTGATGGAGTTTTCATGCATTGCTTGTGTCCTCCTGAACTAAATACTAAAAGCAAAGTTTCTGAAAGTAATGTCAGATTGCAGGACTTATATACATTTGTTTATATGATAGATTTACATTCTGTGTTTGTTGCAAAAGCTATTCATGAGGGGAAAATGAATGAAAATCCACAGCAACGCTGTCAGATTCATCCAGATGAGTGAGAAGGAAAATTACTGCAGCATCTTCACTATAAATGATCTGCTGATACGCTCGCTGTAGGCCACGGTACTGGGAACAAGGGTTTCAACGATTAGAGATTATTGTTAGGGTTTTAGGCTTGAGCTGTTAAAAGTCACTGTACATTAGACTTAATTCGAATTTTCACAAAAATGAAAAATAAAATAAAGGAAATTTAATTTGTAGATGTTAGTCGTTCTGGATTGGTTACATCATATTTGTTTGATAGTTTGTTTGCTCATTTGACTAATTTTTAAATTCCCAGTTCATTGCCATGTTTTGACTTTTGGTTAATAAGTGTGCATAAGAAAGAATTGATACTACTGTACATATTAGGGGCGTTCAAGTCAAACCAGGACTTTTGATTGTGCAGAATAAAAGAACACAGTTCTGAGAGTAAAAACTCCCTTTATTTCTCTGTTTAATCCTCTGTTAAGTAATGCACTTATCCCAGTGTTTCGCTATTGCTTGGACACCTTCAAGGTAGAAAGCCATGATCAGTCTGCCCGCTTTAAGTCTGAAACACTGGCCTCCCAGGAACTCCTTCAGTGGCCCAAACTTGTGGACATATTTTGGACTGTACGGGGGGTGTGGCAATAACTCCCAGCCGAGTTCCTGTAACGTGCATGTGGTGGTGGTGAATGATTGTGTGTACAGTTCACACACAAGCTACGTCTCTTATGCTAGCTGTCGACAAGATATCTGTAGATTTTCAAGGATTAGTCGTTCCACTCACTGAAGGTTCACGGAAACCACTGCAGTGACCTCAGAGTCACCTCGTCCAGGATCGTCATTCATAGACGTACAGCCTTCTTTAAAACCTTTGCACTGTTCAAATATTTCACCGTACTGTGCTTGAAGTCTTCTGTAAATGTCAGTTTTACGCTAGAATTCACTAGAATTTTCATCAAAAGTCCTTGAACGCCCCTCATAAGTACAATTTGTTTTGTACATTTTGGTTAATTCATTAAAAAAAAAAGTTTGTTCTCACAGTTTTAATCATTTTTGTGCAATTTGTTCAAATGTTTTTTGTTTATCGGTTACTTCACGTGAATGAGATTCAGTTCATTCTCAAATTTTAGATTAATACATGGATTTAGGAAAGCAAACTATTGAACAAACTATATTACAGTATGTGACCTCTCCAGAGTTTGATAGTAGATTTACTAAATATGAAACCAACTTTTTTTTTTTTTTCCTTTTTCATGGAATTGTATGTCAGAAAAGTGCAAAAAGCAAAAAGAAATGGCTTTACAAATCAATTTGTTTGGAATAATCATTTTCGGGTTTAAGGCTTTGGCTTAAGAAAATGTATGAATAAGGAATAGTTTTATCTCAGTCTACTGTAATTAAACCTGAAGCAAAATACCAGACATAATTCAAAACTTACTGGATTGTTTTTCTTCTCAAACATTCTGTGTGTTTAGAGCTCTGAATACCTTTACATGACTTTAATGAAGTAAAATTCATCCACACAATGTGCTCTGACCTTGGATTCAGAAATTTTTTTTAAAAAAGGGATTTAGTTTATATGATTCATCTGAAGCTGTATTTAATCATTTTAGTTTGAATCACATATTTGTGACCTTCGTTTGTACCAAACAACCAAGTCACAGCCTTCACAACTTTTGTACAGTCATTACATCATCATCATATTTATGTTTTTTTTTTTGGTTTGTTTGTAGTTGTTTTTTGTTTTATACTGAATGTTATGTACTGTAAACAAATTGTCAAAGTATCCATTTAATAATTGGGGAAAATCCCAAACAGCATTTTTTTCCTTCTCATGCTCCCATAAAAATCACCTGTACTATCATCTGGATATTAGCTATAATAACTATAATAATTCTCTCTCTCTCTCTCTCTCTCTCTCTCTCTCACCCCAGTGACGTTCCAGCGAGTTGACGGAGGCTTGATGAGCAACGGCAGGTATGCATCTTGTCATTTGTCTGTGTTTTTATTCCCTGCTTACCAAAGCTCCCAGCACAGCCATTTCACCTTCAGTCCTCCTTCTCCTGAAGCATATAATCAGAACAGTTATCCTCCATTCCGTTCATTCAGCTCGCGATTGGCCTGCCAGTTTGAAAATAATGGTTGTCGCAAACATATTTCTGAAAATGCAATTTCATAGCAAATGCACAGAATAATAAGGAAATCGGAAATAATTGAATGTTTGGAGGATGACAAACAATAGCAATTCTAGCTACGCGTCTCCCTTAGTATTCGAGAAGCCAAGTGTTCTAGTGTTAAGCTTTGCATTTACAGTTTGTGTCTCCTCGCTGAGTGATATACAGTAGCTATGATTTTATGCATTTCAGGAAAAGGGTGTGTAAAGTGAAAGGCACATTTGTTCTGAGAAAAAGATAATCTATGCAAATTTTTATTTTATAAGCTAAAAAGCAAGTCTCAACCAAGAGAAGACAAGTCGATGGGGGTGTAGACAGAGGAGCTGCTAGTACTTCCAAACTACTGCAGCTTGCTTATGTTTTTCATGCATTTACTTCAAAAGCACATTTTCGTTCATCTGCGTCGTTCAACTCAACAAAATCACAAGCTACAAAAAGCGATGCAAATGTCGGGTATCGAACTACGCGTTCATGTTTGAGCCAGCGTGTTTCATTTCTTTTATATTTTCCTCCCAGTTGTAAAAGTCTAACGATTTCAACTGAAATGAATTGACTTTTTCATCAGAAGATCAAATCTAAAAATCTGTCTATTTGTGTAAAAGAGGGCGGATAGCGGACAGTGTGTTCCTGTACATCGTCCTCTGAGTGGCAGGACAAAAAGATGTGGTTGGATGGCTTGAGGTGAAACACTCCAGGTTGGTAGATGTAATGTGATAGAGGAGATGTGGCTGGTGCACGAGATCCATCTGAGAAAACAATAGAGACATTTGTACCAAAAAGACAACACTAGCAGCTTAGCTTGGCTTAGCCTAGCCTATCCTAGCGAATCGCAGGCGTCATAGTCATATGTTTGATGTATGTCCGAATACACAAACAGCACATAGCAGCAGAAGGTTCAAGGCTCGTTTGATTGCTTCTGATTGTGTGTGTGTGTGTGTGTCTACAGTATGTGTGTTCTGGCTCAGAACCCAGCTCTGTCCTTGCGCCTGGCCGTTTCACGCGGCGACGTTCATCAACCGCATGCCATTTCCACACGCGTCAACCAGACCTCTAATATTGATATATGACTGATGGATCTCAGGATAAGAACTGCCTGTTTGTGTAGCCTGCATAACATGAGGAACACACACACACACACACACACACACGCACACACACACACATACATATCTGTGCACATCTCCCTTCACGGCCGGCTGGTCTCTCTCATAAATCTCACCCCCCAAAAAGAATTAGCAGAAACAATTTAAGCAGAGACGGGTTTTATTTTATCATTTGTCACGGCGCCCCCCCTCCCCATAAGGCCGAGGCGGACCCCTGCAGTGATAAATTTGCCTGTCACCCCGCCGAGGCAGCGGGGATATGAGCATGTGTAATAATGTAAAAATAATTACCCCAGGGAGAGGCACGCCGATTCGGATAACCCCGCCGGAGCCTTCCAGCAGAATCAGCCTGCATTTCAGTGCAGAGAGAAAAAACACACGAGGTTCGTTTGAAAGACACCAGTTACTCAGATCCTCTGGAGGAGGAGAAGATCCAAAGATGCTCACAACAGCCTTTATTTAAACCCGACTGGCCAAATCCACCCGAGATCCGATCTAAAGTGTGGCTCAGATGTTCACCTAACCACTTGTCGACCTTTTTGTGAACTATGTGAAACATTCTATAATGAGGAAACACGTCCATGAGAATAGCTGTGAAGCTCTTAAACTGCTTGGATTGACAGATTGCAAATTAAAAGTAATTAAATTTATTATGTATTAAATTGATTACTATGGCTATAAGTTTTATGCCAATGTGATTTTTTAATGAGTAAGTAGAAATCCAGATTAACTCAGCACAATCAAATTAAAATAAAAACTGCATTTGTAATCAAAAAGCATGTTAAAGAGACCGATCGATATTACACGAATACACACATATCCATCCATCTCTCCATCAGTCTATCCAGGAAACAGGAGAACCCTGAGGAAACCCAACAAGCACAGGGAGAACATGCAAACCCCATGCACACAGACTCCGAGACGGGAATCGAACCCAGACCCTGGAGGTGCAAGACGACAGTGCTAACAATACACATATATGCTAATATTGTGCAAAAACGCTAATAAAGCAGTAGCACAAAATATACTAATCTTCTGATAATCCATGAAGAAATTAAAATGCATAAACAAGAGAATTCATGGAAAAGTGATTAAAATAACACGGGTATTAAAAACGCCAAATTTACCGGCAACGTCACCGTAAACACGTTAGCATAAACGTAGCATAAAGTTAATCAGGTTCTCTATATTCACATATCTTTGTTTGTGCTAGCAGGTTGTTTAAAAAATACAGATTTTTTTTTTTTTTTTAAAGGACAAGACGTTCTCACTGGTTTAAGCCAACAGACTTTCTTTTTTTAAAAACACAATACTGTGTAAGTGCTGCAGTTAAGCTAAGCTGTTTTAGTGCTAATTTAGTTTTGCTGAGTCATTGCATTACCAGGTTTAAATCTGAAGCGACGTTGCGTTAAAATGACCGTTACCTTGCAAACACCTTGGTCTATATACGTAGTCACTAAGTAGTTCACAGGTCCTCAAGGAGTCCAGATGTTGAGCGGATGTTGAGATGCGTGCGCGTGCTTGGGGACGGAGCGACCATTTGTTACGTCCCCTGTTTATTGCATTAATTAGACAATAGTAAATGAGTCCACGTCTATTTTTCTCCTAAGTCTATTCCTCATTGGCTTCGTCCAAATTGCTCTGACTGAACAATTACCCTTAATCGATCACAGAATAAATGATTCATGGAAGATGAATAGGCGGCAGATTGGTCAGGGCTGGATACCTCGATTTTGGCTGCCGGGCTGGAATTTATTCCAGATTATGTTTGTTTTTTTATCCTTTTCCTCTGTCTCTCTCTCTCTCTCTCTCTCTCTCTCTCTCTCGGTCTCTCTCTTTGTTGCTCATCTCACTTTAGAAATCCAGAAGCTTCGGTTAAACGCGGCTTTTATCGCAGTGTACTGACAGATAAGTGTGCACTCACGTATTAAGGCTAAGTGACAGCATCCTCCAGTCGATGTAAATCTAAAAAGGAAACGCATGTCTCAGTGTGGTGTAAGTGTAAGCTAATATGCAGGCTTTTAGTCCAGCTTCAGTCCCTGATGCTCTTCATGCATGCATGTGTGTGTGTGTGTGTGTGTGTGTGTGAGGAGGGTGTGTGGCCCAACAAAGCCGCTCTGATTTATGAAGTGGCTTTGGGATTAATATTGCTCGCTCCACTTGTTTATGGTTCCTCTCACATGCGTGCTCCTGAGACAGTATTTTAGCCGAGAGCACACGTCTCGCAGTCTGGCAGGGAGGGAGAAAAAAATGGATCGAGATCAAAATCTACACCCTGGCAAGGCCACTCTAGCTGTCTTCGAAAGGGATGATTCGAAGCCTTGGGTTGATACACAGCATAGCGTTCTTTCTCGGATCGGCCGCTTTAGGAGGCATCACCCACAGCCATATTTCACAATCTAATCAGGCCGTTGCTGGAGTGCTGGAGGTGATGAATGCAAGGACAGAGCAAGCATTTCCACTGTCAACATCATCATCATCACCAGCCAGACGCCATCAAATGGCCTCTCCATGGGGAATTTGTATGTATTGGACAGGATGCTGTAAAAAAAAAAAAAAAAAAGAAAAGTCCATCCTTCCTTGCCTTATCAATGATTGAGAACCTGTTTGACTATTTGCACAGAGGGATTACTGGATGAAAGATTACGAGGAGAAAGGTTGCATAAATGAGAGGAAATGATGAGAAGACGGAGAAAGAATGCTTGATCAGATGCGAAAGCTGAGAATTAAAGATTGTAAAAAAAAAAATATGCAAGAAAGACAGAAAGGAGAAAGAGGCCAGATAACGATGGAACAAGTACATGTGAGAAAAAGGGGGAAAAAAGAGATGCGGACAAAAGGAGAGTGAGTGACATGGTGTAGTGACAGCTGAACAAAAAGGAAACAGAAATAGGTAGATGTTGTAATGATAGACAGGATGCCTGAAAAAAAAAAAAGAAAGAGACACAGAGAGAGAGAGGGAAGGAGAGAGAGAGAGATGGCAGGAATGGTGCAGGATGGTTTCTCAGACAAAAGACAAGAAGGATAAAATACAGGATGTATAATAAGGGGTCGCAGTAGGGGGAAAAAAAGGGCTCACGTGTCTAATGCGGATGCACAGCCATCATTTTGAATGAGTTACCCCTCCCTTTAAGCCCCGGGGGTCTGTTTTGGCATTCAGCTGCCATGTTGTGGGGCTTTTAGTCTGTCAGGACCCCGATACCCTCACGGCTCTCATTAAAACCCCAGACTTCCATTACCTGCTTATAGCCTCCGGGTCCTTACGGTAACTCACAATACCCCTGGGGGTGGGCGGAGGAGAGGGGCACTGTGGGGCACCGCAGGAGCAGAGATCTGGTAGGAATGATGGACAGAGAGAATTTTCAGTCTTCACGGCTTTACTTCGAGATAGAAAGCGAGAGAGAGAGAGGGAGACTTAAAGCTGACCAGCTTAACAGCAGGTTCCTTGAATACAGGTCTGTCTCTCGTGCATCTCCTTCATCCCAGCCTTGCATTTCATCTGTCTTTCTTAACTGGACACGTGGACTCTTTTGGCGACCTGATAATATACGGCATCGCCACACCCGATGAAAAACACTCTGTGGTGTGTTGTTGTAAGAAAATAATCCAAATTAGATTAGGATGGTGGATAATTAGTCAATAGCACATCATACTGTGTGTGTGTGTGGGTGTGTGTTATAGCAACAAGCTCCGATGATAGGAACGTGTGCTACAGTGGCCATAATGGCCTCCTGCATTCACCCATGACAGGTTAAACTCTTAATGAAGGCATTTATGACAGACCGTGCAGGGGACCTCGGCACCTGTTCAACAAAACCCCCTACGCACACACGCACATACACACACAAACTAAACACATACACACACTTGTAGGGTGTAATGGGAACGATGTACTACACCATGGAGAGCAATGGTGCAGGACGGAAAATTTCAGCCGTCCCTTTGAGAAGCATTAACCTTTTTAGATGTACATTAAGTCTTTTTCTTTGTGGTTTGGAAATGAACTCGGCGCATGGCATGTATGTGAATTCAGCGTGACCTCAGCTAGCATGTAAACACACACACACTAGTCTTCACAATAATAGAAATTGTGATGTTGTGGAATTAAACAAAATAAGCAATTGGTCAAGCAGTAAAAATTCACTTCCTGGTTCAAAACAGCTACTACAGTGGAATAAGTGGCATCATATCGACAAACAATAATTTTTTAGAAATATGACAGTTCTCTTACAGTATAAAAGCTGTCAGATGACAATCATGCAGATTAATGGATTCTATCAAAAAATACCAGAGTTCACTAGAATTTCATCAGGCTTCATTTTTTTAACAAAGCTTTACTAGAATTTTACCTTGACATTTGCTGGAATTTGACATTCAGTTTTTATCAGAATATTACAATAAATTTCAACAGAACTTTAGCTACATTTTTACTAGAAATTATTACAAAGAATGCAATAGATTTATACCAAAATGATCCAATGAAATTTTACCAGAATTTTACCACAAAGTAAACTGTACATTTTATAATGAATTGTACCATAAATTGTACTAGGATTTTACTACAATTGTTCCAGAATATAACTAAAACGTTTATGTTACATTAAACAGTGAAATTTACCAGAATGTTGCAAGAATTTTACCAGAATATAAGCGTGAATGTTATCATGGACTTTATTAGAATATTATTATGAATTTAATATGATTTTTCCTAAATATTACCATTGAGTTTAACTGAATTTTAACAGAATTTTACCCGAACTTTAGCAAAGACGTTACCATGAATTTCACCATAATGTTTATGCCCGAAATGTACTATAATTTAAAAATAGAAATCCATTAATCTTAACCAGATTTTAACAGAATTTTGTCAAATGTAGACCAGTTCATTAAA
Organism: Clarias laeviceps; assembly: GCA_030014305.1. Taxonomy (NCBI): domain Eukaryota; kingdom Metazoa; phylum Chordata; class Actinopteri; order Siluriformes; family Clariidae; genus Clarias; species Clarias laeviceps. Next base: position 2,750,483 of record JAQMYJ010000003.1, on the reverse strand, counting down.
ATGTTGCTACACTTTTACCAGACTATTACCATGGATGTTACCATAAATTTTGTTAGAACATTATCAAGAATTTTACTAGGATTTTTCCTTAAATGTTACCGTGCACTTACCTGGATTTTAACAGAACTTTTCTAAAATTCTAACATGTTTTTACCATGAATCTTACTCCTGTAGAATTTAATTTAATCATTTATCAGAATATTACTATATATTTTGCTACACATTTTACCATGACTTTTGCTAGAATGTCATTATGGATTTTAGCATAATGTTACCATTAATTCTACCGGAACATCACCAGTACTTTTAACTTAATTATAGTTTCTTAATGCTTTCAAAATGTCAGTTGCTACTGTCAATATTCACTTTTTTGTTTACAGAGCTTGTATAAAACAATATCATATTCACAATCTTGGTCCTGGCACGACTGTGGATAATATATTTTCTATAACTGCAGTCTTGCTCATGCAATATTGATTACATACTGTATATTTTCATATATTGCATCTTAAAATATCACTATATGTGTCACAAGGAAGTTAAAATCTCTAAGTGATAAATAACATCATAAACTTATCATTAAGCAAGAAATGATTGTATGAATGAAATGCATGCTTTTTCATTCATACAATTTTTTTTTTATATAATTTATGACAAACCAAAGCTTGCTAGTCTGGTCTACTCTTTCTAACTGATCTTTTTTTATTTAAAACTAAATAAATAAATAGGTTTTATCCCTCTGCTCTGGTAGATGTTCTGTTAAACCACTACAAGTTATATACGACTTCCTAACACGCCAAATGGGTATTACGTTAAATCTATTAAGAGAAGTGATGAAAAGGAGAGATACACACATGTACTCCGTCAGATCATCGGGCATGCGCGACACTGATAGCTCTCATTAATGTTTTAAGCTTAATAAGTCACTTCTCGCTCACACATGCTCTCAAACTCAGCCATATGTTCACCTTCATGTCTCCATCCGCACTCCCTCTGGAATCCCATCATGACATTGATCCATTATTTCATAATTCCTCGTCATCTCCATGTTGTCAGGTTTAAGATGCGGGAAGACGGATAGCAGCTTTGCAAGCATGGTTCCCATTTCCCTGTGCGTCCATATTAGATTTATTTAAGCAGTATGTGTATGACATTTTAATGCTTTCGAACAACTTTACAACAATGCGTATATGTTGTAGCTGAAGCAGCATTTTATTCTAATTATTGTAGTTATCTGTTGAAATGAAGCACTATTGAATTTTGGATTCTGATTGGTCAGGAGGTGTTGATTAGTTTGCTATAACAGTAGATCACAGGATAATATCAGTTTGCTCATTCCAGTACGTCATCGTTTCTATAGCAACAGCTCATTTACAGGGTCTCGTACAGTGGGCACGGCACGTGATTTAAGAAAAGAGAGGCTCGTAATGGAATGAGGACGTACAGTATTGAAGGAACTGGAACTCGTTTCACGTTCTGTATGTTCCACAGCATTAGGATGAAATATGTTGCATGTCATTTTTCCAATTTATATAAATTGGCAAAATGCTCTAGTGGGGGGAAAAAAGGGAATAAAACACTTTGATGTTGATGAGTTGTTCCTACCGTATGATAAAATAAACTTATTAACAGAGTATTATCTTTGCAGTAACTCTTTCATGAGTTATTTACAAGTTTATTAATTAAGTTATAAAATGTTATAAATAAGTTATAAAATGTCTTCATTGTGTTGGATTGTCAATGCAACCCTCTTCTCCGTCAGTGTGTGAAGAGTGGGAGAAGAGGGTTGCATTGACAA
>JAQMYJ010000003.1:2738300-2748585 GCA_030014305.1 Clarias laeviceps | reverse complement strand
CCACAAACAGGAAGTTAATATCACCAACCATTCCCATTTTATTAAGGTGTATCCATATAAATGTCCCACCCTGTACTTTGTTTTAGTTTCCTTTTTTGTTTCATTCCTTTCAAGTTTGAAAAATATGATTAGATGTGAGGAAATTCGATATATATAGCTTTTAATTCTTTAAAGATTTTTTTTTGCTGATCTCTCTGTCTCTCTCGCTCTCTCTCTCTCTCTCCTCCAGTCGTCCTGGTATCCTAAATTCCGGCGAGGCGAGTTATCCTTGGCTAGCAGACTCTTGGCCGGCCACCAGCATGCCTGTTAACAGCAGCTCCGGAGGACCCAGTGACCTGGGTAACTTCGGACGTGGAGGTGAGCTACTGCATGTGCTCGATCAATTAGCTTCTGAGTGACAGTTAGGATGGTTAATTATCGTACAAATCTCACTAGTTTCAGTAAAACATATCTGAATCTAGCCTCATGAAGACTCTACTCTAAGGTATAGTGTTGCCATATATTATATATTATCTATGAGACGTAAATGTCCTCACATTTCTCTGAACTGCATCATCTATGTATCCTTCGGGAGAAGCATTAGATATCATTATTTTGCCAAACATCTGTTTAAAGTCATGAATTAAGTTCATAGTCCTGATAAAGGTGCTAATAAAGAGAAACACTAAGGAGAAATTACAATGTACACAACAATTGAGTCCAGGTCTCAAGAGGTTAAGAAAAAAAATGCCTTACGCAGGGTTTATGAACTCTGAAGTCCCACAACCTGTCCAATGTCTCCTTAGATTTTTGTTATACAGTAGTTATGAAGGGCTTATCTAGGTAGTATGCACTGTACTGTATATCAACATACAGTATAGTACGGCAGCTAAAATTAGAACCCTCATGCAGTACATGCAGTCACTTGTTATGAAGGGCTTATGCAGGTTTTATGTACTGTAGTCTTAAGAGACTTTGAGAACCAGACGTTATAATCTATATTCTCTATTCGATATAGATTATAACCTTGATATGACGGGCTCATATACTGTACTGTAGGTGTCCTGTAGCAATACAAAGCCAGTCCTGAAGGCACACGGTGTATATGTAATGTAATGTATGAAATGGATTCAGCAGTGTTTTGTTAACTGGCACAACCAATCTGGTGAGTTGAGGATTATCCAATGATTAAATACCACTCTTTACTGTAGATAGATTGATTGATTTTGGCACTCTGCCCAGCCTGCATACGCCGCTTTAAAATTCCGGACGGGGAATTTAAGTGCTCATGTTCCGTACTGAAGGGATGATAGTAAGATGTATACCTGTGTACGTGAGACCTGTTTTTTTGTTTGAATACACATTTATACATCACAGCATAAAGACGGTCCCGTCTAGGCACCCGGCAGTGTTCTGTCAGACGGACAGTAATGGAGAGTGCTCCATCATTCTGCATAGAGAGAGAGAGAGAGAAGGAATAGAGAGAGAGAGAGAGCAGAGAAAGTGTGGAAAAGAAAAGATGGTCCCGAGATGGGCAGCGAGTCGTGAAGGACAGGCGCAGCTTGAGAGGCGCAGATGCGGAGGCTTCCGCCGTGACTGTACATCATCTCCCCTTCAGTGGGCGCACACATACACACACACACACACACACACACACACGAACACACACACACGCACACACACACACACACACACACACACACAGAGTGGCAGTGTTACCCTCCTTGGGCAGGAAGCAAATCAAAATCAATGGAAAAAATGAAAGAAAGCAGAAGTATTTATAAGGCTTTATAAGACCTACAGTACATAACACCTTCATGACACCTGGAGTTACGGACATATTTACAAGCTTATTCCAAGACAGGTGTCACCATTCACAAAGACAACTTTTGTCAGATTGTTGTTGATATGTTGCATTATAACAGAGCAGCATTCATAGGGCTACATAACACATAAGAGGTAAGACATGTGACTTTATATACAGTACTGTATGTTTATGTACTGTATTAGAGATAGGGGTGATGTTCATAATCCCACACATACATATACCCTTAACGATTAATATGTTCATGTTATAATAAGACTTTAGTTAAACATGTAATAAGCTGTAATAAAGGCTAAGGTACAGATATAAATCAAACAACAATTAATTTATATTATGTCATACAGCACACTAAATAATACATTATTTCGTAAAAATTATTAAACAAAGTGTCAAAGTCAATTGTACTGTAAGTGGTGATTCACTTGTCATAAGCAGATTATGCAGGTGTTATGTAGTGCTAAGAATACAATGCTTAAGTAAAGTATCACCTTATGGTGTGAAAACTTTAACCCAAAGTACGCCTGACTCTGTTAAATCTCATTACAGGTTAACAAGTAGCTCCTCACTTGTCATAAAGGACTTATGTAGGCTTTATGTAGCTCTATAAGAACTGCTATTAATTAAAGTGTTGGCTTATAAAGTAAAATCTTCTAAAGAAGTCACTCATCCCATTACCTACATACTGTAAGTAACTAAAGCATTCAGGTTGTATGTAGCTCTATGAACACTGTATAAACATCGTTGTGTATTATCGTATGTTATGGCACCCGTAAGAAAGGTAGAGCTGTAGCTTTTTATCCACTTCATCCCTCCGTCTCTATCTGACCGTGTTCCAGACGTCATGCCCGCGGGTCAGACGGATAAAACGGGTACTATGATGTCTGACGGCGCCATCTACAGCAGCATCGACTTCACCACCAAGGCAGGATTCGGCAGCTCGAGCCCGGCGTCGCAGGCCACTCCGTACGCCACTACGCAGATCCTGCACTCTAACAGCATCCACGAGCTGGCGGTCGATCTGCCCGAGACCCAGTGGAAGAGCTCGCTCCAGACCAAACAGGAAATGGCCAACCTGGGCTACTCGCTGCCTGATAAGAACTCCTGCAACAACAGTGAGTAGCGGTGGAGAGAGTGTGGTAGTGTGTTCGCTTTGTGTTGCGATATATTCGAGTGTGTGTGTGTGTGTGTGTGTGAGTGCTTGCGTGTTGTGTATGTAATCAGCTTGCTCTGGTGTAATGAGGCCAATTTCTGAAATGAGGCCAATTTTTCTCTCCGGAGATTACCTCCAATTTCGACTTTAGCTTTTGTGATCATTTGGAAGTGTGACAAATCCCTAATAAGGCTAACAGTTAGAAATCCATTGAGGAAGAAATTGCTTTAGATTACAGTAAAGCGTTATTTTTTTTCTTTACTCATTTTTTTAATCACTAGGACTACAGGAACGCCGTCCTATATGTATTTTGTATATTATATTACCTCCTTAAACGCAACCTCGCTAATTAAGCTAAGCTAAATAAGTGTCCGTCTTGAGTCTGAGTGGGCGTGTCAGAGCAACAGGAACAACAACAAAATCAAGGATGTGTGTGTTTCACCACTTCATTTTTAACACGCTATTAAAATCTTAAACACTAATTAAAGGCTTAATTACCTGGGATTGATTCTGGTTGTTCGCCATGAAGGACTCACGAGACAGACATCTGGTTCAGTTCAGTGTAAAGCTGGCAACCAGATAAAATGATGTTTGGAGTGTATTTATGGCGGTGGGAGAGGTGTTTGTTTGTTTGTTTGTTTGTTTGTTTGTTTGTTTTCAAATAGACATTCTAAAGTTTGTTAACATGCTCAATGTTCAATGTAATCTAGGATTAAACTGTTTATTTTTGGTGAAACCTAATAATAAATTAAATAAAAGCGACAACAATAATAAAAAAAACAATACAGACAAATAAAGGAATAAACAAACAGATAAATAAATAACATAAATAATAGACAAACTGATGTAAATGTGAAACAAGTTTACAGTGGTTTTGTAAAAGATCATTTAATATTTTTAATATAATTTCTTATCCTATGCACATAAAAATAAATAAATAAATAAATAAATAAATAAATAAATGAATGAATGAATGAATCCAATACATTTTATTTTGGTTTACCTTTGTTTAAAATACATTTTAAAAAGGAATAATATATAGACAGACCACCACACAATAAATTAATCAATAAATAAATCAACACATTAATAATAACATTAATAATACAAATACTAACAATAATAATAATAATAATAATAATAATAATAATAATAATAAATAAAAACTTTCTTAAAGTTTATTAACTGTATAAAAAGTTTTTTTTCTTTTTTTTGTCATATACACATATTAATAAAAAAAAGAAAAAAACTATTATTTCAGTGGATTTTATTTTGGGACATTTCTTTTGTGCAGTGTGAAAGTCTGTTATTAATTATTTATTATTAATGCAACTTTGCATAAATAAATGTTTAAAATTAAAATATATAATATAGAAACAAGGTATACATAAGTAAATAAATAAATAACAGTTGTTTCATAAAAGACGATGAAAGAGTTTTATCAATACATTTTTGCACATTTTAATATAAACATATTAAGTTATCTATTAAATATTTGAATCTATTCAATACATTTTATTTGGAAAACATCGTATTATTTTTGTGCATTATAAAATATTAAATTGTTATAATTTATTTCATCCAGAACCTCATTTCAGTTTGGAACGTCCACAAATCTCTTACAGTAAAGTGTTTCAGTGATGGTTTGTGATGGAAGTCCAGACATGTATTATTAAAGTAGGATAAAAGTGTGGAGTGTTGTGTAGTGGTGTGTGTGTGTGTGTGTGTGTGTGTGTGTGTGTTTATGTGTGTGTAGCATGGGGCTCTCGCTCTAACTGCATGTTCTGCATGCGCTTGTGCTTGTCCTGCCTCTCACCTGACGCCACTCTTTTTGACCTTCGACCCCACTAGCACTCCTATTCATTCCCGACTACCGATTGGCTGACGGATTGTGTAATAGAATGCCGCACAACCAATCACAGGATTTCAGCACCACCAGCTCCCACAATAGCTCGGAGCGGAGCGGCAGCCTGTCAGGTTGGTATCTCACCGGTCAGGGATCCACAGTCACCTCCTCCTCCTCCTCCTCCTCCTTCCTCTATCTCCATCCTAACTGCGCCATCATCTCCATCATCTCCTGCCTTTACTACTACAGGTCCTTCCTGCTTCGCACACACATTCAAACACACACTCACTGCAGGAGGGGGGCGCCGTGGCGCTCAGGAACATGCTCACGCTAGTGTGAGGAGTGTGAGTGAGTGTGTGAATAAGGAGGAGAGGAAATGTTCCTTATTAATGAGTGAATAGGGAAGGACGTGGAGAATGTACGTGAATATTAATTATAAAGAAAGGAAGGAGAGATGAAGAAAGAAGTGAAAGAATGAAATAAGTATATTAGTATAGAAGGGGTATAAATTAAAGAATGAAATTATGCAGGAAGAGAAAGGAATGACAAAAAAGAAGGAAAAAGCAAAGCAAGAAGGACTTCTAGATGAAAAGCAAGGAATGAAGAAAGGAAGTGAAGAAGAGGGAGAGAAGGAAAGAACGAAGTGATAATGGATAATGAGGGAATAAGGAAGATGGGAGAGAACCAGAAAGGAAGGAACTGAGGATGTAATTTAGGAAAGAATGGAGGAAGGAAAGAATTAATGAAGTCAAGAGAGAAAGGAAGGAAAAGGAAAAGAAGGAAGGGAATGCTTCAGGAATGAAGGGAAGAAATAAGAAAATATGCATAAAATTGGGACATAAGTAAACTGGAAAGGAAGAGTGGGAAAAATTTAGGAGTTAAAAACTAGGACATAATTGGGTAGAGGATGTTGAAATGTAGAAATTAAAAAAGGAAACAGAAACGTGTAAATGAGTAAATAAGAAAGAAAGAGAAATTAAAGGATGGGATGGAGTGAGAAAGCAAGGAAGTAATTAAAGAAGGTATTTAGGGAAGAAAGGATTAAGGAAGAAAGTCAAGAAGGAAGGACGGAGGGAAAGAAGGTAAGGGCTTAGCAAAGAAGGAAGAAAGAACGGCCTTAATAAAGGAAAGGAAGAAAAAGTGCAAAAGTGCGTACAAAAGTATATAAGCAAGGAAGAATAGAAGAAGGAATGAATTAAGGACAGAATTAGGAAAACAAATAGAAGTAGGTGTGTGACTTGAGTAAATAAGGAAGGGAGGGGGATACCGAAAGACACGATGGAAGAACATGAGAAAGGAATTTAGGTAATAAAGAAAGAAAGAAAGAAAGAAAGAAAGAAAGATGTAAAGTACATAAAAAGAGGAATAGAACAAATGGAGTAATTGAGGAAAGAAGAAAGAAGGACTGAATTAAGGAAAAGGGGAAGAGAAGAGTTAAGAAAGGAAACAAAAATAAGTGTGTACGTGAATGAATAAGGAAGAAAAGGAAAAGGGGAGATGGAAGGAAAGATGACAAGAACTGAGGAGGAGAGAAAAAAGTAAGAAAAGAAGGAAGGAAAAAATAATGGGGGGGGTTTGGGGGGGGGGGCGTACGGAATCAAAGAATAGTGTTCCAGATCCAGCAGACGAGTGCTGATCATTATTCCCTTATGAATCTGTGAATTGTCGAATAAAACAGAATAAAAAGGATCTGTAATTAGAGCTGGAGGGATTTATATATAATGTCGATTATTTTTAAGCTGAAACACAAAGACGCTAACCTCAACCTGACTCTCCCTCGCAGCCCTGTCATCCTTCAACGCTTGCTCCCGACAATAAAACCCATGTGCTGAATTATTATTATTATTATTATTACTGTCGTTTATAAAAGCTGAGATGACATCTCGACCTCTTTTGTCTGTCTCTTTCTCTGTTTTTTGAGTCGGAGACTTTATTCATGGCAGAGATTAAATGTTGTGGGAAGATAGAATAAACTCTAATGGGGTCGATTTAGATAGATTTCAGCCATTAAGAGGAAGCAGTGCATTTATTTTTGAGAGTGAATGAATAAAGAAATCAAAGTATTACATATATGGCGGATTTGGATGAATTGTGTGATCACGAATTACTGTCATCTAAACATTTGTAATCAGAGGCATGATTTTTGTGTTGAACGATGTTTTCTTCTGCCTCGGTGATATTTTTCAGGATAAATGCTCTTATGTGAAATTAGGTTGAATGGAATGAGGAAAATGCAGTGCTGTATGTCGTTACACACAGCGTTATTGAAAGCGTCTGCACCTCAGGAAAACCAATTTGGTCCATTTACTGCGGAAGATACTGTAGGTCTTCCCACTGTTTCTGTTACAGAGAGAGAGAGAGAGATAGAGAGAGAGAGCTACTGGGTTGAAAGCTACAAGATTTGAGAGGAAAGCTCAGGCGTGCATTTGCATTAACACAGAGCGAAGGTCATAGGGCAAGTTGCTCTTGATTGTTTCTCGAGCTAACACGCGCAGTCAATTTGTTCTCCCCGGGACATTTTACCTTGCTATCGCAAATAATTAGGAGATATGTGGCTCTACAAAGTCATAACGGATGGAATTTTAATTGCAGAGGCGGATTATATTTCGATAACAAAGGCACTGCAGAGCAGAGTGATGTCAGAAATAAGCCATAACTCAGAGGCTTGACGAAAAATGAAGAATATTTTGAATAAGAAACATCTTCTTGATAATCCTATAGGGTTACATATTTAATACTGAGGATCCAGAATCAACTGGGAAATTGTCCCCTTCCATAGTTGCTTATTTTCCTACAACAGGTTGGTTTTAATGATAGTTTCCCACTGATTTATTTACTCAGGGTTACTGATCGGTGGGTCAGTCACTGTCAGGCCCTTCAGCAAGACCCTTAACCCTACATCCTTTACCAGATCTTGCAGATCAAATGATCTGAAGTGGTGCCCCATGGATATAAGGAACGAAGGACAAAAACTATCTGGAACATCCTGTATTTTGAACGGTGCAAACATTTTAATGAAGACGGCATGTCTGTGAATGTTGATCCCGGTCAAGGTGGTTCAGAGCCCATTGCAGTGAACATTTAGCAAGTGGAATGCCTGATTCTTTAAAATCGACTTCTCACCAAATATGGAATCTGCCTCTGCCTCTGTGAACTGTACACACAATTGTTCGCCAAACACCACTTGCGTGTTATAGGAACTTTGTAGCTGGGAGTTATTGCCATATCCACCGTAGTCCTGACCTCACTCCAAATCATTTCCACATGTTTGGGAGTTCCTGGGAGGCCGGCGTTTCAGACGTGAAGCAGGAAGTCCGATCATGGCTCTGGTGTACTGAGAAAACTTTCTACCTTGATGGTGTCCAAGCGCTAGTGAAATACTGCGATAAGTGCATTAGTGTAGCAGGGGATTATATAGAGAAATAAAGGGAGTTTGAACTTTTAAATCTGCACAGTTGAAAGTCTTGCTTTGACTTGAACACCAGTCGTATCTTGAATCTCGTCAAATGTACAGTATGGACTATTTTTATTATCAGATGCCAAATTGAAGAATATTTAGTCTATAATTAAATATATATACAGTACAGTATAAACATATATTACTATTTTTAAGCAATAATGATCTCGTTTTGTTTCTTTCTAAAAATGTATGTTTACAATTAGCAAAGTTGTTTACCAATGAAACAGAAATGCTTAAATTGTAAAATGTTACTAAATATAAATATAAAATGTAATATTTGACTAGATTCAATATATCACTTGATACCTTGCCTACTAACCTACTAACACTTCCACTTGATGAAATGTAATTTTTTGCAACAAGATTATAAATACTATTCATATATACAATATATATAAAATGTTAGTGTTTATTTGTAAGTAGCTGGACTCCAAAAACTGAAAAACACAGTTAGTACAGCATGGCAACATGGCTGAATTTTGAATCTTCTATATGGCTTTATCCTGTATTCAGGGTCACGGGGGGCCAGGAGCCAATCCCAGGAGGCTTAGGGCACGAGGCAGGGTTCACCCTGGACAGGGTGCCAATCCATCGCAGGGCACACACACATAGACACATTAATACACTCATTCACACACTACTCGCAATTTTGGGAACGTCAATTAACCTAACCTGCATGTCTTTGGACTGTGGGAGGAAACCGGAGTACCCGGAGGAAACCCACCAAGCACAGGGAGAACATGCAAACTCCATGCACACAGAGACGGATTTGAGGAATCGAACCTGGCTGGGAATCGAACCCAGACCCTGGGGAGGTGCAAGGCGACAATGTTAACCACTAAACCACCGTGTCACCTGGCTGAATTTCATTCTTAATAATTGGGGGGGGAAAGCTGTAAAAGATCATTCCTAACTTAACCATAACCTGAACAGTTCGAACTTCTTATCCAACATACAAATTGGTAGGAATTTGCTATTTTGAAAGGTGACAAGGTTAAAATAATTACCCAGAATTCCCCTGGTTTCTACCATAGCTAATACGTGGAACAGAGAATTGAGCTGAGAAAAAAAAAAAGTTCTCATCTCAGCTACTTTATTTCCTCCTTGTTTATAGCTAAACAAATCAACTAAGCATTCAAAAGTACTCTTATTTTCCAAAGACAGGAAACTCAGTAAGTAGGCCACGGAGTTAAAAGCTTGAGTCACGGATGGTTGAAAGAAACGGGAGTGGAGGCAGTGACAGAGAAAGCCAGGGGGAAAAAAGAAAAGGAGAGGTGAAAACTCAGATGTCAGAGCAGCTGAATAGAGCGGAAGACTGAATATGTGCCGGGTTTGGCTTTTAGAGAGTCCTTACTCGTTAAAATGCATGAAATACTTCTGACTCGCAAATGAAGTCTTTCACGACGCTCTCGTGTTTTGACACATCGCTCCCGAGTGCCTCCGTCTCGAATCGAGACGGCTAATAAAACTCAACTTCGCGCTCACGCCAAACTAAAGATCTGTCCTTCAATTTCAGACTCGGCCCTTTGAGTCGCTGCCTGATGTTTGGCGTCGAAGGTTTCTCGGTTAATTCGCTTCCTGCCAGCAACGGCTGTAATTTCAGGACCGAGCCAGGACAAGCTCCTCAGCAGTGTGCTGTTTGCAATATTGATGTTCACCAGCTAGAGAGAGAGAGAGAGAGAGCGCGAGAGACAGAGACAGAGAGATGTGGACAGAGGAAGTGAGGGAGTGATTGAGCGATCACGCCATCCCTCCATTTATTGGTCGAAGCCAAAGTGTTGCCCAGAGGAACGATTAGGAAACTCAATTACTTCCCCTACTCCTCTTCCGCCATGGCCACTACCGCCTCCGGCCTGTTGCTATTTTTTTTTATTACTAGAAAGCTTTATTCATCTTAGTTTGACACCTCCGACTCAATCCTGAGCGCCTGTGGAACAACAGTGCGCCGTCAATGAGGATGTCTCTCTCTCTCTCTCTCTCTCTCTCTCTCTCTCTCTCTCTCTCGGGCCGGGTCTCTCTCTCTCT
>JAQMYJ010000003.1:2717452-2730004 GCA_030014305.1 Clarias laeviceps | reverse complement strand
ATGCAGCGTGTGGTGTAGATGTCTTCAATAGAGGGGAGAGAGACCCCGATGATCTTCTCTGCTGTCCTCACTATCCGCTGTAGGGTCTTGCGGTCCGATATGGCGCAATTCCCCAACCAGACAGTGATGCAGCCGCTCAGGATGATCTCGATAGTTCCTCTGTAGAAGGTGGTCAGGATCGGCGGTGGATAATTTGAAATAATTTGAGACAAAATGATATATTTTTTTACTTAAATCAAATGAAAATGTATGAAGGTTGAGGTTAGGGGTTACACTTTCTTGAATCCATCCATACATGCGTCTTGTGAAATCATTTGACTAATCAATACTTTGCCAGACTTCTAGGTGTTTGGAGGAATAAAAGCTTTCCAAAACGCACCTTGTTCCGTCATAATAATTATGAAACAAAAATGCATTCAGTTAAAATTGAGTTTGTTCAGGAAGTTGTTCAGAGCCAAACATTACTGAATTAAAATTAATTGAGAAGAGATAAGAAAAGTCCATTAATTTTAAAAATTAGGATGAGAGGGGAAAAAACAGGAAGGTAATGAAAACAAGAGAGAGAGAGAGAAATCAACAAATAGAAAGTAGGAATAACTGGAACTGCATCACATGGATATTGTCACTGAGAAAAAGAAATTTGGAATAAGTCTCACGTTCAGCTATTTTTTTTTTTTTTACTCGTTCCAACCAGAAAGAATCATTTCCATTTTTACAACGGTTTTATGAGCCGTCTGTTGCAGCGGACACGTCAAGGATATGACATCGCAGGGACTGGAAATGCAGAGTCTCTTCTGGAGAAAGTTACAAAAAAAAAAAAAAAAGGGCAGCAGTAAACCGTACGTTGTGGCAAAATGGCCGACACACTCCGTGCTATTTTTTTTTGGGTGGATGTAATTGTCCGGACTGTTACCTTTATGTCTGAGGTATTTGATTTCAAGGAACACCTCGGAGTGTGGAGATCAGATTTATGAAAAACAGGCAGAAACAGATCAGAAGGTGAAGAGAGGGAAGGTTAGGACCTGTAAAAGAAACAGTAAGTGCTATATAAATGGAGAAAGAAAAAGAGAAAGGAAAAAAAAAAAAAAGCCAGGCAGACCTGCTAGAGCTACAGTATGAGATGCACTTCTCTCTGTGGCGTGATGGAGCGCTAGTTTTGCTGGCTTTGACACCTCTCTGTGCTGATATATTTAGGAGGAAAAGAAAGCGAAAGCCTCGACCTAATCTAGTGCATCTCCCTGCCACTGTGTTACTCTGCAAACACCACTATTTCCCTTTATCTCTGCATCTCGCGCGCTCGCAGCTCTCCTGACAGGTGGAGAAAGAGAGAAAGAGATCACAACTAGGCTTTTTTTTCTAGCAAAAGTGTTGAAAATATGCTTTCGCTGAGGAAATAGGGAGTGTGTGTGTGTGTGTGTGTGGATAAGGCGTACACTTACAAGAAAGGTTTGAATTGTTCTTCTGTTCTTTAGAGATTACTATGGTTTGTACGTTACTCTACTGTTCACTACAGTGTACAATGTTTTACCGTGGTGCAGTATGATTAAATAGACTATACTGATACTGGCACCTATTATGCAAAATTTACTTCTGGGTCATGCTTAGACATTCAGATGTTCAGCCTCCAGTGTGCAGAAAACCTGGAGGAGAAAAAAAACTGACAGTTTTTCATTTGTGTATCAGCTGGTGCTTAAACAAGCCGATCCGATTTTCCCCCTATTGGGACCTCATATAAGGAGATACAGCTCCCACTGGGTTATTGCTCGGCGCTTCGGTTCTCTGGAGGGGTGTGGCTCAGCAGTAGCTCATTTACATAAAAACTATGTTAGGAAATTATTAAATGCACATTTTACTCATTTTGCATTTTTGCATTTTACTGCATTGTTAGACACAGTGTGAATTTCGTGGTCTTTGTCCGAGTGTGACGGGGCCCTTAATGTCCTACAAAACATTATTATTTTCCCCTGGTTCACTGGGATCATAGTAGATGAACTCTACTATAGGGTACTTTTGGTTCTCGGTTGTAGTACACTATGATTCTACTATACTGTACATACTGTACTGTATTGTAATGTGGAACACTATGGTTTTCCTATACTGTACTATACTGTAGTTTTATTATGATATGCAACACTTCTATACTACTACGCTATATACAGTAATTCTTTTACATTAGTACACACTATTGTATACCGTGCTTTTACTACTGATATGATTTGGTTCTACTACTGTATACTGTCCTACACTAGTGCTTTACTATGGAAAGCCATAATTCTGCTATATCACAGTACATTGTGGTTTTATTTTAGTTTACTTTAAAGTCTACTTCAGAGTGACTTCCAGCCACCATTTTATTCATTCAGTTTTATCACTATAAAACCAGAATATAATGCATCTACAGTACGTACGTGTGTAATCCTTAACCGTACTGGAGAAGTGTTGCAGATATCACCGTTTTCCAGCAGAGGGACAAAGAACAAAGGAATGGTTCATTTTTCCGGAATCATAGTTTATCCAGGTTTATATTAATCTATTGGTCTGTTTAATGTGACATCGCTTTATCTGCTGTTAATGGGTTCCTCTCTTCTAGGTTATTCCTCTGAACATTCGGTACAGTAGAGAAGTTGTCGGACCTGTTCTTATATTAAATAAAGAATGAAAATGCAAATCTTATTATTGGGAATGTACATTGATCACTTTTTTAATTTCGTCTACTGTCTAGTAGACAGAATGAATATGTCAGTCTGCTGTTCGTCCCACTCACTCTAATCACATGTATTTAGTTAGATCAATAGTGGAATGACAGCATGGCTGGGGATCATAACTTTAATACTGTATTAGTTTCAAAGTTAGTCTGATAGTCTGCCTCTTTAATATATTTTTCTGTAGTATTATGTGGTTTAATGACAGCATATTTTGGTTCTATGATATGGTTTACTAGGAAACACTATACAATAGTTCTACTCGGATGGATGGATGGATGGCAGATGCTCTTATCTGGAACATCTTAAAAAAGTGCTTTTAGGTTTCCGTCATTGGATAGATCCTTACCCTGGTTGCTAAGTTACTACTGTAACTATAAGTACCATCGGTTAAACACCATCGGTCTTTAGTCATTACTTAAAGATTGCCAGTGACTTGGCTATACGGACTCTGGAGAAAGTTCATTCCACCACCTAAGAGGCAGTAAACAGTGTAGCTGCATGTCTTTCTTAATCCCTGAGAGGTGGTGTGATCAGTTACCCAGTTAGATTCGATAAATAGATAGATAGATAGATACAGTAGATAGATAGATAGATAGATAGATAGATAGATAGATAGATAGATAGATAGTGTGTGTGTGTGTGTGTGTGAGAGAGAGAGAGAGAGAGAGAGAAAATAAGAATAAGAATAAGAAATATATTGTAATAAATTGTAAAACATAGAATTAAAAGAGGGGGCACTAACTTTTGAACATTACTATTTATAAACTCTAAGAATCCTGGAGAAGTGTTGCAGATCCCACTATTCACAACAGAGAGACAAAGAAAATAATAATAATAATATAATAATATAATAATATATAATAATATAATATAATAATATATAATAATATAATATAATAATATATAATAATATAATATAATAATATTATACTAATATAATAATAATAATAATAATAATAATAATAATAAAATATATATATAAAAACATTAATTTGTCTAGAATCCCTAGTGAGTCTGACCCGGACCTCATATCATCATGTAAACTATACTTTCATTATATTATATAGTATTATATTGTTTTACTGTGCAATACAGTACAATATTGTATCTTGTATTATTATGCAGTAACTTTTATACTATAGCTCTACTGTACTGCACTATACTATGGTTTCATCACAGTACATTACTGTTAAAATGATCTTCTGGAGGAAGGAATTCTTAATGGTTCTCTGTAGACCTCAACTCAGCAGAGTAAACTTTCTCTTTAACAGTTTTTCTTTCCTATTCATTTCAATTTCTGACCATGTAAAAACAATAATCTTTTTCCTTTTTTATACTGAAGTGTAAAAAAAACAATACATTTGCACAAGCAGCTATGGATGTGTTTGGCTTCATTTAAGTGTTTTATCAGCGCTTTATGGTTTATGAGCTTTGTGACATCTCCAGTGAGCTCACTCCCAGCCCGGTGCGGTTGACCACACTCTCATAAACTCGGTCACATGACCCAAAGGCGACCAGATACATCGGCTCGTCAAGAGGAATAATTACAGTGCTTAACGATATGCATATGAGGGGCAAGAGCCGGTATATAAATCAGCTTTAGTGGCAGCGGGGTGCTGGATGGCTTTTATGACCCAGATAACACGGCTTAGCCGAGCCTGGAATATTAACCACGCGTCGTCGGGATGTAAAAGCACTGCTTCAGAATGTTTTCCACATTCCACATCCTCTAATAGACAATTTCATCCTTATTTTAGATGATATATTGATATGTACTGTATGGTTAACATATCATGAAATGACTTTTCTACATCATAGCCATTAGGAATGGGAATCAACAGGGACCAACCGATACCATGTTATCACGATACCCAGGTGCCAATACTATTTAGTTCAATTCGATATTAAGAAAAAATTCAGAATTTGTTACAATTCTGATTAAACTTTGCAAATAATTCACTACTACCACCGGTGCTGCCTGGTAACATGGGAATACTTTGCAATGCGCCACCTGTAGGATTGTTGAGGAACAGCAACTGTATGCAACCTCTAATGCAAACAAATAAATAAAAATTATATAGAGTCAGATGTGGTGATGCATTAATTACCACAGAAACAAATCACGATACATAACTGAATAATTTTTTTTATAGTACTGGCTTATTCACAGTAGCATGATATTATTTACGCAAATGTAACCCTCTAATCTGTAAGGCGGTGTCTGATTATTTATTTATTTATTTACGGCGGTACCTTAGGATACGAATTTTAACCCATCCTTAAGGCAAAATTTCATATTGCGAAGCGCATTTTTTCCATAGGAAATGCAGATAATCCTTTTAAGCCATCCAAAAAATATTACCAATATTTCCAACATTATAATCATATTTTTGCATATAAAAATCTAAACGACATTAAACCTTACTTAACATTAATTTATGATTCCTCTTGGCACTGACTGCTTTAAAAAACAAACTGAAAGTGTCTCCCTTTTCTTCTTCCTACCGTTTTTGCCAACATTTTCGGGACCCGTGGCGCTATGTCTAAACTAAATCTTTAGTTTTAACTAAAGAACAACTAATAAAAAGAAATAAAAATCCCACAAAAAATAAAAATGCACCCAGACGTACGTGCAATTTATCCGGCGTTCGGTTCGGTTCGTATCCTGAAAATGCTTTATATGCTGAGGCAAATTTCTTTCTAAATTACAAATTTGAAGGTGAATGCTGAGTCTCCTGTGTCAGTACTATAACAGTGATTTGGGAATGTCTGTAGCATTTTACCCCCTGTTTTTCTAACGTTATACGGCTTATAATTTGTTTTAATAAAGGTAAGGGAATGATATAAAAGGAATAAAATCCAGTGTTATTATAGGAAAATAATAAGCAGCAGGTTGTTAACAGTAACTTCATCTTGCAATATTTCCAAAGGGAATACATTAGAAATAACGTTCCAAATGTTCCATTACAAGCCGAGTTGGCATCTTTCTTGTTGCTGTTGTTTTCAGCGCCTAACCTCGTTTCCTCTACAACAGGAACACGGTATTTTGGGAATGCATTTAGTCGAATCTCTATCAGCGGTGCCATCCTCTCGCTGGGTGGTGTGTGTTAGTGGAGTGTGGGCTTTCATCGAGCTGCACTCTGCCTGCGTGGGGTGTATTTTTCTGTGCAGTCTGTCCTTCTGATGTGGAGTAGCGCACTCTTTGGCACCGCACCTCATTCATTAAATTCAGTGTTGCTTTGTTGAAAGATGGGCTCAGGGGACGGAAAGATTTATTTTTTTTTTGTACAGAAACAAAGCTGAGACAGGAGGTGATTTAGTGTTCTGAAAAGAGAGCTTTTCTTTCCATAGTTCTTGTCCTTTTTTTTTTTTTTTTTTGCTTCATTTCTTAATTTTTCTTTGTTTTACATTTTCTAATTGGATATACTGTACCTTGTACTGTATGCTTAAAAATTACCATTTCACCCTGTATGCCTTACAGGTGTGTGTTTATTTGAAATGCTTTCTGATTGAAAATGCAATAAAACATCTCTGAGATGTTTGAAAATAACCCAGCTGTGTGTCGGCTCATGCCAGTTTTCTCTCCTGCTATCTCAGTGAAGTTTACCAGCTCTGTGGCTGAACAGTCATGATGGTCATGAGTATAAATACAAGACTGAAACTGTGAAACCCAGGACACACCCGTGGTGCAATAATAATAATTGGCCACTAGAAGGTGTAAAGTCGAGTCCGTTTCTATGGTAACAGCTTTAAACACTAGCTATGGCACATCAGGGCCTGGGTTTCGTATATCACTTAACAAAATGATGGACTGCAAATAATGACGATTCTCAACAAGATCATTTGGTTCTTGAGTCACATTCAAGAACTGGATTAGTTTAGCTACATTAAGCCGATTGAGTTGGTGTTCGTTTGAGAACTTCACACAGATACATTATGGCTTGAAACCGTAATCAGACAGAGATGTTTAAAAGTATTTAATGCAGGACATAAACTGACAAAGAGATTAATGGAGGAGATATTAGAGAATATTTGCTTTGTCCAGTTGTCTTAGTTTGTTTTTAAGGTTTTTTTTCTTTCTTTCTTTCTTTCTTTCTTTAATAAGCCATTGTCATACAGTATGTTTATAAATTTACAAAGAAGTATTAGTGCAACATTTGGGGGGGGAAATTATTTAGTAGATTTAGTAATTATAAAAGTTGAAATATTACCAGCAAAATCCAGTAATTGTGCAATAAAAATGTGAGAAAACCTTTTAAATATTTAAGAATAAATGCGTTTTTTACCAGAAATGTCAAAAAAATGTAAGACATTCTTTAGTGGCAGTAATTTTACAGCAGAAAAATAAATCATAATAATAATATTTGAAAAATTCCAAGGATTATCTTGTAAATTTACAATTAGAAAATAATTTTGAGAAAAGCATTTTAACAAGAATATAATAAAAAAATAAATAAAAAGCATTAAGCAATAAAAATGCAATTAAAAAAAAATTAAAATATGGAAGAAAATGTAGCAATTTTACAGCAAAATACTACTACTACTAATAATAATAATAATATGAGGAAAAAACACAATATTTGGAGAAAAGCGTCACAGGCCAAATATTGAGATATATATATATTTTTTTAATAAATTATCCAATCAGGAAATGAACATGAGAAAAGCAATTAATTTTTAATCATTGTGGCCCAAATACTCTGTCTTACTAATCAGACCAAGAGGGTCAATCCCTCCCTCTCTCCCTCTCTCTCTTGAAAACACTTTCTAAGCTAACTTTTTAAGCCCGGTAGATAGTTTCTGGTCTGATCAGAAGCCTTCAGCTAAAAAATTTACATAATGTAAATGGCTCATGGTTAGAAAACTGCAATTTCTTCTGCCTCTGTATTTTTGACTAGAAACTATTAACTTCTACTAAATAATAATAACATTATTGATAATAGTTCCAACTCAGAACGGACCAGTGGTTTGTTAATCATAGTTGAGATATATTTTAACCTCATCAGAACATACAGTATGTATTCAGCTGTGAGCGGTAGTTGTATAAATGCACACACACACTCCGACTCCCTCAGTAAGTATGGTACACTCATTCCTTGCGGCTGCTGCTTGTAGGCTCCATGGTGAACGGGTGGGGCTCGGCATCGGAGGAGGACGACCGGCCCTTTTCCAGCCACAGGTCCAGTGCTGGGAGCTCCTCCGACGGCTCCCTGTTCACCCACTGCAGCTTTGCCCGTGCGCTGGCAGCGGCTGCCGATAAGGCAGGCTACCGCCTGGATGGCACCAGCCTCACCAAGAGAGGTTTGTCTGTCCGTCTGTGGTGGAGGAAACATGCCGGATTCTCTCCATTTCATAAAAACAGCTCTGTCTTCTTTCCTCACTGGCTGTTCATTGCTCTGCTATGGGTTTTGAATTTCTCACATTCCTACGTTGTGGGTTGGTGATGGTACTAACACACTGATTGATGCTGCAATCATATCTGAAGTGTGTTTAAAGTCGGCCTCTGCAAGACCAGCATGGCGCAAGTGGGTGACATTAACACGGAATTAAAATGAATTGTTTTGCTATTCTTTTTGTAGCCGCTTGACTTGGCTCTTACTGGCTCTTCACAATCGCCGTCCTGATGGTAATCACTTCTTCCATGATGTCCATTTCACCTTCTCAAAAGTGCTCGATGCCATCATTTGTTATTTCTGCTTCGAACTATCAAGGATGGTGATTGATCCGGATAGTTCTCATTTTTTCTGATTCTTGCTGGAAAAAAAACATGACTCCCCATCACATTAAACCGGTGGTACATCTCAATCAAAACCACGGTCTTGTTCTCCTCTTACAGATCAATGCCTGGCCATGAGACCTCGGCCTGCCAGTCCGTTCTCTACAGACGGCAGCACCGTGGGAATGCACAGCCTCGGTCACCAACGAGCGGCACGGCCCACTCGCAAAAACAGAGGACCAGGTACGGCTGTGCACCGCAGGGATGCCAGTGCTGATGGTAAGTCCTGACACTGGACCACTTTTTAGGGGTTTGACCCTGTGGTGTTTGACTTTTGGGGCGAGGGATTGGTTTGGGTAATATGCTAAATACAGAAATAAAATTCATATGTAGAAGAGGTTGTGGGAAAAATTTGCCAGATTTAGCTGTGGAAAACTTTGTCATTATGTAAATGTGTCTTTAGGTTAGAAACTCATTTCTTATAATTTCTGAAATACTCTTGATTTAGAGAGAGAGAGAGAAAAAACAGTGATCTCGCTTCTTAATTGGGATTGAACTTAAGTCTTTTTGTATATAGTATTTTCACACACACTGGAATCAGCTCATTATATGTTCAAATTTTGTACCCCTCTCAAATTGAATGAATAAAATGCAATAAAATATTTCCAGCCTTTAAACTTTGGTATAACGACCTACATCCACCATATCATCCAGAGATTGCGAGTTTAATTCCTGGTTGATGATGCATCCATCCATAGTCAGAAATCTAGAGAGCAGATTGGCTGTGCTCTCTTCGGGGGCAGCCGCCCTATCACATCAGTCATAGTCACCCTAGCCAGTGATGGCCGTCTGAGAGCTCCCGCAAGCGGAAGGGGCGAATAGCGCTTTCCTCTGAGTGTGGTATGCGGTCCATAACTTTGCTGGAGCAGCACTTCAAAAAACATGCGGACATCTGGCATCACGTTTCTGTGCCTGTAATAGTCCTCGCCCTCTCTTGGGTGTAGTTGTCACCTTGAAGGCAGGGCGTCCTAACTGAGAGACGGGTGAGAATTGTCTACAATTAAATTAGGAGAAAAAAATCTGTTTTATGTGGCTAATTTATGATCAAAACTATATATTTCATGAAACATACTGAGTATCATAGTAACCCTATTTCCAACCCTAACTATGCCTCTGATTAGACCGGATCCAAGCCCCATGGCACAAACTGAAACATCTGGACCTGGATAAGCATCAGCAATGAGTGAAAGTGCCATGAGGGATCTGAGGAGCTAGTTAGCATTTTTATTGATTAGCTCTTTTAAAGTGGTGCAGCAGCACAAAGTCTGTACTCAAATTCAAGCACCATGGCCATTGGGTCTTGTTGAAATTTAACCTTTTGGAATGCTAATAGCCTCATGTCACAGTTTCCTAACATTAGGAGGAACTAGAGATTATTGGAAGTCTGTTTGTTCCCACTGAGCTACGAAATGGCTGCCAACATCGACTCAAAATGCTGCCGCTGCTTTGGGTTAAGTTTGTTACAAAGAAATGCCGCTATTAACACCCTGCTATTGTTGTTGTGTCCGTGTGTGTGTCAGACCTACCTCCACCTCCTGAACCCCCACCGTGCCAGGGTATGCGCATCCAGGGGCCGAGGAGCATCGGAAACATGGGCAGTCCTGGCGAACGTAAGGCCTCGTCCCTTGAGAGGCAGAATATGAGTAGTCGGGATGAGGTGAAGAGTTCTTTGGAGAGGCAGACTCGTACATCTCTAGAGCGCCACAGACACGGCCAAGAAAGGCTCGGTTCCATGGAGAGAGCAGACGAGGCCAGGAGAGCACAGAAGAACGGCTCTGTCGTGGGTACGAACAGAAATAGGCTATAGAAACCGTGCTTTTTATCCATTTGTAGTTGTATTTAATACTGTGGAATGTCTTTAAGTTATGGCATCTATAACAAGCCATACTCTTACTTACTCCCAAAGATAATAAATCTAAAATACGCAGCTTGTTACGGAGAAAGCATAAAGCTTTCTATCCTGAAGAGTTTCCTATGCTGAAAATCATTAGCTCTGAGTGTTAAAAGTGCTGAAAAATGGAAACTCCTTCAATAATCGCTGAATAAACATCTCTTTACAGAAAACTCCACCACACTGATGGTAAGTTATTAATGGTGTTATTAAATAAGAACTCATGTATGTCAATGCCCACTTTACCACTCCCTCTGAATAAGCTGTTACTATAGAAATGCTCAACACGTAAGAAATGACTCCCATATAAGATAATAGCCCATGTCCCTTGTAAACATATTTTGTATATTTTATCGAGGGAATTTTTTTGCCAACTCAGGCTTAGACCCCAAAAATGTACTTGAATATTTTTTTTTTTCACTTTTATCAAAACCTAAAATGAAAAATTGAAACTCATTATGCTTTACAAATTTCTCCATAAAAACGAAAAATGAACTGAATACTTGCCATTGTTACTAAATCAAATCCTCAACATTGTTCCGTGGAGACTCTGATCTATTCAAACGCCACGATGGCACAATTAGCACTCTCATTTCGCTTGACATTTTCTACCAGAGTGCCGTCAGTTTTCTCGCTGCTGTGTATGCTTCAAAGTCTGAAGCTAATCAAGCGAGTTATGAGCAAGTCATCAAAGTTCGGAGCTAAGAAAACTAAACTTTCCAAGCTCGTGGTGATCACTGGGAGACCGCCAACTCCAGATGTGACCCTGGTGTTCAATTAGGAAGCCTGCTGTGAGGAGAAAGGACCTGTAGACTGACTTCTTGCCTGGAGCTGAAGGCGAAATGGAGGCACAGAGCAGATGTGCTGTAATCATTTCACACACACACACACACACACACACTGCAAATCAGCCTCCTCAGTCATCTGTCAGATCATTAAGACCAAGCGCTTTAAAGGTCCTGGCAAGTAGATAGTCAGGGTTGGCTTGCTGAGCTTCTGCTGACACGTCTAACAAGGTCTCCAATTGGTGTAGCATGAATACTGTAGCTGGACCTGGTTATGTAACTTGTTTTTCACGAGTTTTTCTTCTTTTTGGAAGACTTATGGCTGCTTTCTGTATGTTGTTGTCCAGAAGAGGCCATTCCACCCTATAGCAAACCATCATTTCCATCGCCTGGGGGTCACAGTTCATCTGGAACCACGTCCTCCAAAGGATCGACGGGTCCTCGTAAAGCAGAGGGGTCACGAGGTCAGCACCAGCGCTCCAACACCGAGTACGGCGACTCCGGCTACACTGGGACCAACGGCCAGGGACAGTACTCCGGAGAGTTATGTAAGTTACTCTGGATGTTAGTTTAAGAAATAATAATTATATAACTTTCACAGCCCTGTCGAGTTTAAAAATTTGATTAGGATTGTCAACGATACAAGATTATATAGACTAGTATAGCGGTAGAGTATTGTATTATAGTACAGTAGTAAAACGCATTGCCTGATTATGTACAGCACAGTAGTATAATGTAGAATAATATAGAAGTTAAAGTAAACATGAACAGTGGCATAGTATAGTAAAGTATAGTAGAATAGTATATTGCAGTAGTGTATAGTGAATATGTACAGTATAGTAGTATGATATAGTATATACACTCTATAGTGCAGTATAGAATGGTATAGTATAGTATAACATAGCAGAGTATAGTATAGTAAAATAGCAGAGTGGTATAGTATGTTAGTAGTATGTTATAGTAGTATAGTGTCTGATTATTTATAGTATAATCAGATGCCTAAATGTAAATATAATAGTACTGTAGTCTAATAGAGAAGTATAGTATTGCAGTATACTATAGTACAGCTGTATAACATAGTGGAGTAGTTAGAGTAGCACAGCACAATACAGTAGTATAGTATAGAAATACATAATGTACAGTACTATAGTATACTATACTAATGTAATACATTACCATTCACAATGTATTGCATTGGTATAGTACATACTGTAGTATAGTGTAGTAGTATAGTTTAATATAGTATATTAGTAGAGAAGCATAATACAATAGTATATTGGAGTGGTGTAGAGAAGTAGTATAGTATAGTAGAGTGTTATAGTATGGTAGTATTGTATAGAACAGTGATGTAGTACAGTAGTATAATATGGTATAGTATTGTGTGGTATAGTGTAG
>JAQMYJ010000003.1:2693739-2705270 GCA_030014305.1 Clarias laeviceps | reverse complement strand
AACGCAAACGAACCGAACCAAGGGACCAAACACGTTTGGTGCGCACCAAATGCTGTAGGTGTGAAAGCACCCTTAGTCTGAGCTACGAGCCATGAATGCGCCGCTTTCTTCACATCTTCATCAGAAGTGAATCTTCGTCCTCGTAGTTCTGCTTTCAGGAGACCGAACAAGTGAAAGTCCGATGGCGTGAGATCAGGACTATAGGGAGGACGCTTTAACACCTCACAACCAAGTTTTTACAGAGTATCGACAGTGTGGACAGAAGTCATGTGAGTTCACGACGCCCTCGGATATCAGTCCTCTGTGTTTAATCTGAAGTTCAGTCTTCAACTCTTCAATAAGTGTCTCACTGTAACAAGCACTGTTGATTGTTGAACCTTTTTCCTGTTGATGTTCCAATACTTCTGGACCTTGAGCATCCCAGAGAACTGTAAACATAGATGAATTTTCCAGCTGATGGTCGACTTTTGAAAGTTTTCTCGGTCGGTGATTGAGGATGTTTCTGTTCCGGACTCTGCCGTTTACTCTCAGACTCGTAGTGATGAACCCGTGTCTCGTCACCAGTAATGATTCTCCTTTTTCATGTAAATCACAAGTGGGGTTTCCATCCTTGCTCGCACCGCAATTACAAATAAACTGATGTAACACGTTACATGGACACTAATATTCCGTTAATAATCAGAATAAAAATATGAAACCACCTCGATCAGGAAGAGTCTGACCTAATCAGAATAAGAGAATCAGTATTGTACTTTGCTAATCTGTTCAATATCTATGTGGAGGTAACACGTGGTGACGTGACAAGTTCCTAGAAGGCTTTAAGAGCCTTTCGTATTTCACACATAGTAATGCATCTAACCAATAACAAATGAGACTAAATTCTTTCAACCGCAGGAGGTGGAATGGTGCAGGGTGCTTGGGCCCGCTCATTGTTGCTTGCAACTATTTAATTTTTTTAATTTAATTCTAAAGGAAGATTGTCAAACAGGAAATCTCCACCTTCCTCCTTCACCTCTGTCTGTCCATCTGTTTCGTAAATGACCCCGCTTTCTCAAAAGTCATCAATTCTCCGTGAGAAAAGGCTCAAAGAACGGCAGTTTTCTAGAAATAAGACACATTCATTCGCGCCTGCTCAGTAATTGACAGACAGGACGGTTCTGCGTTCTCTGAGTCATGTAAATAATGAATCGGGGTTCTAGTTTGCCGTGTGTAGAGCGAATGAGCTGGTTTCGTGGAGTTCAACTTCTTGAACAATCTCCGCCGTTCATCAGACAGGATCTCTCGTAATTTCCCAGGCTTCAGAAACACACGTTGTAGCCATTATTTTTAGTCATACAAGCGTCACCGGTGTACACGCCTCCGTTTATTTATTTTTTTAACCTTTAGACGAGGTTATTAGATGTAACCTCTGTAATGACACGTGTCACTGAAGCAGCAAATTAACAACAGGTAGGAAGGAACATCATCTTCTTCGAAGATCATCACTTACCTTCCAGGTTTTAAAGTAAAATGTGTTTTTCAGTTTTTTGCTGTTTTCTTTGCTTGATCCAGGACAATAATTTGAAAATCTCTGGCACGCCCACAGGATATGTCTTCTGTCATGGTCGTTTAAGCGTATCAGGAGTAGTTTGCGTGCGCAGAGACTGGATGTTACAAGCTCAGTCATCTTTAACTCTTCGTCATCTCGGGCCAAAGAGAATAGTCGATATTATGATGTGTAGTAATATCAGAGGGGAAACAGTGTGGGAAACACAATCGCTAGGAAAAATACCACAAACCTGAAGAGACGCATAAAGGCATCCCATAATAATCACCCAGTTTTATTATGTTTTATCTGATGTATTTTATTTTATTTTATAGTTAAACCGTTGCCAAACACATTAATCTAATACTGTAGGTTAGCAAATGATTGTGATTCATAGGAGCTACAGTATCATTACAACAATCCAAGTGTGTAAATTCATATTTAAAAAAAAAAATCTTTTAAACCACTGTATGGTCCATACTGCTCCTATTGTTTTGTAGTTAAAAAATATAGACATGCAGCAGTTGTTGTGAGGTTTAAAAACAATTATAATTAGCTGAAAACATCAGATGAAAAGATAATTATTTTGTGAAAAACTTTTTCATTGACTAAAATTTGACTAAAATGTCCAGACTTTTAGTCGACTAAAACTTAACTAAACAAAAATAGTATAAGATTGACTAAATATGATAAAAACTAACAGGGACGTTTATCCCAGGACTAAGACTAAGACTGAAATTGAAAATAGCTATCAAAATTTACACTAACTGATTGTATTTTGGAATCGATCCAAACATGGTGAGAATCATATGTGAATCATTTCCTGGATGTTTGAAGAACATTTTAAGGGAATTTCAAGGCTTTGTGGTCAGCACCGTCATCCTGGAGTTCGACTGGTTTCATAAATGTGCAAATTGGTGCGAAAACCTGTGTTTCAAGCTCCCAGTTGATGATAGAATCGCATGTGTGAGTCAGTCATACATGCTGTGAGATATGAAGCACGGAGAAAGAAAAAACTTATCGCTCGACATGGAAGCGTACCGGATGTGCCGCTCGTTTATCTGTTCATCTTCAGTGAATTCATCTGCAGACCTTCATGACCAGGATTACGGTATTAATGCAGGCTTTTCTGCAGTAAGCGAATATCTCGGTGCTGCATCTACAGTACATGCAAGTATATTTCACATCATTATAAAACAAACAAATACCTAATTACTGTATATTAATTCATCTACTCTAAGTAATTAACCTGAATTGTTTGCAATTTGGCTGAAAGAGATAGAGGGAGGGGAGTGATACAGTGAGATGGAGAGAGAGAACAGTGGTAGAGAGACTGATAAAAGAGAGAGAGAAAGAGAGACAGACAAAAAGATTGAGATATGGAGAGAGAAATAGAGCAACAAAGATGGAGGGGAAAATTGTAATGAAACTTGTAGAGAGAGAGAGAGAGACTGAAAAAAGGATAGAGTGAGCAAAAGAGGACAACAGATAGAGTTTAGGAGACAAAGAGAGAGAGAAATTCAGCATTACAGAAATATAGAGGAAAACAGACAGGGAAATATGGGAAAACATTGGAAAGTAAAAGAGACGGACAGAAAAAGGTTGAGAGATGCAGAGAGAGAACGAATCTAGAGAGAGAGAGCGAGAGAGAACAGATGGAGACTGAAATGATTGGCAGGGTATCTATTTTTTTAGTTAAATCTATTTTTTTAATACAGATTTTTTTTTTTATTCGATATCTTTTTTATTTTGAGACTAGTTAAGTCCAGATTTTTTTTTATCCAGATTTTTTATTTTGTAACTGTAATTCCAGGTTTTTAAAATCCATTTTTTTTATTTAGTGACTAGTTAAATCCAGATTTTTTAAATTGAGATTTCTTTTAGTTTGTGACTATGTAATTTCAGATTTTGAAAATTCATTTTTTAAATTATTTTTTGACTAGTTAAATCCAGATTTTTTTTATCCACATTTTTATTTTATGACTATGTAAATCCAGATTTTTAAAAATCCATTTTTATTAATTAGTGAATAGTTAAATCTAGATTTTCTTTATTTTGTGACTAGTTAATTCTTTTTATTTAGTGACTAGTTCAATTCATATATATTTTTAATTCTGATGTTTTTATTTTGTGACTAGTTAAATTTAGCTTTTTATTTAAATCCAGATTTTTCTTTTTAATCCAGATTAATTTATTTTGTGACTAGTTAAATCCAGATTTTTTAAAATTAAGATTTATTTAAATTTTGTGACTAATCCAACTTCGCTTCAAAAGCGATGGAAAATGTTTACACTAAGTTGTCCTTCTTTGGTGGTCAGACAAATCCACCCCCTGTTCGGTAATCGGAGAGTGAATCACAGATGAGAAATGGAAAAAGTCGATCAGATAAAGATGAAGTTTTGTCTTAAAATGACTCCAGCGTGTTAAAATTCACTTTTACCACTTCAGCGCTGTTATTTCAGCCAAAGTGAAAATATGAACTAATCCCAGTAAAAATATTCAGTTTATCTTTTCTAATTAATATCTATTGGTGCAGGTGTTTGTTTACATTGAGACAGTAGCGCATTAGTAGCTTATTTTAAAGTAGATTATTAAATCCAACACATAACTGATCATAACATCACTTTTACTTAACATTTAGATTTAAC
This sequence comes from Clarias laeviceps, assembly GCA_030014305.1. NCBI lineage: Eukaryota > Metazoa > Chordata > Actinopteri > Siluriformes > Clariidae > Clarias > Clarias laeviceps. The sequence goes on along the minus strand of JAQMYJ010000003.1, from coordinate 2,701,097 downwards.
TTATGGTGCAGGTTAAACTTCAGGCAGAGATCCAAGTACAGTGGAACCTCAGATTACGAGTAAGGCGGTTTGCAAGTTTTCCACAGGACGAGTAAAGGTTTTGAATAAATTTTGATTTGGAAAACGAACTTGGTCTTGGTTTACGAGCACCAAGTATAATGTATCACGCATGCGCTACTTGTTTTGATGCCGAGTGTCACTTGATCACAACTGAGCCAATTGTTTTTCTCTCTCTTGCGCTGCAGAATTGTGGGTAATCGTCTCCCCTGCTGGGTCTTAGTGCTCGTCTCTCACTGGTATAATCAACATCCGTGCACGTGTGTTCTGTTTACACCACGTGTGTGTGTGTAAAACATATTTTATTTTGTGTTTGTATGCGTGTTTATACTGTATACAGCGTGCGTGTACTGTTTCTTATATCACACGTGTGTGTGCGCATGTACAGTAAAGCAAAGGATAGTCTCATTAGAGAGGTTAAAGATCCATTTTCTCTCTCCCTCTCTGTTTCAACCTGTTGTTATGTGTGTCACAATTTGACACCATGCCGCTTCACATACACACTCTCACCCTTACACTGTACTGCAAAAGATTCAGTAAATTCTGTCCAGACAGTTTTTTTTTTTTGTTTTTTTTTGATGCTGTGACAAATTATTCTCAGACTGCCTTCTGGACCTCTGATGTATGAAACATGAAGATATCGTTGAAGGAGCGAGTTCTGACCCAATGTACATATAAAACCTTTCTTTTGTTTATATAGACGGCTGAATACCCAGTGCAGTCCACTTCGCAAAGAGCCTCTAGCCAATCAGAATGCAGCAAATGCCATCCAGTCATCCAGTGCACAGTGTCATCTCAGCTAGACGGAATCGGTCAAGTATTCGGTCATTATTATCAGACAATACTAGCAAAGCAGAGCTTCTGAAGCTTATTGAACCAATGGCTCAGAGTTCACCTTGTCACATTATGAATTTATTTTTTGACTCCTAAAAATTTGATTTGCGTCCTAAATATTTTGGGTTTAAAGCTTTATGTTTGTCTAGAGCCCTGGAGACCCCGAAAAAGATCGAGATGCAAAAGATGAAAGAACGAGAGAATAAAAAACAAGACAGAAATAGAGACAAGGAAGCAAAGAAAAGGACCACACCGAGTGAAAGAGAGATGCCAAAGAGACAAAGCCTGACAAAGAGAGCGAGAGAAAGGAAGAAAGATGATGTTAATGAACCCCAGTTTAATTACTAGCTGGTAAATTCCAGCTGTAAGGAAAACGACTGGAGTGATGCAGGTTCACGCTGAAAGTGGAGTTCATTTTGGGTGACAAAAGCAACAAAAGCTGGTTTGGTACTTAAAAAGGGGTGCCAATAATATTACTCATATCTTTTTTATTCTGCACCTGTCTGAGGTACTGTATAATTTCTCTCAGTTACGTCTCATCTGCGTTAAATGAAATCACACATTTACACCCCTTGAGATTTTCCCGTTTGACCGCAAACATCTACAAGCGCGCGTGATCGTAAAAAAAAAACAACAGTTTGGAGCCGTCGTTCTAATCGCGAGTCACATCTCGCTACGATCTAATTTGTGTTACACTCACCAATTACTTTCACGCTCGGCTCGCTCCTGTCGCGAGCTGAAAGAACAGATTAGCAGCTACACGTCTGCACGCCGGAGCCTCTAATTAAAAACACAAACCGGGGAAAAATGAACATCTGGTGACACGTGAGGGTCGAACCAAAACATTAAATAAAAAAAATAATAACTAACGGAATGATATTCAGCATCATCTTTTAATCATCCTGCACGCCAATCTGATGTTTTTGTTTTTTTTAATGTTATGTCATAATAGAGACGCCTCTTTTTAGTTGTGTGAGTGATTTGTAAAGAAGCTACAGTAGCTAGAAGTAGCGCAAAATCATCATTCAAGCAGAAAAAAAAAACTACAGAACAAATTAAAGGAAAAAGAAGAAACATAGTCGGAGAGAGAGAAAAAAACACACACACACACACACACACACATATATAAAAAACGATCATGAATGGGGGGAAAAATCGATTCAGTTATGAATCACGATTCTTTTGTGTGGCCATTCATATAACGCTACACTGACTCCAAGTGATTTTTGAAAAAAATATATGTTTACATTTATGTTAGAGATGAACCACTCATTACGGACACTTACACAAGACTTAAAACACTGTTAACGCTATTTCGTCTTGAAAATCGTGTGTATTAGAAGTCATGTGAGTCAAGTTGAGTTTTGAGACTTTGTAGGCGTTTAAGGTGGCGAATAACATGCCTGTTTCTTGATAATCCTACAGGTGGCGCTCTGAGCAATTCCCACATTGGCATCCCATGTGGTAGGAGAGTATAATTTGCTAAGTTTGTTTAGAAATAATAAGTATGTGAGATGACAGATGTAGCTTTTTCTTTCTTTCATGTGACCTAGAATATTGTATCTACAGTATGTTCATGTCTATGGAAATTCGTAACTCGAATGTTTGTAAGATGGGGACTTTGGAAGATGGGTTATTCGCATGCTCTGCGGTCAGGTAATAAATGTTTTATTTGTCCGTCCATGCTCCACATGAAACATCACATACTCTACTTAAATTCTGATATTGCCTAAAGATGGACAGTCCATGCTAAATAGTAATCCAAATGTAGTGGACAGGGCCAAAACAAAAGAAACGCAGTGTGTGTGAACACACACACATTCACACACGCACACCGGCTCCTCCTTTGCTTGGTTGACTCGCTCTCTGTATCATCCTAATGAAGATGGATTCGTTTAATCTGCTTCCTGACAGAGGCCTAGCCATCCCTTCAGTTGTGTCATCCTCTCTTCCTCTAGCACTTCTCCATCCTATGCACTTTCACAGATCTCTCTCTCTGTCTCTCTCTCTGTCTCTCTCTCTCTCTCTCTCGGTCCGGCGAGGGCCGCGGCACGACCGCGCACACGGCTCAAACCCGAGTGAAAAGGGCAAGGAATTTGTCACCTCCGTCAACGAGGGGCCCCGGCAGAGAAAACGATATCATTAATCTCCTGACGTCTCGATATTGTATTAACCTTTCTAGTGGAAATCCTGGCGGCTCATTAGTCTGGTAAAAGGAGACGGGAGCGTAGTAATCAATAGAACAAGCTTTCAACTGGACCGTGAGTTATACCACGGCGTTCACATGTGCTCACCCTACAGCCGATATGATAAGAGAGCACCTTAACTAATTATGGCGGCAGGACGAGGACGGAGAGCTATTCGATTCAACGCTGCGTCCGACGAGTGACGAGAGCCAATAGAGCCAAGATCTACGGATTTAAATAATGAATCTTGAGTCGTGATTGCCAGGTTGATACAGAGGTCGTATCGAGCCAAGAGTCTTGTATGGAACCATGAGATCCGCCATATTTGTTATATCCTTACCGCCTACCTGCCCAAAGCTAGACCCGAATTCCTTACACGCAACATGAGCGTGCACTGACGGAGGCTTTACCAGAGCGAAGAAATGTACAAATTGCATGTTTGCATTGCATTCGTTTAGCAAGTTTAGTTCTGTGGGTGTGTTTTTCTTTGGCGTCTCCTGATTTAAGGCTTAAGGAAACTGCAGCAAGCCTCGCATGTCAGTGCTACATGTCTTTTAAATGAAAGCTTTGCGGTTTGAAAGCTTGTTTCGTGCGTGCACCTCAAAGAGACTAAAGCGAAATGAACGTGGGAGGCTAAAGAGGGTGTGAGGGAAGGAAAAGAGAAATCCTCCAGCCTGTTAAAGGCCTTTGCCATCCGCTCACCCGTATCCTCACCCCTCATCTATCATCGCGCTTCGTTTCCACACAGCTCTTTTCAGCAGATCATTTGACTATGAAAACATGCCAATTTAGTCCTATTATGTGCTCACGGTCAGCTTCAAAATGTTTACACTTGGTCCATCATTGCCGAGCTTTAGTTCAGTAATTGCCGAGGTCTTTCAGAGCGGGATCGTAACAAAAACAGCACCGCTAAAGCCTCGATTGTGTGTTTACACCGAGAGTACCCTTTTAGTGGTAGGCTGAAAAGGTGGCCGTGAACTCGCTCGACGGCGTTCATCGTTCTTCCTACATCATGCAGTTAATGCTTCTTTAATGTGATTATTGCAGGGAAGATTTATGTTCTGAAAGGATTGTACACAAACAAAATGTTTAACTTTGAAAGAAGTTCAGTGCCAACGAAAGGCAACTGTGAAATCAGCCAGAGGTTAAATTGAAACTGCAAAATGATGTACAGTACATGTTCTACAGTGTGGATAACTTTCGTACTATCATTAGGAAGCCGGGTAACAGAATTTGTTTTGGGACTCAAACCACACAGCCTCTAATTATTGCATGATGCATTCTCTAAAGAGCTTTTTGATTTCCCTCTTAAAGGGAACTCGCAGTAAAAAAAAAAAAAAAAGGATACAATGGAACCTCGTCTCATGAACATAATTCGTTCCTAAGTTCTGTTTGTAACCTTATTTGGTCGTACACCGATTCAGTTTTTTCCACAGGAATACATGTACATGGAATTAATCCGTTCTCTGTCACTATGTAACTATATTTAACTTAACGTTTATATCAAAAAAGTGTGAAAAGCCTTATTTATACAAAAATAATACAGCACTAAATATAAATCTAAACTGTACAGAAGAGAGCATACATTTCATTTTTACATGTACATGTATTGTTCAGGCACCCTTTGCAGGGAGACTCGTTAATGTGAAGGAATGGCGGAGACGGAGACGGGTGGGGAGGAGGTTAGTGTTTGGAAGGAGAGTCCCTTTCCGTAATAACACTGAGTAATTCTCCTTCAGGGTTTTCTCTGTGTTTTCTTTCTTGGCCTCTGGTTTGTATGTGGTAGCTGTTTTCACAAAAAAAATTACCCAGACAGATTTTTTTTGGCGCTGCGCACAGACACCACGTTATCATTTATAAGGTGTAGCACTCTGTTCGGCAAGGTGTTGTTCGGAGGATACTTCTTGGAAAAGGCTTGGGTTTGCACAAAATTCTTTTATCATGTGTGTGATCTGTGATAGCTACTGAGCCAAACTGATGCTGGATGACGCACTCACACCTTTGTTCAGCTGATAGCGGCAGCTTGGGATGGTGGTTTCTGGGTAAGACATATATACCTTGGACTGTGAGTAACTTGGTCTGCAAGCATTTTGCAAGACGAGCAAATGTTTATAACTACATTTTAACTTGAAAAACGAGCGAGGTCTTGAAATGCGAGTAGTACACTTGCGCTTTGTCTGCCGAGCATCACATGATCCCAACTAAGGCCAATGGTTTTTCTTTCTCACGCACTGCTCGGTGTATGTGCATCACTGCAACAACGGCCCCCGTGAACAAAAAGGTTACAAATACTGTAGGGCGATCAATCTGTTTAATGATTTTGATTCATACACATTCAAATTCCATACAAACTTAAATAATTATTTTGATTGTGTAAAGCTGCTTTGGGACAATGACAATTGTTAAAAGCGCTATACAAATAAAATTGAATTGAATTGAATTGAATTAATGACAATGCAACGTCACATTTCTGCGAAATCCTTAAAAGGAGGCAAAAACATCATTAGAGGTTCCTTGTTAAAGAAGTTTGTCAACAGAGCAGTGATTCTATTAGTGTGTGGGTGTGTGTTTGTGTTTTGTTGCAATTTTAGTTTCTTGAACTTTTAAAATAATAAAAGACGTTGCCAAAACTCAAAAGTTTAACATTTTAGCTTTATTCAAAGCTCTGCAACAGAATTGTACATGAGTAATTAAATATACCATTCCTTGTGGCATTAGTTTTCTTAGTTAAGAAACATAATTTATTTCTAAACATAATTTATTTTCTTTATATTATTATTTCTAAACAAATTGGAAAATAATTCAGTCCTACCACATGGGATGCCGATGTGGAAATAGATCAGAGTAGGATTATAAACAAATGGTCAGGTTTTACTGCCTAAAATACCCTGAAAGTCTTCAGCATGAGACTAATTACGCTGTGTTTTGAGACAGATGTAAGCGTTGTAGTGAGTGGGTTTGAGGCTCGTCGATTGGAGGCTTTTTAACAGGCCACCTTTTAGAAGCTCGGGTGCTCGCCACAGAATCGCTTTCGTCCAATGATCGGTCATGGCCGTTCAAGCTAAAAACCAGGCAGTTCTGGTCACTAGCTGATCGACTGGTGCGTCTCTATTATAAATGTAAAAACTGAAGGAAAAAAAAAAACCATTGATTTGGGGGTTAATGTGGCGATACATGAATCGGCACACAAAAGAATCATGATTCATAACTGAATTAATTTCTTCCCCCGTCTTGAACATATGGACATGAAATGCCAGCTCACGAAATCTGTCTAGGTGAAAGATTATCCTTTTAGTAAAGCGTTATTTTTCCAAAAGATAGAGCAGACGTCAGCATTTGCTGTTATTTTTTATTATTATTATTATTATTAACTCACAAGCCAAGACATGATCAACTTACTGTCACTCTGTGCTGAGCCGGCTCATTATAGCACCCCACTTCTGGCACAGGTCTCCCTTCATAAATCTGACTAAGCATCACCCTGATGACTAGGACTTGTGGAGAGATGGGACTTTCTAATATAACTGATGAAAAATAATTAGAAAGATGAAAAATTGTCTGTAACTTTCAAGTGAGGACGGGTTACGTCAACTGGGATGGTGAGCAGGGACGGCAGTCGCAGTACTCATCGGCTAATGAGGCCACGAACAGCACTAAAGCAAGATGGACCAGAGTGGCTCCTGTAATAGCTCTAATGACTTCAGACTTATTAAAATGATTGCAGCGTGGTCCAGGTTTTTAAAAAAAAAGTCTTAAGTACTCGGGAATCACTTTGATAAATTAACGAGATTAGGATGTAGTCATTTGAACCGATGGTTCATTTTCTATAAATGTTATATTTCTTAAGTGTTTCAATGGTTCTCTTAGTATTCTATTTACAGTGCCTGATGCTCTTTATTTGGTCTTCAGGACCACTTGACTTTATTCATTCATGCAATAATCATGTTCCACTTTTACACCATCCTGCTGTGAACAGGATACTTCTCATCTCAAATATGCTTGGGACAGGACAGAGGTCTGGACCCTGATGGGACAGATAACTATAGTAGTGTAAAACTAGCATCTTGTTCTTGTGTCATCTTACACTCAGACATACCAACCTTCATGCATTTTGCATATCTATCATGTCCTTGACTCCCCATGCAGGAGCCTAGGAGAGCATCTCATTGGTTGATTGATTCTAATCTGGTCATATGACAAATGTACAGGTGTAGGATTACAAATTTATAAAATGTTAAATCTAGCTTCCAACGTAATAGTATATAAACTGAAAGAGTTATA
>JAQMYJ010000003.1:2659105-2674021 GCA_030014305.1 Clarias laeviceps | reverse complement strand
GAAGCTTAATGTGGGAGCCCCCTAGTGACTGGGAGGAATTGGACACGACTAAATTAGGGAGAAAATCGGGGGAAAAATCCAAAAAAAAAAAAAAAAGTTTCTTCTTTAAGTTTATTTAATATTTAGTGAAGACATAATACCAGGGGTCTCAGGAATGTTATCCAGCACGGTAGCAAGAAGAAAATGGAGCCGCGTTCAGTTTGGATTTTAAAGCAGCCGGTGCCAAGCGGAATCATAAATTAAGGTTTAATGTCTATTTATTACATATTTTACTTCATGAACATGTCTTTTCTAAATGTTCAATTTTTTTATATTAAAATTGGAAATTCATAATATTGGTAACATTTTCGGGTGGCTGGAACGGATTATCCACATTTACATTATTTCCTATAGCACAATGCGTTTCTTAACACGAAAAGAACTTGGCTCTAGAACAGATTAAGTTTGCCTGCCATTGTACTTCTGTACTGTAAATTAATTTCAAAATAACTTCAAACCAAAATCGGCCTCAAGGTCATATGAAAGCTTTTTTTTTTTTACTGCCAGAGCTGTACGAAACCTAGCAGGTAGTCATGTTATCGGGAGTCACACAGCTATCGATGGAAAATGTTAAGTTAAGTGTAAGAGTCTCTTACCGGATGTGCTGCTGCCGCGGTCAGAGCTGCTGTAGGAGCAGGCGTTGGGAATGGCGTCAGGCGCTTGGTTATACGGGATGGTGGCTGGCATGGTGCTGTCTCCGCTTCTGTAGTGGTCTGAGGCTTAGCATGAAGCACAATATAACACAATTAGTGGCCATGCTTACATAGGAAATGCATAGATTTTGGTCAATATGAACAAACCCAACTGTTTATAAAGTATGCATCCTAAAGTACATCTGATGACAAGTGTTTAACGGCTTGCACTTGGAAAATAAAAGTCTTATCTTTATCTGATCTTGAGTGAAATTATAAAGATGGCACAAAAAGGAATAACTTTCCAACAGCTTTTCACATGCATCCTTTAAATCTAACTTTGCTCTTAACTTTCTTGTTTAGTCATTTAACATCAGGTCATTCTGTTTTGATTTTGGATTATTTTTGTTTTTCAGACGCTTATATTCACATTATCGCGTTATCAATATACTGTACACTGCCTGGGCAAAAAAATATTCTGGCATTTCAGAAGGGTCAAATTATTAGCCTGCAACACGCAACGAAAACAACTAAGGAAATTAAAAAATTAATGGAACCGGATTAAGAACTGTGCAATCCATTACTAAAAACTGGAGGGATAGAGTTGAACCGTCAACGTCAACTTCAACTCCGTGGAAGAAATATGGATGGAAAAAAAAAAAAAAATCATGAATGGAGATCCCTTAAACTCTTGGTGAAATTGCATGATTTAAAAAAATGTCCAGTATAAATCAGAGCTGTGTTCAATGGTGAAAGTAGGAGCATTTCCACACAATGTGATGAGACCTTGCAGGATCGGGACTAAACGATCCTAAACTAAGCTGCGTGTCCATAAAAAGAAAAGATCGTAAAGATCGGACTTTGGAGCGATGGAAAAAGGTCATGTGACCTGAAGAGTCTGAGCCTATTCCAGAACGATGGGTGCGTCAGAGTAAGAAGGGAAGCACATGAAGCATAGTGTCCACTGTACAAGTCTCTGGAGACAGTGTTATGATCTGAGGTTGCTTCAGTCGCTCAGGTCTAGACTCAGCAACGTTATGTGGAAATAATATGAATGTACTGAATCACAAGATTATCACATCTATGAAGTTTTTCTTCTTTCCTGATGGAGCAGGCATATTCCAGGACTCAAATGATTTTCACACGTGAACGGGCCGCAATCAAAGCTAAAGGTGGTTGAACGAATATTTTTTATTTTTTGGGCAGGCAGTGTAGCATGTTAATATCTGTACTCAGAGTGGTTTCTGTGTTTCTCCTTTTTTGTTCAAACAAAGGATTCATAAATATTTGATTATATAAAGTACGTGCAAAATATATCTCCTGACCCGCGGAAGCAGGGTCAATAAGGTGACAGAGAAAGTGCATGCTGTTACTGTAGCTCCATGCAAAATACCCATTACCATTAAAAGCAAAAGCGTTTAGCGTGCCCGTTTAAATTTATGTAAGAGCCATAAAAACATTTCAGGTTAAATTACACCTTTGTGTTTAGATGGTAATCTTAACACTAGGACTACACTGTCACAAAGACATCTAATACCCCCGAGCGAGCTCGTATTTTCATGACCGTGAAAAACAAATACAGAGAAACTGTGAATGCTAAGCGTTGGATTAGTCATACTGTAGGTGTAACTAGAGACGGGAAAAACAAACAAGGTAAAAGAAGATGAAGAGTAAAAAGAAAATCGTGATTGGCAGGAAATGAAAACGTTTTGAAAATGAAAGTTTTTCTTGACATACAGAAGGTCAGAGTAAGAAGAAGAAGAAAAAAATAAGAAGGGAAAAGTGACTCATCAGGAACAAAGCAGTGCTAGTTAGCGCTCGACTGCACCTATCAATCACTGATAATGAATCTCCAGACTAATATGAAGGCCTTTCGGGGAGGTCAGGTGTTTCTTTTACGCCCCACCCTTCCACCCCCCCTGCACCAAACTCACCCTTGTTCAGCTTGTTCTGCTCCATGATGCTGTACTGCAGCTGTGAGGTGACCTCCTGCTGTTTCTGAGGTGTCCCCTGGCTGCCCTTCCAGTTCTGCTTCTCGCTGAGGTCAGCGCTGCCCATGTGGTTGGAGCCCAGGCTGGACTGAATGAGCTGGGTGGTGGCGTACGGTGTGGGCTGGCCCCCGGGCCCCACTAATCGCCCGTCCTTCAGGTTGGGGCTGTTGAAGGTTTTCATCTCGTTGATCTTGTTCGAGAGGTCGACGTCTCCGTAGAGGGACGAGTCCGGGGCCAGGAGGTTGCTGGGTTTGCTGTCCATCTGACTGTAGTTAGCGATGCAGTCGGCTGGATGAACGGAGAAGGGAAGAGATCTGTCTGTCAGGGCCTTAAGATTTCAGGAAATGTGTGAGGATTTCGGTGTTTAGATACGAGAGGCTACTGAGATGCTAGGTCGAGGTAGTGACTAGCAGGTACTTTGGTCTTCGGCAGTGATTGGGGATTGAGACTGCAGGGCTTGTTTTATACGTTTACTCTGTACGTTGTATACAAAGGGCATCATTTTAAGACTGTTGCACCAAATTTTGCAGGATGCCTCGTTGGGAACTTCAGAAGGAACGTCACGAGCGCCAATTCCGGTCTGTGATATTTACACCAGCGGACGAAGGAACAATTTTGGTATTGACATGATGTTCATAACTTTCCTGTACCAGCTACTTTACCAACTTTAATTTGTTCAAATTGTGTCAAGTCCTCTCTAAAAATCCTTAGCTACGACACGTTTAGCTGCTTTACTGTAGATAAAACCTGCTTATGATATTCCTGAACTTCCCAGTCAACCAGCCATCCAAAATATAAGATTTAAAAAATCCGCAGCTGCAATCTAATTCTTTTCATCATAGCGCTTTAGCTTATCCGCTTCTTTATAGGCCGTGACGAATGCCCTATCCGAAGCCGCGCCTTTCTCAAGGAGACAGCTCTTCTCATCAAGCCGCGTGTTACGTCCTGTCGAAGTCGAAACCTTCCTGAAAAGAGCAGCACTGTATATTTCCCGACAGATCCCATTTTCCCCCCTCACTCATAAACTATTCGAATCCTGCCCAGGATCAGGACTGAGCGCTCGGATAAATACCACACGGCTCCTCCCGGTCGTATTTCGGGTCCGTCTCTGTCAGGACGAGGGATATCACGGCACTTCAAAAGTAGACGTGTGAAAAGGAGCAGGCCCTTACTGAACGAGACCTACTGCACCGAGGGGCCTTTCGGAAGATTTCTCAAAGCCAGTTAATTTTCTAAAGGTTTTAGTGCTGTTGGTGCGCCAGGCGAGAGGTTGGCAAGCTTTCACGCTGTCATGCTGTGAGTGGCCATGGCATTTATCCTTCGTCCCTTTTTTTTCTTTTTTTAAAAAAGGTGATTCGGATAAAAGCTTCAGTTAGCAGTAAAACACACACCTCATAAAAAGGAGCGGATTAGGCGTGCAGTGAAGCGCTTTCGGATTTTTAATGCCCGGGCTAAACTGTGTCTGGCAAAACAGTGCTCGGCAAATGGCGTGCTCATGCGGAGAAGTATTTGAGCGTCACTTTAAAACACCGCATTGTTGTTAGCGTTTCAGCGTTTTAATTTAAACACAAAAGCATTTCTGAAACTGTCGAACCAAAATCATCCTTTAAGAAAACGGTTTAAATCAGACACAAATATTAAATGTAGAATATTTTACAGAAGTGTAAAGAAAAACTGCTTAGATACTGTATGGCCGCATCGAATTCCAAGTCAAGCTTCGAAATCAAATAAAAACGGCCACAAACTTCATGGTCTGTGCACACATTAAAAAAATCATTAAATAAAACATCTTACATTTTCTCGATAACAGCACAGTGTTTTATTCCCCTCAACCCACAGCAGATTGTCAGCGATGACTTTTACTCCTTTATTATTGCATGGACAGTACAGTATGTTCATCCATTTTCATATTCTGAATCATTGACGAAACAAGTTCCTGTTCTCATTTACATTATAGCAGCTACAAACGCTTGTCCAAAAAAACAAAACCAGCTTGTCTTTCTTTTTCTTTTTTCTTACTCTGGGGGTTAATGGGATGCAGAACTGTCCAAGAAGATTAAAAAATGTGTTCTTAGCAAGTAAAAAATATCTTGAATCTACGATTAAAACAAACCACATATAAGATCATTAAGTGCATTTCTAGACAAATTGTACTAAACATAAATTTCGTTTTTTTCTATTGGCAGATAATGTTGCTAGATTTAAGCATTTATTCTTTGAAAGGTGCAAAATTATCTGCCAATAGAAAAAGAAATAAGCATATGATTTTATATTCAGTTTGTTGTAATCATGTATTAAGAAACTTCAGATAAATTTTATTAGATTCAAGATATTTTCACTTGCTAAAATGTCACTTTTTTCAGTTTAACCTGCACATTGTTAAAAATGACAGTTTAGTTTTAGATCTATCCAAATCTATCCAAACCAAGTCTTTCCAATCCACTCTCTCTTACTCACTCACTCACTCACTCATCGTCTAAACCGCTTTAGCTTGTATTCAGGGTCGCGGTGGGACTGGAGCCTATCCCAGGAGGCTTAGGGCACGGGGCAGGGTGCATCCTGGATGGGGTTCCAATCCATCACAGTGCGCACACACACATATACACACACAAACTCACACGCTCATTCACTTACTACGGGAAATACCAGTTAGACTAATCTGTATATGGACTGTGGGAGGAAACCAGAGTACCTGGAGGAAACCCACCATTCACATGCTTGCATGACTCCATGCACACAGACACGATCGAACCCGGACCCTCCCGGACCCTGGAGGTGCGAGACGAGAGTGCTAACCACTAAGCCACCCAAAGCAATCTATAATTGCTTAGAATATGTTTACAGCAAACCAAATACAAGAGCATTAAATTGTAACCAAAACATTTCTTGTTTTTTATTGGCAGATACTGTAAGTTTGCTAGATTTTTGAAATGTATTTCTTGAAAGAAACCAAAATATGTGCCAATAGAACAAGACAGTTTTCGCTTAAAATTTTTGACTAGAGATAAGCTTGATAATCATACAAATTTTATTTGGTTTGTTGTAAACTTATGTTAAGAAATGATAGATAGGTTTGACTAAATTTTACTTGCTGAGATGTTTTTAACCAAATTTAACCATTACGACTCTGAATCAAATCAAATTCGAGTCAACCGATCATTTGTAAACTACAATGCAACTGAATCGTTTGTTCATTGGATCGGATGAGGGAAATCATTCACACCCCTAATATAATTAATGATGCTCGTCACTTCAGAACCTAAATATTCCCTTTCTTTACACGATCACTCCACTGTCTCAAGTTGCACGTCTAATCAACTTCACTCCTTACCTTGCTATTCTATTCACACTGTTATACATTTAACAAGTTTCCCTGTGAAAAAAAAACTGTGTCCTTTTGCTTTTTCACCCAGCACTTGCTGACATTCGCAAAAAAAAAAAATCACCTGGAAGGGCTTCATCACTCTTTCTGCACACTCTGCCTTTTTATATAACTTATTTCCTTCCTCCATCACCGTCCCTCTCGGACATATAGCGGATTCTCTCTCTCTCTCTCTCTCTCTCTGACCTCTGCGACTGCTCCCTGTTTCCTAAATAAGCAAGCACTTAGGGGAAATTGCATTTAGACGCTACAACAACAGTATGGAAATCAGCTGGCAAATTTGATTAGCTGGCAGAGCAGCCCCCGTAAGTGCCGGGCCAGGGCTACTACCTTTTATTCTTCATCTAAAACAACCCGGCTTCAACCTTCACCACGCACACATCCAGTACACACACTTCCTGTTCAGCGCTGACTCACCAGGCCGGCTGTAGGTGGTCAGGTTGCTGTCGCTGTTGCCGTTGCTCGCGGTGCAGCAGTTGATGCTGCAGTCGTTCTGGTTGGAGCAGCTGTTGGGCCACGTGTCCGCTAGCCAGGGCTGGGTGGCCGAGTCGCTAATGTTTAACAAACCAGGCCTGTACACACACACACACACACACACACAATCGGGACATTGTTAGAACCAACAAAGGTCATATAAATATTAATGTGTATAGTAATAAATAAAGGACCCGGGATAACACCAATGGAGCAGTTAATAAGAATAATTTTGCTCAATGCAAAAAGTTCTGGAACAGTGAAAATAAAAAAAAGAAAGTATCTAGGCTTCTAAAATCATTGAGATGTATGGATATGCAACTGGGAACACTTGACATGAATGCGTCTTAGCTTTCATTTGCATACTGAAGCGTGATAGGCTCTCGGATTTTATGACACAAGAACGCTTGGCTTCTGTGACTCTTTCTTGTTAGCAGTTTCCTTTACTGTACATCACGTTTTAATCCACGTACTAGGTTAATTCTCTCTCTCTCTCTCTCTCTGTCATGCTGTCTTTTTTGTATTTAGATGCTTTAGAGCATAAACTCCACAAACACCCAATTGGACATAAGTTCTATACGATGGGAAAAACAAAAATTACAAATAAAAATCCACACATGACTATGCTGTTGTCTTGCTTTTCCACTGACCTCATTTAAATTCTTGATAAATCAGATTATACCAGGGGCGTTCAAGTCAAAAACGGGTTTTTCAAGTCAATTTATGGTGAACGAAGGCGTGAAACTGATTGACATTTACAGAAGACTTCGAGCACAGTACGGCGATCAGACTCTTATACCTCTATCTCACCTATGCGGTTTAACTCACGTTGCGATGCGGTGTTAGCCACCGTGAGCTGCCGCGATTGCCCGCCGACGCTCCGCTGACGTTCCGCGAAGATCTGGGCTCGCAAAGGTTCGCAAACTTCCGCGAGGACCGGCAAAAAAATTAAACATGTTTAATTTTTTCGAGCGGAAAGATGGAAACGTAATCGCAGCGCAAAAACTCGCGGTGAATCATGATGAACCCTACTTACGGCCACCGCGCGAAACCGCATAGGTGAGATAGGGGTGTTAGCCACAGTAAAACATTTGATCCTGATCCTTAATGGGATGGATAACTTGTAGCCAACTTGCAGAAGAGACGCATCTGTCTGTGACGTCCTTTGAACAATCCTGACCTTCCATCAAGCCATTAATGGAGTTCCTGGGAGGCCAGCGTTTCAGACATGAAGCAGGCAGTGCGATCATGACTCTGGCGTACTGAGAAAACTTTCTACCTCGATGGTGTCCAAGCGCTAGTGAAACACTGGGATAAGTGCATTAGTGTAGCAGGGGATTATATAGAGAAATAAAGGGAGTTTTTACTCTGCATTTTATTCTGCATAATCAAAAGTGAACGGCCCGTCGTATTTTAGGTAATACTTTCATGATATGTAATTTTGTAAAGATTTAACAACATTCAAAGTATTCTTACACTTAAGACACTTAATGTACAGTATATATAGTAATAAGCATAACATACAGTATTATGCTAGACATCATAGCATGGTCTCATTACAGTATATCCCACTTTCACCCCTCGTATAAACACTTCCACTTGCTGCATCACTAAAGTGTTCGACAGCAAATAAAAATGAAGATGTGTGTGTGTAAGCAAGTCACTGGAACTTACAACAAAGTATTCGCTTTATAAAAAAAGAGAAAGACGTTTACAAGGTCAAACGTGGTGAGGAGAAAGTAAACCCGAAAGATGTAATAAGGAGAAGGCTTCAAAGGCGTGCACAAGGACATCAAAGTCAAGGTTTAACATTGAAAAATCTTTGACTGGGGGTTAAACCTCGTCCTCCTGTCCCGACTGACCCCGATTGTGTTTCACTAGCGCTCAATCCACTCGATTTATTTTTATGTTAGATCTTCCAAGAAGAACATCACCTCAAGATATTTGACTCTAGACAAAAGGGAAACGCCCACCAAGACTAGAACAGCAACACTCACAGGCTGGAGTTTGGGGAATTCTTCCCTGTTTTTTTTTTTTTTTTTCTTATCGCATCCCTGTTTCATCGTCAACATGCACCGGGACAATTCTTGTCATTTCTTGCTTTAACACACAAGAGCAATATGGAGATGGGAAAAGATGTCTGTGATTTCTTCGAGCTTTGTTGTACAAAGGCTCTCCATCTTGAGCATACACACAAAAAAAAACAGCTTGAGAAACCCAAGACTGCCCCCTTGTGCCCTACACAAGCAATTACACTCCAGTGTACAGTGAGTGCCTCTGTTGTCAAGTCAAGTACTGTGAGTTATTTGACAAATTTCAAATTTATATCCATCTAGGAACCTCTGCAGTCCAAACGGGGACTGTGGGGGCCAGTGGTGACCATTGTATTAATTCCCAGTTCTACAACAGTGGTAGGACCTCGGGTCAACATTCACACACACATTCACACACAATTTGGAACGCCAATCTGCAAGTCTTAGGACTTCAAACCTTTCGATTGTCACGGGCGTGGTCTGGTCCAGGATTGCCCCTCCCCTAATCCGTAACGCACCAATGGAAGATATGTAGGATGTAAAGAATTCTCTTTATCACTATCATGAAACTGTGTTCATCTCTCCAGGGCAGGTCCACAGATTTCGGGTAGACTCGACGAAGACCTGAAAACTTTCATTCGTTATACAGTACACGACTATGAAATTATGAGAAACATATTATGTCTCACCTTCCAGCGCTGCTCACAGCTTCTCCTCCTCTTTGATAGGAAACTGTAACAGAAGCAAAAACAGTGATGGGACGTCAATCAAACTGATGCAGATTTGCGTATGTACCAGTAAACGCTAAAACTTTGGCAACACTGGACACATTTCTCGACTTGATGACTAGCAAGCTAATTAAACGTCTGTTGTGTTGCCAGGAAAATGAGTTACTCCCGGCACATTGTGAAGATAAAGCCCAAGTTTTAGTCTCGGACTCCGTACCTCTGTTTTTTTCCCGTCCTTTAGAAAGTGAGCTGTTCATTTAGACCTGATTTATATACTACAGCAGACACATTTTGGCCTGAACTCCTGCCCTGATAAGGGACATTTTCAGATCTGTGAATACTGTTATTCGATATTCTGGTGTCTAGCGTCAGCAGCTAAGTGTTTGGCAACGCTCCACTATCCAAACCTGGGCTTTCACTTAAAGCTTGGCAGAGTGTCGCTGATCGCAATCGAGATCCATTTTCATTCATGCGGAAAAGTTCGCTTCAATCAGTCTCACTTTCCTTCTCTTTTTAACTTTTTTATTACTGGCACTCCTGACTGCGAAGGCGTCAATGGGAGGTTGATTAGCACAAAAATGACACTACGTGAAACCGCGAGCAGCGGGAGGAGGGATTAAAACGGGCCCTGTTCTGTTCTTCTATCTGATTTGGGAAAGTCTCAGCGACTCATGATGCTCCGGGTCCTCCCTGTTTTTTGTCTAATTGGGCCACGAGAGCTCGGCTGTCACTTCATCAGAACCCGTCTGAGACTCGGAGCCAAGCGGAGCAGCTTTGATCTTAGTGCTTGTCCGTGTTTAACAGCTGTCTTTCTTAAAGCGTAGCTCCTTTTCACCCGGATTCAGACGGGCTCGGCGGACTCCCAAAGCCGCCTTTGATGGCTGTGGAAAGCTCTAGCGCTCTTTCTTGTGGGAGATGTATTTTTAACCAGAGAACATGGGTTACAGAGCTGGCCGGCTGTCTCTTGATGCTGTGCGATTCCTGAGTCGGAGTCTGAGTGAGGAGAGCTAGCAGATATGTCAAGGGAGTGAAGTGGACATATAGCAGTGCGGCGCAACACTGCTCTCTAAAGCAGGCTGAGATAACGTGCCTGGTGTGCTGCTCTTTAACTAAAGGAAAGTCTGTACCAGCTGGAACTCTTATAATATTCAAGCACAAGATATAACCTTGAGCTTACCAGTAGGCGTGAAGGTGAACGACGGCACTGCCGATCAGAAGGTCAGAACATGGAATTAAAGAAAAAAGAAAAATAGTCCTTATTAATGAGGCATGTACTGCATGTAGACAACCTGGAACTATACATACTGTATGAAGATCTCACACATTTCCGATTATGAGGGGTATTTAATAAACACTGAAGTGCCGTGATACTCGTGGTCTGTTTATTTGAAAGTTTAAATGTCATGTCTCGTATGAAGCGATAACTTTTTTTTTTTTTTTTTTTTTTTGTAATCTTCTTCCTGATCTTCTGCGATCTTTACACTCAAGTCCAGTAGGTGGCAGTATTACAACAACTGGTCATAAACTGAAATGTAGAAGAAAAATGAGGAGACAAGAAGAAGTAGTAGCACTACTCTAACAAATTGCGAAAGATGAACATTTTACCTTCAAAGGTTTTTCTAAATGGTTCAAAAAGTGTGAATGGATTCCTAATTGAATCGATCCTCAAAAGACTGATTAAATTGCGTAATCACACCACTCTAGCAGATACACTGTGGATTAATATTTTTTTATGTACAGTATTATAGATAAATCCTGTGGAATTGTCAAATCTGATTGATCAAAGAAGGAAACCATCCTCTTTAAGGGTCCCTCCACAACCTCCAATGGAAGTCGAACAGTGAACATCCTTATCATGTGTCCGAACCACTTCAACTAGCTCCTCTCGGTGTGGAGAAGCAAAAAGGATCTACTCTGAGCACCTTCAGGATTTCTGAACTTCTCACCCAACTCAGATAGTTTTTTCAGTCATTATCTAAAATTCATGACCATAGATGAGGGTAGAGACGTATAGACTGACTGGTAAAACGAGAAGTTTGCTCTGTCGCTTAGCTGTCGTTAAACCTTAATGGCACCCAATATACTGTATATAATATCACACATATGACCATATTCATATATAATTTATATTATGGTGAACTATTTGATTAAAAACTGACATTGCGACTATTTTGACACATATACAGTAATTATTGCAAACCCTAAACAAGAACATCACATACTGTAAGTTAGTGGCTTTATAAAAGAGCCATAAACACAAAAACCCAACATGAAGCATCAGGAATGTTTTGATCTGGAAACTAGAAGTCAAAATGTTGTTAAAATCTTTGATCCAGATCCAACCTAGTGTAAATGGTAATGATCTGGATTAAATCAATCAATTAAGTAAATAATAGTAATAAAAACAAATTCTTCTGTCTATTTCATGACTAGGACGGACAAAAGCTCAGCGAGCATCTACAACCAAAATCCAAATCAAATCTAATATGACTTCAGCAGTGACGAGTATGTGCAGTTTTATAAATTTATAACGCTCTAAACAAAGCCGTGGTTGTTTTCCTCAATCTATAATCTTCTTTAATCTCTTTACCTTGGAGCAAAACCATAAACTGACTGACGGAGCGTGAAAAATTCTTTCATGGCGTCACTCTGTGTGTGTGTGTGTTTGTGTGTGTGTGCGTGTAAAATGTCGAATACCCGCAAACAGGCAATTACAATATCAAAAGAAAGAAGAAAACCGCTGCGCTTAACTCCTCGGACGCTTTCTGACTGCGACACGATAACACGCCATACCGCCTTCCACCTCCACCTTCTCTTATCCCGTGTATTTACACTCGGCATGCTGAGCCCTGGCCTTTAAATGTCACCTTTTTTCTTCTCCATTTGTCTGTGTGTGTTTGCCGGCGCTCGGAAATCCCGGCGTACAAAAAAGATCGGCGTAATAGATGTGGACGTTCCTTTGATGCCGCTATCGTACGTATTTATCTGTTCGGAGGTAAACAGACAAGGTGAGACGAGGTGAGGCAAGAAGGGATGTGACAGACGCACGCACGCTATACGTCCCTGGGTGTATAAAAAAAACAACAACACAGAGATGGAAATGCCAAATAAATAAATAAATAAATAAATCTTTCTGAGTGAATGTCATGCCTGTAATGACAGGCTGGGGTTCTAGTATAGGCGGCCATATTGCTTATAAAAGCGCAGCTAACATCTCACTCCTCTATCGCTAGACTCCTGTCTTTATGTGGTTATTGTTTCCACAAACGTGAGCGTTTCCCAGCCTCCGGTTCAAAAAGGGCAGCTTTCCCGTGGCCTTGTGTGTTCCTCACGTGCGAGCGGGAACGCCAGAGGGTTTCAGCCACGAGAGAGTTTCCAGACCTTGACTTTCGACCTCGGCTTCGAATACAAGACCAGACTCGCCTGTGGACAAAAATAATCAGCGTTTTGCTGCTCTAGCACAAAAGTGCGTCTTATAAAGTGTCAGCAAAATGGAACTATACGTATATAGTTTTCTTTCAGTCAATTATTCAAGACTCTTGGATGCCGAGTAGTATGTTGTGAGTTCAAGACTCAGGACTTCCAGCTCCTTAATTTTACTCTACAAATAGATGACTATCACGCCCACTTGTTTTCCGCTGGCTTAAAAACCAAGGCTTGTGAATTCAGAGGTCTGTTTTTGATAAGGTTTGTGAAATTCAGCAGTAACAGAGAAAAGGAAGTGCATGTCTTTAATGCCCCGTGTCCTTTCCCTGTAAGCTGCTTCTGAATCCAAAATGAAAAAGAAAATCTTACTAGTTTGCTGTCCCGAAATGGTGAATTTTTTTTACGGCTGAAGAGTTGCCAGAAACTTGAGCACAAACCCAAGAAAAAAACATTTAATCCAGATTTCTGATTCTTCCTCCAAACTTTGGAGGGTGGAACCAAAGGGAAGGGGCTCCAACCAAACCCAGGTGAACACGGGCCAAGATGGTCACCCACAGTATTAGAGAGGGAAGTTTTGTCTTGTGTAAGAACCTCAAAAGTTTCCTTATGAAAGTAAATTTTTTTTCCCTTGATTAGCTTTGCAACTTCATGACAAAACATCAACCGTGTCTCAGCAAGTTAATGAAACATAAAACCAGGCCTGAAGCAACACCAAACGGACGGACATCTCGGCGAACTTCAAAAGCTGAATCCTTTTCAATGTCACAGTGTTGATGCTCTAAAGGTTGAGCGCATGTCAACCTTCAGATTGTGTGAATGCTAATGCGAATGAATAGCCAGACTCGCTTCTCTTTTTTAGCACAGCCTCCAGCCTGCCAATACGCATTCCATTAGCTCAATGTCCTTCAGACTGGGTGCCTGCAGCTCCGTGCCAACATCGGGAGGAGAGAAGAGAAAAAAATCCTTATTGTGCGATCTCCTGAGTGCACGAACTCCAGAGTGAAAGCGAGAGGTATGAAAGAGCAATAACGCTTCATCAGATATCGACGAATACTGGTACAGACTGCACCAGGAGTGAAAAGAGGCCAAGCAAGGACATGCGAGGCAGTGAACATTACGCTTTTCTATGATAAACTTTAAATATGGAACAAAGTTCTTTCATGGTAAAGACAGACATATACAGTACATACTCTGTTTACACAAAGGATCTTGAGGCACTGTCGAGACCTGAAACACACCTCTTACTCATCTAACTTCAACAGAAGGTTCAGGAGTGTGAGGTGTTTAGTGCCTTCGAAAGGACCCCGTCATTAAATGTTTGATTTTTTGAGTCCAGTGTGAAAGTGATTTGACTCAAAAGTCAATCGAACATTCCTGTGTTTTGGCTTTCAGCTGTGTTTTTTGATTATTATTCTATAGACGTGAGCTGCTAAACTGATCCAAAAGACTGCAGAAACACCAAACACAGAACACCCACTGGATAATTGTTTAAATAGTAACTAACTAATCATTTATTTAGCACAGGCTATGTGTTTCTAATACTTCATTAATTGTTTGCTTTCTATACTCACTTATTTTGCTTTAGTTTTAGTTCTGGTTAGTCACACGACTAGTTCCAGTTATCCATATGGCTAATTCCGGTTAATTCCGGAGGACTTGTACTTATGCCTGAGCAATATTTGCCCTAAATCTCTACTTTTACTTGTACAGGTACTTTGCCCACATGTTGTTAAAAGATCATTTCCTATTTTTAAAAAAGAATATCTTGTTAAAACAAAAACAAAACAAAATCTTATGACAATGAACCTTTTATCCAGAGATTGTGAGTTCGATTCCCGGGTGATGCTGTAACCACTCGCAGCCGGAGGTCTAGAGAGAGCTGATTGGCCGAGAGGGGAGGGATGAGAAGTACTTAGTGCTCCCACATTAATTACGGCTCTACAGCCAATCAGGGGCGTCTGTGAGCTCACGCACGCGGAGTGGGCGGATAGCGCTGTCTTCCGAGTGTGTTACTCCGCCCCCAACGGTGCCTGAGCGAGCAGATGCGGTCGGCTGGCGTTACATGGTTTGGAGGAAAGACGTGATAGTCTTCGGCCCTGAGTGGTAGTAGTAACCTTAATGTGGGAGCCCCCTAGTGACAGGGAGGAATTGGACACGACTAAATTAGGGAGAAAATGGGGGGGGGGGAGGGGGGGGTACAATGCGCCTGTA
>JAQMYJ010000003.1:2640341-2651194 GCA_030014305.1 Clarias laeviceps | reverse complement strand
TAACAATGTACCCGTTAGCTAATCAACAACGTTACAGTATGGCTAATTAACAATGTACCCGTTAGCTAATCAACAACGTTACAGCATGGCTAATTAACAATGTACCCGTTAGCTAATCAACAACGTTACAGTATGGCTAATTAACAATGTACCCGTTAGCTAATCAACAACGTTACAGCATGGCTAATTAACAATGTTCCTGTTAGTTTATCAACAACGCTACAGCATGGCTAATCAAGAATGTTCCAGTAAGGCTAATCAACAGCATTACAGCGTATTGTCGGATCGACAATGTTACAATGTGGCTAATCAACAATGTTACAGCACGGCTAATCAACTGGCTCCATGAGAATTATAAATGTATTAGCTACTGTAGCTGTTGTAAAGCTACAGTGTGTTCTTTAGTCCATATTTCGGTTGCCAGCCAAATAAAAAAAAGAATCACAGTGCTAGCTAACATCATTTAATAATGTTATAATAAGCTAGCCAGGTAAGCACATTAATATAATAGACTACAGGATACATTAAAGTTTGCAAACACAAGCACCACATACAGCTAAGTGTTATCACATTTATTTAAATTTTAAAATGGTGCTTGCGGGTTCTGGCGTCACTCCGCGAGACGAACTGCTGCCTTCGAATTGCGCATTCTTAATGGCAGATCTGTAAAATGCAGGAGATCAGATTTCAATATGCAAATATTGCTGGGTTCTGTTACTGTAGTACTGGTGGCATTTTTGATTTTGTTATTTTCCAGAAGTGCCACGCTTAGCAATTTATTATCAAATGATGGAAAAACGCATTGAAAAGCGCTCTTTCTCAAACCGAGGGTTTTGATGACTAGCATGCAGTGTGGGTGGTACAGCAATTAGATATTTTTTTTTATGTGTCACTGCATCATAGCTGGAACTGACAGCTCTTATTATCGACGCTCTGTATTTGTGTTTTTGAGAGGGAGGGGCACAACGATGGCACAAAAAGAGCACAACGATGATGACCCGAAGAGATGATGAGATGGAACGGCAAGCGGTAAAGAAAGGTAAAATGACATGAAAACACTCGATCATGTGAGGGATAGCGCAGACTCCCAGCTATGAGCCTCTCAGACGTCTGGTGGCCTGAAGGTGTCTGCTGGCAGATGATTCCTTGTGCCTGTTTCCAGCAGGATCTTGAGCTCTTTGAGCTAACCGCAAACACGAGAGCTCAGCTCGGGGGCTTCAGGAAGAAGCAGCTTTCTACACTTTGCTTTGTAAATCTTGCTTTGTACAGCAGGCTCTTGTTGCGATAGTGAAACATCTCCAAGCGTTGCTTCTCCTACACATCTGTCCCTATTAAGTACGAGACTATTAAGTAGGAACGTTTATAGTATTTAGTAACTTCTTGATTTTAAGGGGCTTTTTTTTTTTTTTGTGACACGATTCAGAAGCCCTGGAGCTTTTTGTGTAGAAAGCCGAGAGTGCGATCTCCTCCATATGGATCTAATGCAGAGAACTGTGCAAGGCTTGTAAAGACCGTAATGCTCGCTCGATCCAAGCCAATAAAACCTGTCGTCTCAGCTGCAACTCATTAAGCACTCAGAAAGTGCGAAGGGTCCAAAATTCTGACACGAAAACCACGGTGTGTGTGTGTGTGTGCGTTTTACTACGAACACTGGCCTGGCAAGAGGAGACGGGACATTAAGCACATTTCCAGCACATTGCAAATTTATTGCAGGTTTGAAAACATAAACTACAATCACAGACTCTACACAGCGTCCGGGGGTGTGAGGGAGGAAGATGGCAACTGTTACGGTTAAAGGAATGCTCTAGAGTTTGTCCACGAACAACACTCTCTACTGAGGGGGAAAAAACAAAACAAAACATATTCATTCCTAATTCATTTAGGAGTCTGTAAATTTCTGCTTTTATTATTTTTTTTCTGTCGAAATATTAACGGATCAAACATTAAATGACCAATTTGTCCTTTTGTGATTGTTCCACTTTTTACAAGGTGTATGCCAGAACTTTCTGTTAACCAGAGTCACATACAGTAAAGTCGCTCCAATGTTGGATTGTAGGACCAAATTCAACCCTTTATTAAGTACTAAGATTTTCTCCACCTTAATTAATTTATGCTTTTCTTCTCTTTCGCAATTCCCATGACCACTACCAAACAAACGTCTAGGAGGAAAGTGCTATTCCACATACTGTAGGTGAACTCACAATCTCACGATCACGATCGTTTACTGTCAAGGTGTCACGATCATGATTCCTATGTTTCGCCACACTGGCTCAAAAATATATATATTTTTATTTTATTATATTTGCAATTGAGGTGGTTGCAGTTCCTCTATAATCCTACAGGTGGTGTGCTATAAATTATTTAAACTTTGGCAAGTAGAAGCGAATGATTTGTTAGGTTTGTGTAGAATTCTAACAAAAATCAAACAAAATTATGTCTATAAAAAAGTAATATAGACTTAACATGGGCATTTATAAAACCATGGTTATAACAGAATTGTAATATAAATCGAATTGGCACCTACGTATCGTGATCATTTTAAGTCAATAACATTTTGAAGGGTGTTTCAACATCTTCTTAACCTAATTGAGCAACCTCTACCACTCGGTTGAGATATGCTATACTTAAAAAAATATTAAGAAATAAAGTGAAAATGGAGATTTTTTTTTTCCTGTGGTATTTGTAGACGTAGTGATACTTTTACTACAAAGTGACATCTTAACCGTTTGGACGATGCGATGTCTAAACTGGGGTCTGTTTCTAATATAAACACAAACAAACAAAAACAAACAAACATTGTTTTTATTGGTGTCACAAGAAAATAAAAAAACAACAAAAACACCATTAATATTTTCTTAGTGAGGATGTTAAAGACAATCGTTTCTGAAATCATAAAGTTGACTAAAGTTCATTGAACCTTATGCAAATTTAAAATAAAATGACATGGGGTCTAACCACAGGCGTAACATTGGCACGTTTCTATCTTCATCTACCCGAGAAATCTGGGTTGTTTTTTGGTTCCACGGATCTCCTGATCTTACTAAGACGCTGCTGCTATGAGCATCAAGTGATTGATTTTCCCAAAAGAGAACAGAGCCAGTGTTGTAACGGTTGTGTTTCATTCCAACACTACAAACAGCAACCTACTCATAAACACAAGTGACTTCTGTCCAGAATTGTATTTTCAGCAGAAGGATAGCTGATTTGTTATCGAGTGGCCTGTTTATATCAGCTCTGTAGACAGCTCTGGTGGATTTCTCACTAGTCTGGCACTATTGCTGAAACCCGGCGGTGAACTAAAGATAGAAACGCCCACTAGCATTCAGTGTAGAGCGTTCTGAGTAATGCTGCTGGTGTGAACTTCCAGAGAAGATGAGATTAGTGATGCAGGAATGTTGGGAAGTTTCTTACTGTCCACTGCAGACGGATTGAGGAGGAGGAAAGGATGATGGGATTGTGGAGGTGGATGACGACGTCCCCGAGCTCCCTCTGGATCTGCCCATGCTCCACTCCCTGACTGGTTGGGGGGATTTCTACACACACACACACACACACAAATACACACAAAAGCATCACTTACTCACTGATCTCTACTGACATATAGAGTATATTAGCATGTTTATTGCTAGCAACGGTGCATAGCTCACCCTGTGTTTTGATGGCATCGCTGATGGGACTTGGGTCACTCAGACCGTACGCGTTAGCTGCTCTGACGAGGAACAGATAGACCGCACTGGGTTTCAGGCCCTTCAAGATGTAGCTCTCGGTCCTCACGTGCTCTGCTAGGGTGTGCCAGCTACTGCCTGATGCATGACTACAGGAAACACAAACACACACTGGACATTTAACCAGCAAAACCAACAAACAATGCCTTCTACAGACACCTCAACTACTTCACTGCATAGCAATGGAGGTCCTATTGAGCCTTTTGTTTAGATTTTGATTAGATCTCGAAATATTTTTAATGTTCTGCTGAATTATTTGGTACAGTAAGACACATTTTCAGTCCAATATGTTATTGACGAATCTGTTGCCTGTTTGAGCTATCTCTACCGATCGGTTGAGGAATACCTTGCTTAAATAAAACAAAAGAATATGTATATAGATTTATATGTTTTTAAATGGTATGGTCACTTCACAGCATAGCATGAGAAATAAAGTTGCTCTAACGCCCAAAAGCATTTGTGTATACAAAAATATAGATTTATAATGTATTGATTGACTTTGACCATGAAGTGACATCTCAACCATTTGGAAGAAGTCTATACTGAGGTCTTTGTATACAGTACAGTATATGATTAATTGTTTTTGTTATTGTCTAAAGGAAACCCTGCTGTGTTTGTTTTTGCACAAAACATGGCAACTAAAAAGTGAAAGTATCCTGATACTGATACTACGGCAAGAAAAAACACATCCATCAGAATGCTGATAGCCTTTAATCTTTGATCTGATTCCTTTAATACGCTAATCTAGAAATTTTAGCTGGGAAAAGAAAAAACTTTCCTGAATTTCCAAATAAAAACTCACCACCCACTATTTCCACTGTAATGGATTGATCATTCAAGGATGAAATATTAAACATAAATAATAAACAATAACGGAACTGTTATAGCAAAGCTGAGCAACAATGCAGAAATGTTTATAACTAGAGTTTGTTGGTAAATAATAAGTGACATTTCATCACACACATTGCTTCGATTCGTTGTTTATTTCTTTGACAGGTTTAATGATTAAGACTTAAAAAAAGCAGTTTATGAAAAACATGCAACAAGGATTCACAGCAGTAGTTCTGCTTGTTTCTACTTGCTCACGTTTTAACATGTCAAAAATTCACAGGGTTAAAGTTCAACCGCGAGTGAATTGATTGTTTAGCATTCACACGCTTTTTAACTGAATCTTTTTTATTCAAAGTTACAGAGAGAAAAACCAACATGAACTAAAATTATATAATAATAATGCGGCCAGAGATTTCTGCTACCTGAAGGCCTCGATGATGTATGAGGTGGGCGTGGCTCCAGAGTGAAGGTCAGGCTTCCAGGACAGGGACACGGTGGTGCGGGTGACATCGGTGACCTCGGGTTTGGAGGGGGGGCTGGGGATCAGGTTGGGGTCGGTGGGTCGGCCGGGCTGAACTCCAATACCAAACTCTGAAACCGGAGGGGAAAAAACAGACAGATGGAAATTATAGAAAGAGAACAGGAACATCTCCATCTCTCTCTCTCTCTCTCTCTCTCTCTCTCTGTCACCTTCAGCTATTATAATGTCAGTCTCATAAAAAAGGAAGGAGACAAGCAATTACTGAGTCATTCACGTTTCATATTCCTTCACTCATCGCTACATTTACTTATCCTAAAAGTGTGTGTGTGTGTGTGTGTGTGTGTGTGTGTGTTCCACAACCTTGAACTTCCAAGTAGGCCTTCCATGATGCTTCTCCACTGGGACTGGACGCTACACACGTATACACACCCATGTCTCCAAGCTAAATCAAACAAAAAAGGAAAAGAAATTATTTATACAGATTTTTTTCCCCTTGAGTTTAAATGCACGTGCTTGTAAAATGATGGCCAAGTCAATCTAAGTGACTGTAAAATGATCAGACCACCCTCGAGTTTAAGGAAAACAGTTCAGACTGGAATTTCCACAAGAGTGACGAAAAAAAAAGACAATTAGGCTTTCAATCTTTTTGAAAAGTTGTGTGGAAATGTTTTTGTGGGGGGAAAAAAAAAAACCGGATACATTTTCCCAGCAGGAATTTGCCAACCTTATGGACGTTGGTACAACACTGGTATTCGGTTGTTTTTGAAAGATAGAACGTGTGATGAAATGATGTCGGAACACCGGGATAACGTTGAACGAATGCTCCTAAAGCAATGATGCAAACATGACTTTAAAACAATATAAATACTGAACCCGATGACCTGAGCGCGACTCGGCGGCAAAAGCTTTATTTCGACTTGACCACTAGGGGGCGTGCTGATGATGTCAGTAAATACATAAGCACACACAGTACATAACAATAAGTGAAACAAAAAAACGTGGACAACAGCAATTTATCCAAATATTAGATTGGAAAACAGGCAAAAGAGTAAAAAAATAAACAATAATAATAAATCCCGCTTAACGTGTGAGACGTGTTCTGTAAAAGTGGACGTGACGCAATTTGGATGCTGTACAGACACCATATTACAGTAGAGTCATTATTGGTAGCTAAGACATAACCGAGTAATATTTCTGAAATAAAATGAAGCAGAGAGGTGACATTACAACATTAAGAGACGCGAGACATGAGATACACACAGCGTGCGAATGGACGTTAATCTGCGTAAAAACACTCCAAACAAAGGTTACAGTTTTGTTGTTATGAGGTTGTATTTGCAACGTTGTGTTCGGGTCGTTCATTCAACGTTATCTCAACGTCATTTCATCAACATCATTCGGACTTTGGAAAACACTGTTGCCCTGACTGTATTACAACAGCCATCCAAATTGTTGTGTGTCTACGTGGATCACCTGTGAAGGACACAGAGAGTTTCCTGAAAGGGCTCATTTGCATATAGCGACGCCCATACAACTCCATAAAAGGTAAAAAGCCCAGACAGCTACAGTAGGAGCATGAAACGAGCAATCAGGGTGAAGACAGATGTGGATGTAATTATGAGTCACTTCGATGATATAAATATTATATTACTTTTATTATATATTAAATTTTTACTTAGTATTCTATCAGCAAAAACTTCTCCACCATGATTCTCTCTTTCTCTCTCCCTCTCTCTCTCTCTCACACACACACACACACACACACACACAGACCAACCCTGAGAAGGATTTTCAGGATTTCTCGCTAATTGAAGCCGCTGTTCGTGTTCTGTTTAAATGTGATGGCAGTTACACAGAGAAAGACGACAAGATCAGAGATGGAAGGAAAAAAGAGAAGAAAAGCAGCTATTTTTAATACTTTCTGTTAAATTGATTTAATTCATGAGCGACTCGACCAGGCCTGGCGTCTCACATGTTCCTGTTCCTCAGGAGATCCTCACGCTTCACACTTTTCCATAACCTCTCTCTCTCTCTCTCTCCTGCATTATTTACTCCTTTACACAAACACAACTACTGATTTCATCATTCTGATTAAATAACACCTCTCTCTCGCTCCATCCCTCTCTGTTTATCCCTCGCTCTGTCTTTCTACATCTCTATTTCTGCCTCTCTTTATGTCCATCTCTCCCAACTCTTTCCATCTTTCTCTGTCTCTCTTTATCCATTTCTTTCTGTCCGTCTTTGTCTTCCCCATCTCTCTATCCCTATCTTTATTTGTCTTTCTCTCTCTTCATTTTTACCCCTCTCTCTACCTCTGCCTTTCCCTTTCTTTTTTTCTCTTTCTTTCTGTCTCTGCCTCTCTTTATCTCTCTCTATCCATTTTTGTGTTGTTCCTTCCCTCTGTCTCTCTTGAGCTCTGTCTCTTTCTTTCTCCTTCCTAATCGTGTAATTCTGTCTTTTTATCTCAATCTCTCTATAAATCTCTCTCTGTTTATTCCTCACCCTGTCTCTCTTTACCTCTGCCTTTCTCTTTCTTTTTGTCTATCTCTATCTTTCTCTTACTTACTCATGTCTACTAAGTGCTACTGTCTCTCTCTCTCTGTCTGTCTGTCTTTCTCCCTCTTTTAATTTCTATCTCTTTCTCACTTTAGCTCTTCATCTCTCTCTCATTAACTCTTTCTTTCTTTCCTCTCCCCCTCTCCTGTCTTCTGATGAACCATAATAAAAGTGACCTTTGACCCCATGAACATAGAGGAGATTTATTTAATAAAACACACTCAGGAACATTCAATGCCCCAGGTGATGACTGTGGACGCACTCGTCTCTCGTCGTGTCTCGCTCAGTGAGGTTCTGGCTTTCGTACCTTAGCGTAGCGGATCTGCAGAGCGCCCGAGTCCAGCACTTTGAACCGGGAGTCATGAGTGGACACGAGAACTCCGTCTTTCTTCCACAGGATGGTGGGCGGCGGCGTTCCTGTCGCTCTGCATCCCAGAACCACAGTACCGTCCACCGGCACCGTGTGATTGGTCGGTCCCTGACGGATTACAGGTGGGGGACGGTCTGAAATTACTGCATCAGAGAGCGAGAGACAGAGACAATGAGAGACATATTAAGAAAGAGAGGGACACACACAGAATGAGAAAAGGAGAGACAGTAATAGAGGCAGAGAAAACCGCAGACAGAGAGACAGAGAGAGAGAGTGAGATAAAAAAAGACATGAGAATGAACGAGAGACAGAGAGAAGGAAAGACAAAGACGAAGAGACATAAAGAAAAAGAGAACGAGATGATGAGGGAGAGACAAGAGAAAAAAGATGGAGTGAGAGAGACAGAGAAAGACAAAAAGGGAGAGACAAAGCGACAAATAAAGCAAGAGAATGAAAGACATGAGCAAGAGAGAGAGAAACAGACCGAGAAAAATATAGAGACAAAAAGAACAAGAAAAAGAAAGACGGAGCAAGAGAGAGAGAGAGAGACATAGAAAGAATCAGAGAGACATAAATAGAGAGATGGGTGAAAAGAAACAAGAGAAGGAGACAGGTAGTGAGACAGACAGACAGAGACAAGGAAAGACATAGGGACACAGAGAAAGAGACAGACAAAGAACAAGATAATATATATATATATAGGGAGAGAGAGAGAACAAGCAGGGGAAACACATTTTGTCCACATGGAAGTGATTATGCAGTCGGTCCACAGCAGTAGCCGAGCGACGGTGAGAGAGAGAGAGAGAGGAAGAGAGAGAGAGAGGAAGAGAGAGAGAGAGGGAGGAAGAGAGAGAGAGAGAGGCGGTTAATGGCTCTGACATTCCGAGCGCAGAGTTCTCTGTAAAACATAAAAACAGCGTAGCAGAGAGCGTTCTCTCACGTACACGCACAGACGAGCGCGCGCTCCGACACGTGCACTCACACATGCAGGAGATTAAAACACCAACGGCTCAGACATCAATCAGATTCATTAGGACCCTCACACGACCCTCTTCCAGTGTATAAACACCACCGAACATCAATTAGCACAACACCTCCATCTGCTCTCGTATCGCTAAAATAAAAAACGAATACGGTAATAATTACTAAGACAGTGAAATGATGATTAGCGTCTTTGTTGAGAGAAGAGGTCTGGATTTAGGATGGGGGTGGGGGAGCTGTTACAGCATAAAGGAAAAGCTAGCATTGTGAAAGTCTCTTGTTGTAAACAAAGCTGCAACACTAGGTGGCGATCTTGGTTCGAGTAAAAGGCTACAGTAGCTGTGACCGTTGATCATGTGATAAGCAGAAAAAGAGGCTTTATTAATAAACGGCAAAAGATTTACGTTTCTGTCGTATTCCGTTGATAACAGGCGCCCCCTTGTGGTACGAAAAAAGAATACATATTAGTTAGCTAATGTCGCAAACGTTGGAAAATCGTTCTGAAGTAGGATGACATCAATTCAAAATAATGCTATTAATACTACAAATATAATATATAAATTATATATTTTTTTTTACAGTGTTTTAAAGACACATTGAGTAACACAGTTATTTTATTATATAGTATTTATTAATTTGAAGTTTCCAAAGAAACTTATATCGATATTAATGCATGTGATTAATCCAGAAATTTTAACGTGTTAATACTATCTTTTTAACGCTAATTAATCTTATGACCAAGTTTGACCCTGATGGCTTTCCATAATCGCAGCGTTGTTACCTGGCTGTGTGTGTGATAACGGCATGTTTAACGCGGATATTAAGGTGACTGAGGAAACATCACCAGGTGTGCAGAACGGCAAGTTTCATTATAAGAAGCTTTTAGATGGAAGTTTGAATTAAACAAACTAAAAATGCTGTGTTCAATCGACCTTCAAGGGGAACTATTTTTAAATAGTAAAAATACATTAAGCGTAAGACGTGTGACTGGTGGCTCAGGCGGTGGCTAAGGTTCTAAGTTGCTGATTTTTGGATCTGAGCATCTGGGTTCGAGCTCCGCCTTCGGTGTGTTGCCACACCCCCATAGTACCCAGCCTCAGATTTTAATTTGTTAAATGTTTATGTTTGAGATATTACAAAACAGTATAATCTGTTCGTCATGCATTTCTTTATTCCAACATTGCATGTTTATAATACAAGTAAATCTGAGTATGACTGTGATTAACTTAATTAAAATTTTAATTGATTGACATCACTATAAATAAACCAACATAGCATTTATCTATACAATTAATGCACTCTTATTGTTGTTGTTGTTGTTGTTTAGATTTTCCAGCCATTTTCTCTCTGCTTGTTTGTGACAGAGCGAACTCTTTTCTGTTCCACCACTCAACAACCCTAATACAGTGTTTTCTTGATAGTGTGTGTGTATGTGTGTGTGTGTGTGTGTGTGCGTTTCTTACTATCAGTGACCTCCAGCAGAGCTTTAGTGATCACGCTCCCTGCGATATTGAGCGCCTGGCAGCTGTAGTAGCCTCCGTCTCCACGCTCCACCCCTGTGATGGTCAGATCGCCGGTCTGGGAGACGGAGAACCGGCTGGAGGACTGAGGAGGCTGGGAGGAAAACAGCAGGTTCTAGAGAGGAGAGGAGAGAACCGTAACAAATACTTACTTAATAACAATAAATAAATAATACTCAAGACACTGATGACCAAAGTGAAGCTCCTCGGTTTATAATACTGGCATATTTCCAATAGTTTTAGAGCATGTGTGTGTGTGTGTGTGTGTGTGTTGGGATTGCTCAGTCTGGCAGCCTGTCTTAGAGAGTGTGGTTCTCCCTGAACTAAAGGTGTGGTTAATAAACACAGTTCATAAATCTGTCCTACTGCAGTTTGGGGGGGAAGTATTT
>JAQMYJ010000003.1:2635754-2640300 GCA_030014305.1 Clarias laeviceps | reverse complement strand
CCCCCCCCCCCCCCCCGCTGACGAAGTTATTACCAAACTGCAATAAATCATTCTGAAATAAAGTTGTTTGGAAGGAAAGCAGATCTGTCTCCGTATTATCTGGCGAACACGGCTTATTAATAATGCAGGAACGAAAGCAGGTGGGAAACTCCTGCAAGCGTCATTAGGAAGTCTGGATGTAAATATGTCTCGCTAAAGGCTCCGAGATCCAGAAACCACACATGAAAAGAAATTAATCCCCGTCAGCATCTCATTAATATGAGAGAAAAAAAAAATCCTATTATAAGGAAGTATGGCGTCATTACGGTTAAAAATATCACAAGGTTTTGAGAAAGCGTCTCGTTATTATGTATAAAATTCATTCATTATGAATAAAAAACATAATCCCAGTTTTTCACATGAGGAATCCGTCGTTTCGGGGGAAAAGTTATGCTCATAAACGACGTTACTGTATGTATGGATGGAAGTGTTAAGCAATCAAGCAAGAAAAAAAAAGTCTACACACATGAAAGAACATTATGTTCTGTGTTGTTTTTTTCTTATGATGGGATTTTTTTTCATAATTACAAGATGCTTTTCTCATCATAATAATATTTTATTATTAACACACACTCTGCGGAAAGCGCTATCCACCCCGTCCGCATGCTTCCTCATCGCTATGATTGATGTGCACTTCTACAAGGGGGTGTCAGGGGCGGGGCAGGAGCTCCTTCCTGGTTAAAGCTACAAACAGTAATCTAGGAGTGATGCACGATCTGCGAGTTGGGTTTCATCCGGAACATCACCAGCAACATGTCAGAAACCTATGCTAGGAGTATAACATGGCACCTTTAAAGAAACGCACAAGTGCTTAGACATTGGGTGATCAGTTAGGGGGTGTAAGTCCTAACAAACAAAACAGTAACAAACATCTTCGTTTATGTGTAGAGGATGTAACAGGATTCCTCCCTCACCTGACTGCCCTCTCTTTGCCAGAAGATGGCCGGCTGTGGGCTTCCTGTCGCCTCGCACTGAAAGGTCACGGTGCGTCCCAATCCGACCACTTGGTTCCTCGGGCGCACCGCAAACACCGGCGGCACTGAGGTGTGTTCGAGACAGAACATGTTTTAATCACTGATACAGAAAGTTTGATGAGATAGCATTAAGAGTTTCACAACATGGCTGGAGTGAAGATAAAACACTTCAGGTCATGATGTTATAGAAAAACAAACAAGTTACCACTGTGATATCCATCTAGGAACATCTGTAGTCCAACTAGGGGCCGTGGAGGTCAATATTGTACATAGTGTACTGTTTTTATTCCCATTTTTACAACCTTGGTAGGACCTCCGGTCAACACACACACACACACACTATAGCTGTGTGTTTGGACAGTGGGAGGAAACCGGAGTACGCAAAGGAAACCCACCAAGCACACGGAGAACATGCAAACACCATGCACACAGACCCCGAGGCAGGAATTGAACCCAGACCCTGGTGGTGCAAGGTGACAGTGCTAACCACTAAGCCACTGTACCACCATATACAGTACGTTACATTGTACAGCTTCTAAGTTACATTAAAAGTAAAAAACAAAGTTCGGAAATAAAAAAAATTTCTTGATCTCATTTTTTGCATTATAAAATCGTGGCATTATATTTGATATATTAGATCATTTTTCATTAACAGCACATCCTGAAGTGTTTTATTCCTCTTCTACCTCAGCAATGTGCCAGTAAAAACAATTAATTAACGCCTTCTGACCAATCAGACTCATCATCATGCTAACAGAGCATGGCGTCATCTCTTCCACTAAATCACTGTAACGAATTGTATGTAGCGAGATAACTAGCATTAGACTCTGTGATTTGTTACTACTTCGTTTGTTAGCATAGTTAACGATAATAAGTGTAGTGTGCTAATAAACTCCTGATTTTATACATTTTTTAAACCTTTTGGCACACGTTGTTCGGGGTTGACCGTTTGTAGACGAATCGTTTCTACGTCCGTCTGTCGCTGCTGTTAGCGCTACTGTTACCATGGCAACCATTAAAGGCTTTACGACCGTCACTTAACACGCTCTGGATTTGGGGTCTTTTGTGCCGCAAAGGCTGATTAAAGAGAGATCAGTCTACTTTTATGTCATTTTATTTGAATTAAGATGTAATCGAAATGAAAGCTAGCGTGACGCTCCCAGTCGTTTGATTTGCATAGGCAGAGGGCAAAGAGCGCAAACATTTCCATTGAAGCAGGGGATAAATTTGGGCCATCTGTCCCGAAAAAGTGTGACGGTGACTTTTCATGCATCTTAATGACAAACTCCTTCCCTGCGCTCACTGAGAGCTGCGTTTTTTTTTTTTCTCTCTCTCTTCATGAACGCTGATGTATTCACGAGTCTCTCTGTGTTTTTTTTTTTTTTTTTTGTTTTGTTCTTCCAGATGCTAATAAAATAAAAAGTGACTGCGGCTACACCCCCCGCCCACCAGCCACCTCAAACAACCAGTATCTCTTTCCAGCCACGATTGAACCCTAAAGCAATCTCAGACCTGTCAATCCCCATACACAAGGACCTAAGATGAGAATTTAGACAGACGTGGAGCTTCTGTGCAACAACGACAAAAAAAGGCAATTTTCTTTGACAACATTACCTTGAATGCTTGGAACTAGCGTTTTTTTGTTTGCCTTGTTTTTTTTTTTTTTTTTTTTTTTTTTTACCCAAGCACATGGGTGCTGTCACTGTTGCCGATGACAACCGAGACAAGCGTGTTGATTGGTGGGATGATGGAAGGTGGATGGATGGTGCTTCTGACAACGTCCTGTTGCTGTCAGGGCAGTGATGTAGTGTGACAGATGATGGCTTTGCGACTTACCAGACATAACTGAAAGGGGAAAAAAAGACAAAGAAAACAAAAGGAAAAAGACACATGATAGATGAGTAAATAAATCATAATTGTCATGAGTGAAGTGATTTCATTAGGCAATAAAATGATGCATACGGGAAAGAACAACCATCCGAAAACACACATTGCATACACAATATATACAATATGTACACTAAGCAAGCGGGCTTTGCCACATTCCAGCCCAGACCAGTCAAGTGCGGAGGTGTTACTCAATGGTGGATCAGAGCAGTTTGTAGTTGGATTGTAGAATGGATCATAGAGTCCACAAACATGCCACATTCCTTGTTTAGTGTTGAAGTAGACACAGCTTTAGGTTTTCAGTACTGGAGTGCCCATAAAATGTTTAATCTGAGCTTCGGGACTGGCACTGCATCCAGTGGCTGGGGTTTGGGGATTGGCTGGGAATCGACAGTTTGTGAGGCGACTACAACATACACCTTTTCATAACCTATGTGTGGAGAGTTCATAGGTGATTAAAGTGACGTGACATCACAGAATGAAGCAAGAATTTTAATTTGGGACAATTCAGCACTCTCTGGCGAAAAGGTCAGGAATGTGGGAAAGCCTGCGAAATAAACTAAGCACTTCTGGTTATGTCGTGAAAAAATAAATAATCGATGACGTGGTGGTTTGATGAAGTGGAATTAATTTCAACACCATTGAATTACAATTGATTATGTTCTTTCATCAGCACATGCGTTATTGCTCTTATACCACACTGATTTGGATTTTTCTGAAATGAACCACGCAGTGAAACAGTATGTCATGACTTGGTTCTCTCTACAACTTCTCTTTTTATCTCACTAACTATAATAAATCTAACTGTAATAAAGATGTCAGAATACAAAGCTGTTACAAAGAGATGAAACTGGAGACTCCTTCCATAAATGTTAATTAAACCAATCAGATATGAGAATTTAATATCGCTGTGATATGAAAACATACGAGTCTTATTTTCTTTTACGTTGTAATGAAAGCCACTTCATCCGGAGTTCATCCAGCATGCAGTGATGTAATAATGTAAATCTTGTTAAAACAATGATCTCAAAAGCCACATGATCATTATCTAATCTCTCATCTGATCTCCTAATGTTCTGGTGTTGGATTTATCAGCATGATCCATTTCTAAGGTGGTTAGACCTGATAAATGTGTAGAGAAGAATTTTTTTGGCGAGGCCTCTCCAAACCTTCCCCTTCCTGTACAAGCCCCATTAACACGGCCACTCACGGGACCCGGGCTTTTTTCCGCAAATACATCAAATGCTAACGACTAAATTACCAGCAGACCTCGTTCGTAACCCTGCATTATCTCTTCATGGCAAATTTTTTTTTATTTTACAATTCCCGAGCCGTTCATCCACGTGTGGAACTTCATACTCCAATCCAAACAAAAGCCTATATGCCATATCCGGCTGAGCATTTTTCTTTCCCATCCAAAATAATCCACGACACGCATCGTTTCTCGGGCAGAATCTCCGCCTCAGGCGTATTTACGAAACGAGGTATCCGAGTCGATGTCTTTTCTAAGTTCGTGAGCCATCGTTTCAGACACGTAAAACAATAATCCACTGATTGTGGCATGCACGAGAGCCTCGTAACCAAAGCTGGGGAGGAAAAGAGAAATGGCTGGAGGGCGTGAAAGCACAATGCCGGCGTTGTTCCAC
>JAQMYJ010000003.1:2603254-2630754 GCA_030014305.1 Clarias laeviceps | reverse complement strand
CTGAGGATCCGGGTTCGAGCCCTGCCATCACACCCCATACTGCCGGTCCCGAATTATGTAAATAAACAAATTACAGCAACGTTGAATCTAGACAAATGTATTCATAAGCTCTTAATATAAGATTACAACAAACCCAACTCAAGAAATAAGATTATTACTTTATTATTTTTACGCTTGAACGTTCCTGTTTTGTCTTCAGAAACGTTTTCTAATTATAAGCATGAATGTTTAGAGCCCCCGAGTGGTGATATGAGTCTAGTGTAAATCCATCATCCAGGGATTGAATAGATAGAAGTTTGAATCCCGGGTGATGCTGTAGTCTCTCGTACCCATGTGGCGTAAAGAAAGAGAGAGAGAGAGAGAGAGAGAGCTGACTGCTAGCAGTAGCCCTAATGTGGGAGTGTCGTAATGACGGGTGGGAATTGGCTAAGACTAAATCAGGGAGAAAACCGGGCCACCCCCCCCAAAAAAAAAAAAGTAATTAATTAATGAATTGATTTTTCATTAGTAAAATGTGCTCATAAAATAAATCCATTAAATAAATAAACAAATAAAGAGAACGTGTCTAGACATAGTGTAAGAATCATATTCGTAACTTACGACTTTAAAAATAAATTAATTCCGCAGCATTTCACGATTTTTACACCTGCAACAGCTTTTATTTTTATTTATTTATTTTTTAATGAATGCATTAGAATACGAGGCAAAATCAAAATGCTAAATTGAAAGAGCCGACTGAGACGAAACGCTCCTCAAGTGGATGCCAACGTAAGCTGTGCTTTCTCTGATTTAAAAAATAAATTAATTAAAATAAATAAATAGAAAAAAACACAACTTAAAATAGAAGACGTGAGTTAAACAGGAGCGAAGAACAAGGAACAACGTGTGTGTGTGTGTGTGTGTGTGTGTGTGTGTGTGTGTGTGTGTGTGAGATGCAGCGTTTATTTAACGCACCCCGTCGTGCTGGAGAGAGTTTTGAAGTGTCATTATGTCACTGTTTGTTTGAGCGGATTAAACGGCGCGGGGAGGAGAAGCGGAGAAGTTCGTGCCATCGGCGAGAGAGAAACCGATGGGTGGAAAATACGCAAATTTATCTTAAATTTTTATTTTTTTTAAAGTTTCCCCTTGACTGTTTCAAAACGCTGGCACTGGAGACTCCTTCCAAAAAAACTTGCAGAAAACCTCCCAACATCATATCAACAAAGAAACATGTTTGTAATCTGCTTGTTAGAAACAAGTCCCTTTTGAATGCGGTGTTGCCATAGCGACGCTACACGTCCTGTGAGAACAAACGCATTAACGTGAACCCTGTGCTTTGCAGCTTGTTTTATTTGTTAGGGAACAAAATAAAAAAAAAAAGCAACTATCCGTGCGTTACATGTGTGTATGTATATGTTCGCAGAATCACCTCCAGTCGTTAAGATAAGTTGTGCAAATTGCACCTAATCCTAACGTCAGTCACGTTTAGGAACAAGGAGCTTCTGTAAATCCGCTAAGAGCGTCGAACCACATCTTTCACTCGTCCTGCCAGCAGTCTGATTAACGTTAACACGCCCTGGAGCTTCTTTTTAATCCTGTATAAATAAATGAATAGAGTCTCTACATCATCTAGAGCTCTCCTTCTTCCTTTCTCTCGCTCTATGTGTGTGTGTGTGTGTGTGTGTGTGTGTGTGTGTGTGTGTGTGCATAATAGAAGCAAGAGTGATGAATTCCTTGCCTTCACTTCACTTGCTCTTAATTAAAAGAAACTAATTAGTGGCCCAGGTTCAAACCTTGCATTTCATCACTCTTTAGACCGCCGTGTGCTGCAGTGTGTGAACTTCTTCCTCCTAAATAATACGTCCTGTTCACGACAGTCTCGACTACTAATACACTTAACTACGCAGAGAAATGGCGCAGGGCCGCTCCACCATCTGCTCTTAAACCGAAAACACCACTTTACTTCCAGAAAAGGATTCTTTAACTTGTCTTTGTTAGCAAGAGACTGACTCATTCTGGCTCAGTATAAATGATCAGCGAGAACGTCGAGATTTCACAATGTGATCTTTATGATGGTTATGAGAATCATTAGAATAACAGATTTGGTCAGCTACAATAAATAAAGTGCGTAATGTATTTATGGGAAGAGAAGCGTGCGATGTGTCGTATCACAAAATATTTTCACTCGGCATGGCTTTTATTACGAGATCTCACAGAGCGACAGCAGAACAAGGCCGCTACGAATCCAACACTGGCCTCTTAATCACGAAAAAAGATTGAATAGTTAATCAAAAAATCTTTTGCACCTAAAACAAAAAGTAAAATATAGTAAGCATACTGTATGTTTCTGAAAAAGGGAATGCAACAAATATCCAGGTAAGAGGAAAAATATCTCACGGCATGATTTTTACACAACTGAGCACAAAGCAAAGTTTTTTTTGTGTGTTTTGGAAATTTTCCGATCATGTGCGGCTAAATTCGGTCAGATTGTCTATATTATTTTCCGTATAACAGAATGGTTCGGACCCTAGTTTCGACTTTAAGATGGATGGAAGTTTTTTTTGTCTTTCAGCTGCTCAAGGGGGCCATCAGATCCACACAACAACTTTTGAACAGGTTTTACACTGGATGCCCTTCCGGATGCAACTCTCCCATCTTATCCAGGCTTTGAACATCGGCTGGGAATTGAACTCAGGCCTCTGCATGGCAGGCGAGAAACCTACCACTGAGCCACCAATGCTCAGACATGGTTAAAAAATAATTAACATTATTGTTTCTACAGTTTCTATTAACAATAAATAAAAATAAAAATTTATATTAGGATGTTAGGATGCTTGGATCAGCCAAGATACAGCGCCCCCTGGAGAAGATAGGGTTAAGTGCTCAAGGGCTCAACAGTGGTACAGTAGCTTGGCAGGGCTGAGCCTGGAACCTTCCGATCAGTAACCCAGAGCCTAAACCACATGAGCAACCATAGAGGAACTTAAACACATATTCAACTTTTTTTTTGTTTTTTTAAACAAAGAAAAACATATAACTTGTGGTGAAGTCAAGTTTATTGTTGGGAGACTTATTTACTTTACACTGAAGGGGTCTCCAGTGTCTCTGTAACGGGCTGTAACAGATGATACAGTTATTTTCCAGAGAAAGAAAAAGAGAGAGAGAGAGAGAGAGAGAGAGGGAACAACTGCTTATTGTTGCTATAGTGTAAGTGATAACTGGAAATAACTGTTTGACGTGGCATTCATTAATAAATTATCGGAGTAAAGCTGTAACATTTGAAAGCTTCAGTCGGAGCAGTCTGACCCGATACGGATCTATCTGAATGAAATTTAATCTACATAATGGGGGGGAGTCGCGCAGCACGGCGGTGTAGTGGTTAGCATTGTCGCCTTGCACCTCCAGGGTCTAGGTTCAATTCCCACCCTGGCGGTCTGTGTGCATGGAGTTTGCATGTTCTCCCCGTGCTTGGAGGGTTTCCTCCGGGTACGCTAATTGGCGTTCCCAAATTGTGTGTGTGAGCGCTACAATTGATTGGCACTCCGTCGAGGGTGATTGGCACTCCTCGACACTTCTGAAACCCCACCCATAAAAAACATACGCCCAAATGGTATCAGTGCTAGAACTCTGTAGCTCTATAACATACACATTTACGCTGTTTCACTAAAACCTTTTTTTAAGTCCAGTCTGATAAAAGTAGCCCATCCAGGAGGAAAAATGTGTATTTACTGGCGACACTGTTTTAAAACGTTGGGGAAAGAAATAACGCTCCAGTCATCGCTTAAGTAGACATGGAACAACAGGAAATAACAGAAAAAAAAAGACGAGGTTATACGAACATAATCCACTTCAGGGTTTTAACAGTATCTCCGCTTCACAGCAGGACTGCGTCACCCCCAGCCGGGGATTATTTTTCTACAGTCCAGACTGTTGTTCCTTACATAAATCACGTAAATCAAAACATATGAGTTATTTTTTCTCAGTGAGGAAAAAGGTTCACAGTGCTAGATAGTTCCACATAAAGAATTTATGCTAATGCTTCCTAGTTGGGCAAAGATGTGCTACTACAGTACTCTAAAATTAGCAAATACTATGACGACATTTCTTCTTTAAAATGTTTTTTTTTTTCTTTAAAATGCATTTACAGAAGACGTCAAGCACAGTACGGTGAGGAGACACTTAGTCGCAGTAGAACATTTGAACGGTGAAAACGCTTTAAGGAAGTTCGTACGATCCCGGGAGTTATTGCCACATCCGCTGTCCAGTCCTGACCTCGCGTCAAGCCATTTGTACATGTTTGGGCCATTAAAGGGGTTCCTGGGAGGCCAGTGTTTCAGACGTGAAGCAGGCAGGTCGATCAAGGCGCCGGCATACTGAGAAAACTTTCTACCTTGATGGTGTCCAAGCACTAGTGAAACACTGGGATAAGTGCATTAGTGTAGCAGGGGATTATATAGAGAAATAAAGGGAGTTTTAGTTATTCTGCCCAATCAAAAGTCCGAGTTTGACTTGTAGACCTCGTAGATGGAATTTTTAAGTTTTGGATACTTTTTGGAGAAATCAGAGAACAGTAAAGCTAATATCTGTCATAAATATCTTTTTATAACTTTTAAGGTTTAGTTTGCTAAAATTTCTGTCGACTGAAATGAACCATAGATGTTTAACATGAACCCAGACACAAGCGAATAAAACACAGAACTCACTGTTATACGTTCATCTCTGTCGTCTACGTTCACGCCGTCTTTCTTCCAGGAGATGGTGGGTTCTGGGTGTCCACGTGGAGGCTGGCACTCCATCACCGCCGGTTCTCCAGCGGCCACCATGACATCGCTGGGGTTCTGCCTGAATTCATCACGGAGAACTGCAGATAGAGCGAGAGAGAGAGCGAGAGAGATTAAATCTGCTTCAGGTACTGTATGTTCTGTAGTTGTTCTCAAGCTGTCAGTGAAAAAATTCACCAGTTCTCCATTGGAACTTATTTTGTACGGCTTTCCGACGGAAACGCATGGAGCGGTTCCGCACTACACGCTGGCACCTTTTCAGAAACAATTTTCCCCCCCTGTTTTTTGGTCTGAGCTCCTGTTTCTTGGCCAGTTTACAGGAAAAGCCGCACTCACACCATCCGAAGCCAACTCTTGGCTCTGAAACGTCGTGAAACTGAATCTTAACAAAACTTTCAAACACGATTTATGAAATAAGATGAAAATTTCCACCCGGACTATGGATTCAGCTTCTGTACAAAGTATCCGAGCCTCTTTATTTAATCATTCGGGCATGTGAACGATTTTCATGTTAATTTCTTTCCTTAAGAGACTCAACTGTTTCAATCATACCGGTAATTATTTATTTGCTTTTTGGGGGTTTAACACTCCACACTCCATTGAGATGAGATAACGTTTTTTACAGCAACATTATAGTGAAACATCCACTAACACGGTAAACAGAACAGGATGTCTATTTGGATTCACACACACGCACACGGATGTCTTTTTTATTATTATTAGTTTGAAATTCAAAGTATTTCCTCCAGCTTTCCTGGACCGGTTCCAATCTCTCCCATCTCTCCGACGATCGTCTAACGCACATCAAAGCCAGGCGTAACCTGAACTCCTCACTGCCTACAAATTCCTTCAAGCCTTTAAGCACTTAATTGGCCATAAGATCCCACTTTCTGCTGCTTGTAACTGCACAGCGGGTTCAGCTCTCCCACAGTTACCTTAAAACCGAGAAAAGTGCACAAAGCGTAACAGCATCCGAAACTCTGTCAAAGGCAAAGTGTTCTGAATCAGCGACGAAAATCGAACCTACTGCTAAGCTTATCTACTTTTATCCTTAACTT
Source organism: Clarias laeviceps (assembly GCA_030014305.1). NCBI lineage: Eukaryota > Metazoa > Chordata > Actinopteri > Siluriformes > Clariidae > Clarias > Clarias laeviceps. The sequence continues at coordinate 2,624,936 of JAQMYJ010000003.1, read as the reverse complement.
TCTCCATTCGGACTGATATGTAAATGAATGCATGGTTTCACTTGATGCTCTTTACGAGGTGTCTCAGGAGACCAATTAATGGGATTAATCAATTCACGTAGCTATAAAGTTCATGGAACCCTTACTTTAATGAATAAATCTAAAATTCAGTCAATTTCATCAATCGCTTTAAAGTACAGACGTTCACATACAGACAGCTTCACATAAATCTAAGATACCACAGACATTTCACACCAGAGGAGAAACGAGAATTGGAAGAATGAGTATAAGAAGTGAAAACTTGATCCGAGCAGCAGATCAGATGGTCAGAGATGAAGAACGCTGGACAGATCTATGTAAAGAACCTTCTACCATTATGTCCACACTCAATCATCTAAATGGTATTCGCGTGTGCTGATTGTTGCCATATCCTATGAAGCAATGTGGTGATTATCACTCCCTTCCACTGTTCTCATTTGCGCAGCATTCCTCCATTTTATCGCTCCTCTCTGAGCTAATGATTGATAATAAAGCAAGGCGATGTAGTGGTTATCAAGGTGCAATCAGTGCTCTTGCTCATATGTCTTGTCCATTATATAATAATCCACATTTGTATTATCATCTGTTGATGGAAAACAGGATTCAAGATACACCAAACCACTGGGACGTCACCCACATTTCGTCACTTTAACCAGGACAATATTCTTGACAATGAGGTAAAGTTCGCTTTTAAGGTTCTGGCGAGATCAAGCATCAATGGCAACCACCAAACGGTAGATCTTACAGAAGTTATATAAAATTCTATCACTAAATTTTACACATGGTATAAAAGCTGGTACTACAGCAAAAACAAAAAGGTGTTCTCAATCAGTCTGAGGTTGTGAGAGCATTGTAGAACTCCAAGTAGGAAAAGCATTCCTCGGAGAAGGTCATTTCTAACTTGCACAAATCGATGAACTAGATGTCTCAGTGGTTATGGCTTTGGGTTACTAACCAGAATGTCAGATGTTCAAGTCACAGCATTGCTAAGCTGCCAGTGTTGGGCCCTTAAGCAAACCCTCATTGCTCCAGGGGGTGCCATATCATGGCTGATCCTGCATTCTGGACTTCCCCAACTTCCTAACAACCTGAGATAAGCTGTTCTTCTAAAAAAAAAAAAAGCCCACAGCCAACTCAGACTGGTCAGGGGTAGGTCAGTGATTGAGGAGTTGGACCACTATTGGAAAGTCCCAGGTTAAAACCCCACTGTTGGGCCCTTGAGCAAAGTCTTTAAACTTTAACTAGTCAAATGTATCGTGAAATAAAAAAGTCATCCTGGATAAGGTTGTCTGCCAAATGCTGACAATGCATTCTAGAAATCATTTACTTGGACAGACACGAAACTGGAACAGAATAAAGATAGAAGGATGGGAATGTCTCCCAGGTCAGATACAACAAGAACATCCATTCTGATTTCACTTCAAATACACTAAGGAAAATGTTCGGATCAGGCTTCATGATGGATCATGTGCCGTTATTGCAAGTTTGACATTTAACATTTCTTGTTCTTCCCAGCATTGGATTTCACCAACTGCCAAGAATCAAAAGCATGGCAGTTGCATTAGCAAGGATTAGCAACAATTATCTAACAAATGCACCCTTTCTTCTTACATGATGTTGCAAAAAGGAAACAGATATCGACCTCTAGCCCTGCTCATACTTAACGATAAGCGTCAGTTCTCCCAGGATTGTCTCTGGTACTTCTGCGGCAAAATTGAAACCAGACGTAAGCAAATGTCAAATCAAAATGAGATCTTCCTCACTGTGGCTCAAACATTAATAAAACTGAAGTCGGAATACCACACACAGACGGGGCTTTCTTGATCAAATGAGATCTGTTCAGAGGAAATGAAAAAGATTTCTCAGAGCGTCCTCAGAAGTCTCCTGCTGTATTCCACCGGAGCCAACAGGGAACTGCGGATTTGCTCGTGAGTACATCAAAACCCGATGCTGGCTCTTGTTGCAGAGAGATTTTGGGGCTTGGACCGTTTCCATTAGGACAGATCTTACCCTAGTGAAGGGTTGAAGGAGGGCAATAGGACGAGAGAACGTCATGTCGCTCTGAAAAGTTTGCTGGTCAAACCCTCACTGGCTTAAATCTCTCTTTTTTATATACAAGGCAGCCATAGAACCGCCCTCTGTATGAACCTTCTGAATTGATAATCGTACTGGGCAGGCAATCTGTGACTCAGATTACAAGTTGATTCCCAAAATGGCTTTTTGCTCCAGACAAGAATGTCTCTGTCTTGCTAAGCACTAGTGTCACTGGTAAAATATGCAGAGTCATGAATAAAGTCAGAGAGCTGGGATTAAAATAGTGCAATAACCAATCTGGATGACGAACTGAACACGAAAAATGAATGTAAAACCATGAACATAATCGGTTCCAGATGTGCCCCCTGTTCCACTCGACCTTTATTTTCTTGGTTTTCGAGGTTTCTGCTATGCGCAAGACAATAAAGGGAACACAGATTAGAAAGAGGGCAGCTGTATAGATTTCTACACTTACTAGCCACTGGGATAATTAAAGCTACTAAAACTACGCAGCTGTCGATCAAATAAGGCCATGTTGATTCAGTTCTGGGTTGTAACACTACAAGATGAGGAAAAGTTCAAGGGGGTGAACAATTGTGCAACTCTCTCTGATTCTCTCTCCTGTATACATACTACGCCTGCAGACTCTCAGAACCAGCTTTCACTCCAGACTTCAAATGTCCTCTTCAATAGCTCTACATAGGTGTTCTCCTAGACAGAACTGCTAAAGCATCAAAAAGTTCAATCGGTGTAGGGTTCTTTGGATGGGTAATCAGTCTAGTTTTCCAAAAATGTTCTCCTAGGAGTTTTTTGAAAAAGTAAACCCTGCAGTTGAAATTCTTTTACATTTGGATTCATCCAACAGGCAACCAAAAAAGCCCAAAACACATCAAAACTTCCAAAAAGTCTAGGGCTGTATGGATGACCAGTGGTTGCAGCATCCTCAAAAAGGGTTCTACTGGGAACCTTTTTATAAAGTGAACCCATCTACTAAAGGTTAGCTCCTATAATGATTAATTCAGAGGGACAACATGGGAAAATATGAGTTTCTAACTATTTTTCTACAGAGGTTCTCCTTTGTGAGGAGCCTTTTTGAAAAGTGAACTGCTCAGTTGAAGAGTTTTGCAAATGAAAGGGCAATGCAAGAACTTCTAAGGCAAAGAATGTATGGTTCTATAGAAAGTTAGGTTCTATGAACCTTTAAAAAAAAAAATGAACCAATAAGTTAAAGCGTTTTACATAAGGACATTTAAGACTCATACAAGGGCCTCCCAGGAACCACTAAAGAAAAATGGGTAGGGTTCATAGGAAGGATAATCACTCTAGCTTTTCAAAAAAGTTCTCCTAGGAGCCTTTTTAAGTAAAACTCTCAAAATGTATTGAGAGTTCGAAACAACCCAGGAACATCTAAAGAAAAGAATGTAGAGTTCTTTGGAAAGGTTAATGGGTGTATTGTTTTAATGAGAATCCCTTAGGAATGTTTTCCTGAACCGAAAACCTATGTTTTAGGGTTCTAACATTAAACTATGAAGGATTCCCTCAAAGAACTGAAGAACCAAAGAATATTCAAGGCATCCAAAGTTTCCAAGAATGTAGCACTGTGTGGATGGTTAACAGTTCTAGTTTTCAAAATAATTGTTCTTTCTTCCCTATATATTTTTAACTTCCCTATAAGAGAATGGGGTTCCCCCGGAAAGCCAAGCAAAGAATATATCTGGATGTATACCAAGTCTGGCTTTCTACTTGTTGTTATTCTTTTATTATTTTTTTGGTTTGGTTGCCTCATCCACCTTTTCCTGGTGTGTTAATGTTCCATTTTAAAGGGAACCCCTCGGGACATGGTGTGTTAACCCCGTTCTCTACACTCACAGCGCAGACACTGTGAGGCAACACAGTGCACCTTTTTCTGGGAACAATGTATAAAGAACTAAAGATTCGAAGAAGTCAAAAAAGAAAGAGAGAAAAAAAAAAAGACGAGGAGTGCAGTGCAGTGCCTTTCCAGGCTGATGATGTCATCTGTTTAACATAGGAAGCGTGTGTGCTTGGGTGCGTGTAAGGATACAGGCCGTAGCTACAGGGGCACTGACAATGTTAGGCATCTGGAGCTGTTGTAAACATTACAGCATATCTCAGCTGTGTGGAAATAAACAGTGCGTGACAAACTAAACGCAGGCAGAAACAGAATATATGATACCATGCCTAGTTAGCGTGCATCCGTCCGGTTTAAAATTAGATGTAAAGCGATCAGGACGTTCAGTGAAACAAACAAGCAGACGTGTCAAGAGATATCTAAACAAGGGCGAGGTGAAGAAAATGGACCTTGATACCAAAGGCTACAGTATTTCTTATGATGCAAGTTTTGCAAATTGCTAGAAATCCCACAGTATGAACCTACGTCGGGCCATGGCTAAGTTCTGGCACACTAAGAAACTTTTAAAACCTCAAGCCCATGTTTACTTTTCTCTCTACAAGCTCCTTCTTAAAGCCTGCCATACGGAGACATAGTCATCTTATTGAATAATGCACAACATCTCCGGTTTTATATCCTCCCTACGTTCTTACACTCACAATATAACCCAAACTCTCTCTCTCTCTCTCTCTCTCTCTCTCTTCCTGCATCTCTCTTGTCCTTTTCATGCTCTATTAGTCCTGAGCAAACCTGCAGAAATCAAACAGCTGGCAAACCATTTTTATTGCCATATGTTTTGCTTGGCAAGAAGGAGGACAGGAGGTTCTTCAACTATCCAATTACCTCACAGCAGTAGACCATGTGGTGCTCTTCATCTAGTAAACTTTATCTAGTGCACATCATCTAGTGGACGTTATCTAGCACATTTCATCTAGCTGACTTGCTTATGAGCAGCTATAATGCAATGAATACTTTCAGAAGGAAGAGGATATTAGGATTCGTCAAGGGTTCTTAGGAGTCTATTGGATCATTAGGTGGCCCAAACAAAAAGAAACTACCAAATGATCAAATTCTAAGTTCATACATAGAAGCTTTAATGGTTTCCCACTGAGACACAACTGAAGAACCTAATATTTGGTAAATAAAATGTGTATAGGGTTTGTTGAATGGCTGGTGGAGCTACAGTAGTTTGACAACAAGGTTATATTAGAAAGCTTCTCTAAATGCTTTTACTTAGAATCTTTTAAAGACAACATGTTGTAGGACAAATAACCTTTATGGGTTCCCCCAGAAGGGTCATTAAGGGCTTCCCTTTCTTGGAACCCTTTCTGCAAGAAAAACTGGAAAGTAACCTACAGGTTTCAACATACAGTAAAACCCTCTGAATTTGCTAAGTGTGTTTAGCAAAGCTTTTCAGGGAGGTTCTATCAGAACCCTTTTCTGAAAGTGAAATCCTCAGAACCCCGAGAACCTAGACTTCAAACATTCTTCAGGGTTCTAGGGTTCTTCTTAAGCATGTGTGGTTCTGTGAAAGGGCAAATGTTCTAAAATGTAAACACACAGTTTTTTTCCCCCTAAACACTACTTTTCTAAAAGTAAAACACCGATTCGAAACCGAAGGAATCTTTTTCTAAAATTAATGTTATAGAGATATAACTAACAATGTACCATCTTAGAAATGAGGTTCTATTTAGCACTAGTGGGGGTACTTTAGTTTTGTCTCAATGGAAAGAAGGTTTCATTCGATAAAGGGTCAAATTAGAAACGCTTGAGAAAGCTAGAGCCCTGAGTACGTTACAGATCTGTGTGGGTAATTGTGTCGAAAATGACTTCATATAAACGCCACGATTCATCAAAACATCTGCGCCAGTCCGACTCTGGAACCCGAACCATGATCACATTAACAGCGTGAGCCGAGTGGCGGAGCATATGGAAAACTTCGCAAGACTCCAAGCTTCGAAAGGAATTATGTGGAAAACCATCGAAGTTACATTAAGGGAGCGTCTGACAGGAAACAGAACCTGACAGCTTAGCGCAGACAGAGAGGCCCATTCACTCTGGTTCTCTGCGTCGATCAGTAAAACCATAACTCTTAGCAGGAACGCAGTTTCAGGTGCGCGTAGGTCGTTTGTGTAGGCGGGCGCGAAAAACAGAGGTGAGATGTTAACTTCCTTGGCACACTCGAGTCTGAAATATACGTTTAGGAGTTTTGGATGGCGAACAAGCGGAGGGACGTGAGCTCTCTGGAGGAATATTACAGACTCAAGGCTGAGGAAGATGTTCTTCATGATGAGCTGCTGAACCACAGGAGAACGATTAGCAGCCTGGCGTGAGAGGAAATAGGACAACAAAAAAAACTTTTTTCATGGAAACCAAGTGTTTCTGTTTCCCCCTGCTTTTGCTTAAGGGCAAATTAAATAATAATAATAATAATAATAATAATAATAATAATAATAATAATAACATGCCTTCCTTATGTTTGTACCACAGCTGCTTCCTTGAAATAAATTAACATGAGTGCCTCAGGATAAAAACAGAAAAGAATGAGAAGCAGTGTTGTGTAGTGTTGTCTAGTGGATTTGACAAGTGCTCGTGTATCTACAGAGGACATCGCAGCTGTTGAGCAGCGCTGAGTGACTGCTTGAATTAGCCGCTGCGCAAATCCAAACAAGTCTTGTGTGGCAAAGGTGGTGTGAGTAAAAGAAAAAGAAAGAAGGAAGTGCTTTGTTGAACATGAGGCGCACTGACAAGACCTGGGCTTTTCCCGAGCGTGAGGATGAGGAGTGTCAAAACCATACAAACCACAAACATTTTAAACCTGTGTCTGGTAAGTCGTTTTTAGATTCAGTATTAATTTTAAAAGATAAAGTGTGTCTTTAATGTCAGATTATGTGATGAAGATCATCTGTTGATAAACTCAGGACTGAAGAATATGACTTCACTGTGATCATGCTATTAATCTGGGCTTGTAAATAAATAAAAAAATAGAACGGATGAAGTCGTTCGTTCATCGTCTGAAGTCGTTGTCACGTGACTCCCATAGACGCTATGCGATATAATACAGAGGAAACAGAACTGAACGGTTCTTCTCATGAGTCTTCTAGTCCGAGTCGTTCATTCTTTTGAATATATTGCACTGCGTAGCGTCTATGAACAAACGAAACGATTCGGACCAGAAGATATGAGAGATGAGCTGCTCATTCCGTTTGTCCTTAGCTGTACTGTAATATTTTCATTACTGGAACTATAATCAAAATTTGTGTATGTAGACGTGTTGGGGGTCAGTTTATTGAAAATGTAACATTTTGATGAACGAGATTCAAAGAACCAAGTCAATGAAATGATCCAAACTTGCCATCGCTACAAACCACTACACCACCGTGACGCCCAAGAATATTTTACAATGTGCAAATAATCTGGCGAGAAATTGCTGAAAACCAAAAAACAATTTTTGTTTGTTTGTTTTTAACACATGAAGTCTTCTGAAAGCCTTCTTAGATATTTTTAAAAGTGTTATTGCTAAAATTGTTGTTGTTAAATTGTGATTGATTTACTTATAACTACGTTGAGCAAGATATTTTTAAGTGACTTTCAAATAACTGTTTTGCTTTGTGCTGCTAATAAGAGACAAAACATAGACAGAAAACATGAATTTTTGCTTTAACAAGCCCATGTTTTACATGAACGTTCCCTTAACTAGAATGAAGTACTGTGCATCAGTTAACACTTACAAACTATGCACTTATTAAGCCAAGACTACAAAAACTACTGCTTCAGACATGCCAAGGTCCAGAGATGGTGAGTTTGAATTCCAGTAGATTGGGGGAAATGGGACATGCTGTCTGGGTGGGAGGGACATACTCTCTGGCCCCTGTCAATCACACAGACACTAGCCAATCGTGGCTGTTTTTAAGTAGATTTCTGGTCACGTGACTCTTCACGCTCACTGATTTGAAGCTGTTGTACGTATAACCGGGAAGAGCTGGGTGGTTGAGTGGAGACTGGCCAAGACTAAATTGGGGAGAACATGTATGAGATACTCAAGAACGTGTTTCCTGTCTACTCGTTAAGTCGGTTGCGGCTGCCGAGTGTCTAAGGCCGAGGTACATCCCAGACTACAGGCTCAGGGATTTAGACGAGTCAGTTTACATTCCTCTTCCACCACACTGCACACACACTGGCCTCTAAAAGTGTTTCTGTTTCTAAACACTGGCTTCTTTATGGAAGCCAAAAGAAAGGAGCACCAAAAAAAAAAAAAAAAAAACAGTTATGTCCCAGGTTTTGGAGCCACTCTAATGCATTGTTTTGGCTACTGTGTGATTAGGGATAAGAAGTAGAGTTGTCAGCTATCAATTACTCGAGCTACCTGAGGGTTAAAGGTCGCACTTAGTCGATCAAAACCAGGAGAAGAATATTAAAAGTGATTAACATCTGATCTGGCTTCTCTCTGCAGGAACCTCACACCTAACGGACTTCGGATGTTCTCCAGGGTTGCAGTGTTGAGGCTGAGCCTCAGGGCCGCCGCGTTGGGGACGAGACCCGGAGCGGGAACAGCAGTTACTCTGGAGTCATTTTAATGTTATTACGGCATCGTTAAAGCAACCTAATCAACATTCATGGCTTCTACTACTACTACTACCACACACACACACACACACACACACACACACACACACATACTCACACACCAGCCATCTGGGACAGCTGTTGGGATATGGTACAGGAAGAAAGGAAGGAAGGAAGAAAGGAAAGAAGTGAAATAAAGGTGGAAGAATAAGACGACCAATTAGAAGGTGAAAGAATGAATGTTAAAAACGAGCAAAGAAGCAGAGCGAAAAGAAAAAGAAGAACAATATGGAGGAGGGGTGGAAATAAAGGGATAAGATGGAAGAATGAAAAAAGCTGATTAAAAAATAAGAAGAAAGGAAAGTAGTGTAAAAGAGGAATAGGAAGAATGAAGGGTAGGAAAAGAATGCAAAGATAAATATGGTTGAATTACAAAGAGGAGAAGAAAGGATGGTGGAAGTAAGGAACAAGTAGGACCACATGAAAAGATGTAGAAGTTAAAAAAGAAGGCAAGGAAGTAGAACACGATGAATGAAAAGAACAAGTGAACAAAGAAGGGAAGGAGGAAGAAGAAACAGATAGTGGAGGAAGAAGAACAAGGGCAAGTACAGCAAGGTGAAATACGAGGAACGAGAAGAAGAAGAGGAAGACTCAGTACGTTGCATTGAGTTTGCAGGAACATTTCTAAATGTCACACCATGATCTTCTCCGAACCTGACACACTGTTTGAGGATGTGAACAGCTAAAGGGCTGTTGGAAGTATAAAGGATGATGTTCATGTTCAGGTGCTCCACTGCGGGAAGCTGCAGGTGTTAGTCGTGTTAACGTTCCTCAGCGTCTTCTTCAGCGCAGCGTCACTCATCAGCACCAACAGCATGTTTCTGTGTCGTACACTTTAGCAGCGTAAACACTTCCCTCCATCTGGACTAACCTGGCTACAGCGCTTTCAGTGGACAAGGAATCGGATTTGTGCTGATGTGTGTGTGTGTGTGTGTGATGTGGTGAAGAGAGTGAGATCTTGGCAGCGGATCAGCCACATGGACAGGAAATATAATCCTGCCTGTTTTAGTGTTTTAAACCACTGAGGGGCTGCAGATGGAACGAGGGGAACATTAGAGAGAGAGAGAGAGAGAGAGAGAGAGAGGTAACAGCACATCTTTCAGGCTTTCGTCATGCCCACTTTCATTCACCACACCACACTGTACCACGTCTCCGATCTATTCACCAGCCACGGAAAGACTGAGAGTCTGAGGCTGAGACCGGAGCGGAGCCGAGCGAGGAGTTCCCAATCCATGTCATGCTGTTATTCGAAAATAATCATCGATGGAGTGGAGTGATGACGCAGAGTCACTGTTCCCACCATGAAGCAGATTATGTTCTTTAAACAACACGTCCTGACGTCCAGAGGGACTCGTTCATGATTACAGTTTGTCATTTCTTTCAGAACAACACTTTGCTTTTTATCTCCCTTATAGCTACATTTAACTTCCTTAATATAACTGAGTTCCTGTTCTCACATCCGTCATAGCAGCTGTACACACTCGTTCAACACCAGGCCATCTCTCTCTCTCTCTCTCTCTCTCGTCATGATCTTCAAAAATGTCACATTACTGAGAAGCAAACTCCTCTGCTCTCTGACACTGGAGCCCCCCATGGAAATGAGAAAGAAAGAAAGAAAAAAAGAAAGAAAGAAAGAGAATCTGAAAAATAAATAAAGTAAAAGAAAGAAGTGAAAAAAGTAAGATATTAAAGGGAAGAGGGAAAGAAAGACAGAAAGAATATGAGAAATAAATAAAGGAAAGAAAGGAAAAAAAGAAAGAAAAAAAATTATTTAAAAAAAAGTAATAAGGAAAGAAAGAGAGAGAGAGAGGACATGAGAAAGTAAAAAAGAAAATAAAAAATATACAAATCAGAAAGAAGGTCAAAAAATAAAAAGAATGAAAGTGAAAAGATAAAGAAAAAAGAAAATGAGAAAAAAAGAAAAGTAAAAAAGAAAAAGTAGGTAAACAAACAAAAAAGTGATAAAAGAATATAAAAAAACAAAGACAAAATAATGACTAGTTTTTTTTTTTTTATGAAAGGGGGTGAGAAAATAAGAAGAAAGGGAAAAACAATGAAAGGTTAAAGAACATGAGAAAGAAAGACACATAAAGGGGTGTGGTAGAAGAAAAAAAACAAGAACAACATAAAAAAGTGGAAAAACAAACAAAAAGAGGTAAAGAAAAAAAAGAAAAAACATCTTTATCGTAAGTCACGATAGAAACGATAAGGTGTCAGAGGACTATAATGAACCTGCACTGGTGTCAGGGCTGCTGTTCTAGAAAACTAATCAACACCTTCTGACCAATCAGAGTACAGAATTGAACAAAGGCAGAGAATTGAATAACGACCACACGGAATGCACGTGACCTTTAATGCTGAGATCATCTGCTCCGCTCTGTCGCTGACTGCTAAAGAAAGAGAAAAGCCTCAAGCAGAACAGATGAGCAGGAACAGGAGAGAGAGAGAGAGAGAGAGAGAATAGAAAGGCAGGAGACAGAATGAGAGGGCGAGGAATGCTAAAGAGGGTGAGACACGGCCAATGAGAGGTCTCGGCGGATCCAGAGGGACACAATGGCTTCCACATGGTCACTAACCTCTACCAGATGGGACTGGAGAAGATGAAACAGCGCTATCTGTGAGAGGATCAGGGACACAGGGACAGAGCAGAAAAAGGATGGACAGAGAGAGAGAGAGATGGGACGACTGAGACGGAATGGGTCAAAATTTTAAAACGGTTCATAATTAATCTCTTCAAGACGACAAAGAAAGAACAATGAGGTGATCTTCATGGAGATACAAATTAATAAAAAAAAAAAACCTAAGACATGAAAAAAAGATAAAGAAAAAGTTTGTCCTCCTCTGGTTTTTATGGCGCGTTCGGCTACTGTTAACATCGCAGAAACATTCCGCGTTGTGATTTACCGCTGCTCCTCTGAGGGAGGCTTGCTGGATGGCAGATATTTAGGACTACTACACAAAAACTCAGTCTGTTCCAGAATATTCCCCAGATTTATGAAGCTTATGGGTGAAAGCTCTTTCCCAGTGCGGTGAAAAAGTCCCCCCTCCCCAGTGCGCTGTTTGGTTTTCAGCCCTCAAGCCAAGACAGGATGTTGGAGAACTTCTCGGCAAGCGAGAGCATTTCAGCCACCTTTCAGCTCACGGCCACAGGCGATAAATAAAACGTTCGCTCGCCCGTCTCACACTCGTACAGCGCAGAGACCTAAAACATTCGTTAATATTATTCATTATTGTCCAAGCTGTACTACAGGGGTTCTTCAGAGGTTCCTCAAAGGTTCTTAGGAGACCTGAGGCCTACAACTTGGAAACTGTTACAGAAATAGAGAAGAAAAAGAAAAGAAAGCTCTTCCTGAGAACAAGAGAAAACAATAGGTAGAAAAAAAGAAGAAGATAAACCAAAAAAACAAGAAGAAAAAGAAGAAATTTAACAAGAATTGGAAAAAAGGAAGAGTTTTATAATTATTTGAAAGTACAAAAAAAAGAAAAGGAACAGGAAAAGAAAAAAAAACAACTAGGCGTGGCACTGGCTGGTCGGCTAACTTACTAGACGCTAATCAACACTTTGGTTGTGGATCGTACGGCTTCACCACGACGCTCTTTGAGCGATGAAACTCGCTCCGGCACGTCTTTATTTAATCTCACAACTTGCCTTCAGGTGGGGATTTTCTTTAAAACTACGTGTGTCAATTCCCTGCTTCACATCGGGCTGTCATGATTTCATTCAAATCAACTTTGATTTATATGAAGCCAACTTTTCTACATTGATTTTAAACACAGCAGTGTTAGTTTTTCTCACGTTACATCGCGATAGGAAACACCAGACTATAAAACTATATAACTTGATCCTGGTTAAAGTGGTAAATGCCAAGGTTAGGGATAGGGGTAGGAACATCTTTCTTACCTTTTCTTATGATTCTATTCGTAAGAAAAATTGAAAAACTAAAATTAACCACATATCACATAATAGTCATCTATTATCAGAGTTAAATAATAATAATAATAATAATAATAATAATAATAATAATGTCTCGTTTATTTTCTGAATGCAAACGGTTAACAACCATGGTGGCATTTTATGGCCGGGATCGATAAGCGTAAGGTTTCCAGACTACACTTTTATTTTATTTCTTTTCTCCCTCTTTCAGAGAGCGTTCCCATGTAAAATATTTCTTTCTGCTAATAAATTCAAACACATCAAACAAATTTCATGTTTTATTGCTTCATCCTTTTTAAAAAAAAAAATCAGACCTCCTGGACCGTGTGGATTTTCCTAAAACATGCAGCAAGAGACGAGAAAGAAGAATGTAAGGATCCTTCTCATCCATTAAAAACAAAGAACGCACATGAGAAGCATCGTAAAGACCGGACGCCGGGCAACCTGATCAAGTGTACCGTAAAACACTTGGGCCGAAGTTGACATCTGGAAAAAACTCAAAACATGAAATAAAACAAGTGCAGGATGGATGTTAGAGCGGTGGGCCGAGCGGTGAGCGAGAGCGTATACAGTGTCAGTGAGAAGGATTAATCAAGAGTCCACGCTTCCAGACAGCGAACAGATTCATTCAAAAAGACAGGGATAATATTTTGGCGAGTGATTTGGAAAGTAGTGGACCGAGTGGAGAGAGTGAGGATCGGTGCTGACTGCAGAAAGAACAGGAAGCCAGAATTCCAGACGCTCCAGCTTTTATTCCAAGTTCAGACGTCCCACAAGCATGCACAGCGCAGCCGGAGGGATTATCTCCTTCACCGGGGAGATAAAGTAACCCTCGATGTCGAATATCAGATCTTTACACCAGTAAGGGCTTAGCATTCAGATTTTCCGAAAACAAGATAATGATAATGAGATAAACGTGAAATATATATATATATATATATATATATATATATATATAGGTGTGTGTGTGTGTGTGTGATTGTGTGTACACCTCTCTTATGAACTTAAATAGTAAGTTAAGATAGGATGTGATTTGTTTTCATTTACATTACTCATTACATTACTCATTTTTTAAATTTCCTTTAATTATCTTTCCACATTTATAAAATTTTTAATTTTCACATGATTTCCGTCATATTTGTATTTATGAAAAAAAGCAAATAAAATAATTTTTAACATTATAACTTATGATTTTTCATTTACATTTTGTAGATTTAGATTATTTTTATTATTATTTTATTTTATTGCTATTTATCACAAACAAAGAATCCTAAAACAAAAAAACAAAAAAAAACACTAGGAGAAAGTAGATAAAAGTTACAAAAAATAATAATAATTTACATAATTGTCTGGTGTTGTTTATCAGATAAGATTTTACATAACATTAGTCTTAGAAAGAAACATTGATGTTTGCACACTTTTTTTTAACAAAAGAATACATTTTCCATTTTTTACTAATTTTTTTTGTACCAGTTTATCTAAATTTCTTTGTCAAATTTTTATTTACCTTCACATATTTTTTCCTGCTTTTTATTTATAACTTTTTTTTCCGAAACTGTAGAACCTGTGTCATTCGTCATTACAGACCAGACGTGATTCCACATTAACGTTATTTTTTTTTTGCCATTTAAAAAAATTTAAATAAATTTTAGCATGTTTTTTTCTTACTTTTTTGTTTGTTTGTTTATTTACACAATATAATTTTATTTATATCTCCAGTGTAGGTATTTCACTAGTGTGTGCTTTGCATCTCAATTTTTATAAAATAAAAAAAAAGAATAATAATAAATGTGATAGCGGCAGTAAAGAGCGTCATGGACCCGGTCTCTCTGTATTTATCAGACGCAGGATCCGACGAAACACGTCTGAGAGACCTGCAACATGAAACGCAAACAAAACAACACTGTGTGTGGGACATGAGGGTGCAAACGGTTGCATGCAGATGGTTTAATCTCATACAGGTTGAGGAATTTTAAGTGGGAAGTTACGAAGAAGGTATCGTCCTAGAGCCCATGCCAGGTAGATACGATCTCGGCCTGGTGCCCCTCCCCCCACGCCGGCTGGCAGATAGAGTGCACCTGTATGGTGGTTAGAGACAAGAACAATGAGAAGAAGGTCATTGAGTCTGGTCTTTGATGTGTGAGTGATCGGGGCTCTCGACACCAACATGCGGTTTCGGCTCCGGCTTTGTCCTGGGGATGTTTTAGTGTCCCACGGGAGGGTGTGAGTTCGAGGCCCGTTGAAAGGCCGCTCCACATCAGACCGCACTGGGACACACAATGCCAGTTAACTGGTGCTGCTTCAAAATAACCTCAAAGCTTTATTTCTCAAACCAGATGCACAAGTGACACACCTCCGTCTCCACCACAGAGCGAGTGTTGTGGCTGAGAGAGCTCCCGGGAATGTCACACGTGTATATATATATATTTTATGATACATTAATAACTGACATTACTATTATTTTAAATTAATTTCACTTTACATCACATAATAATAATTCACATGTAGCGCACCTTTTTGTTTTTAGATTTTGTTTTCCGGTACTTATTTATTATTATTGTTATATAATTATTTATTTATTTAAATGTATTTAATACATTTAATCGGTTTTTCATTCACTTTAAATGACATTTTATTTTGATTTCAGGTCATTTAAAAAAAAAATTTTTTTTCCTTTACATTTTACGTGTTTACATGTAATTTTTGTAATTTCTACATTTTTGGCTGTTTTTTTTTTTTTTTCAGAATGTCCTTTTACATATTTCTTTTAAACATAAAATTTTTTTAATATGTATATTTTTTTATTTATTTCTGTGGAGGTGTTTTCATCAAGTTTTACATCAAATTAAACATTATAAGATTTTTTAGTCTTAATAAAAAAATCACATTATTCTCCCCAAAAGATTTTTTTTTGTTTTACATTTTCTTCTTTTTTTTATAATGAAAGCTTTAATCATCTTAGGAAGAAAAAAAAAACTCTTGAGGAAGCTTTTTTTCCCACTCTGACACTCTGTTTCGCATTTACACTTCTTCATGCCAAATTGTTAACGGTCCAGGAACGTTTTTCTCTTCATCAGACACGTGGGATTGGACAGCAGTACACAGAGCACACACGCTTGGATCATGTGATGCATTTAACACACACGTTTGAAGAGGGTTCCGGCGCTGGTGAACGTAACGGAGCCGGCAATTAGCAATCAGTCTCAGACAGAACTGGTGTTTGCGTTGGAGAAAAAGCAGGCAGAGTCTCCTGGTGGGCTGGTGAGAGGAACATCACGTCATCCTGCAAGGAAAAAAAAACCTCAATCTGTAATATTTTCCCGGCTTCTCCTCATTATCTTCTGCCACTCATCCATGATGTACAGAACAATAAAAGGTTTTTGGGTTTTGATTATAGATGGCCTGTGAGTTTTTCCATCCAGATGTGGAATTAGTCCAGTGAGTCTCCAGGATTTGTGTAACGTGTCGGTCCTCCAGATTCTGCTCCATGCACGCAGTGATGAACTCCTGCATCCTCGGATCAGAATTAAAGATGCACTCGCAATTTTATTTATACATTTTCGCTGTTCATTTATTCAAACATCTTTTGTGTTTAGAATTCTTCATATTTATCCAAGTTTCACATGATTTTTTAAATGTTTCATTCAATTCAACATGAATATTTATAGTTCTCCTCTTTAAGGGACCTTAAAAAAGTAGAGGGGAAAAAAAACTTTCTTTTTCTGCAGTTATTAATTTTATCAAATGATCTTTATTTCCACATAATCACATGATTTAGTTGTTTACATGAATTTCAGATATTCCTTTCAAGTTTATTTATTTATTTATTTTGTCATTTATCTGTGACTTTATACTTTATTCACCCCCCACAATCATCATATCATATTAATCATAAAATTATTTATTGTATGTATATGTGTGTGTGTGTGTGTGTGTACTGTATATGTAAGTGTGTCTATGTGAGTACATGTACGTGTACATACAGTATAAATGAGTGTGTGTGTACTGTATATAAATGTGTTTATATTTAAGTAAATTAGTAAGTGCACTTATGAGTGTGTGTATACAGTATGAGTATATGTACAGTATAGAAATTGGTGTACGTGAGTGTGTATGTGAGTGTGTAAGTAAATGAGTGAGAGTGTGTACAGTATGTGAGTCTGGGACTAATCATGGACACATCATGGGTTCTTTACACCGCTGTAGGGTCTCGACTGAGCGTCACATCACCCTCAAACTCAGTGAAGTAACCAAGACAGGATGGGAGAAGAGACAGACAGAAAGATGTAGAAAAAAATGGGGACAAAAATCTGAGAGGTTATTTTTTCTTAAACGTATACTGTAATGGTATACGATTGTTTGGATGGGTGCCATTCTACAGTACCTCTGGCATTACGAGGCAGAGGGAGAATGAGGTGCAGAACATGACACCCATCCAAACAATCAAGTAAAACACACACTCACATGAGAGCAAAAAGTTAATCAGAATCAGAATATTTATTGTATAGACAAAACTGTATAGACGAATCCTTTCAAAATAAATGCACTAAAATAAAATTTAAAAAGGAAGTCACAAGCTGAAAAAAATGAGACGTCTTTAGCAATACAAGTCTTTGTCTTTGTGCAAATTCTGCAAGCTGTGTACATTTCAAAAACAAACAAAAATATACGTCTGCATGGTATATATTTTGTAGTTTTACAATCCCAAAACAGCACTTTTTATCTCTGATTTCTTGTACACGCAAAAGTCTTAGGGGAACAAAAAAAATTTGACTTAAAGATAACTATGGGCTTATGGTTTACGGTGGAATTGATTATTTGTTTTATTTGTTCAATTCAATCAAAACAATCATTGGAAAATCAATGAATTCTGGTTTAATTTGTTAAGGACCCGATCTGATCTTGACATCCGATCTAACTGATCCTCCGTCTGTTAAAAAATAATGGCCGATGTATGTCAGTCAACATGATACAGTATGCTTCAGTGGACTGGATAGGAAAATATCTAAAAAAAAACTAAAAAAAAACAGAGATTTGATCTCGACACTGGATTTCCTCATTCCAGTGTGGATCGGTGTTGGATCGGTAACGTCCCTACATGAAACCTGATCCGTCGCTGGTTCTGACAGTCCTGGCGATTTTTCCATGGTTATAAAACGACTATTTCTTTTCAATTTCCTTCCCTTCCTGCTGTTCTGCGTCTGGATCAATCAAAACATCCATTAACAAATCTAACAAAGATTCAGTCTCTGTTCAGATGGCACACGATACACGATTCGTTGCCCTCAGCTGCATTTACACTTCAAGATTCAATTCACTCCTCTTACTTCTGTTCCGCCCTACATATGACTTTTTATCACGCGTGATGTTCTAACGTTCATTATTGTGTTTAATGATTTATTTCTTTATTTCATTTCTCACACTCTTCCCATCGCCTCGCAGTTCCCAAGTACTTTTCTGCCGTCTGCAAAGATAACATCTGCCCCATGGAGATAAGGGAAGGAGGAAAGCATCTAATTAGCCCCCAATTAAACTAATTGCCCTCTAATTTACTTACTTCCTACTCCAGTGTAAAATGGAGGATTGAGAAAGAATACTCGAATTGAAAGTTCAGAGAGAACCACCAACAAACGCTGAGTCAGCAAGTTTAGGGAAGACATCAGGGTTAGGACTCTTAGCTAAGGCAAGTGCTTAGGTTCAGGGTTGACTGAACAGTTTAGAGTCAGTCGAAGAACTAAAAGAGACTTCCTGTCTTTTCTTTTATTTGTTGTTCATGAAAATTCTGGTGGAAGCCAAGTACAGTTCTTATGCTCTCAAGTACCAGAAGATATGATGTAAACCTAATGTACATTGAAAAAGCTTTGTGGGATTATCCTAGTCAAATCTTTCGGGATTATACGTATATCCATTTACTGTGACTGTGAGCCAGTCTTCTTCTGCCATTGAGATGGTTTGAACACATGGGGCTAGTGGTGAGTTTTGAACCCATGGGATTAGTGGTGAAGTTTGAACCCATAGGGTTAGTGGTAAAGTTTGAACCCATGGAGTTAGGGGTGAAGTTTGAACCCATGGGGTTAGAGGTAAAGTTTGAACCCATGGGGTTAGTGGTAAAGTTTGAACTCCAGGGGGTTAGGGGTGAAGTTTGAACCCATGGGGCTAGTGGTGAGTTTTGAACCCATGAGATTAGTGGTGAAGTTTGAACCAATAGGATTAGTGGTAAAGTTTGAACCATTGGGGTTAGGGGTGAAGTTTGAACCCATGGGGTTAGAGGTAAAGTTTTAACCCATGGGGTTAGTGGTGAAGTTTGAATTCATGGGATTAGTGGTGAAGTCTGAATTCATGGGATTAGTGGTGAAGTTTTTGAACCCATGGGGTTAGTGGGACGTTTGAACCCATGGGGTTAGTTTTGGGGTTTGAACCCATAGGGTTAGAAGTCAGTTTTAACCCCATGAGGTTAGTGGTCTGGTTTTAAACTATGATGGGATTGGTGGTGATGGAGTTTGATCCCACGACCATCTGAGCTCCTGGTGAACAGTTTAGAGTCAGTCGAAGAACTAAAAGAGACTTCATGTCTATTATTTTATTTGTTGTTCATGAAAATTTTAGTGGAAGCCAAGTACAGTTCTTATGTTCTCAAGTACCAAAAGATATGATGTAAACCTAATGTACATTAAAAAAGCTTTGTGGGATTATCCTAGTCAAATCTTTAGGGATTATATATCCATCTACTGTGAGACGATCTTCTTCTCCCATTGTTCACACATATACCTTTGCTACATTTATGGTATTTGGCAGACACACTTATTCTGAGTGACAGTGTATATCTGAGCAGTTGAGGTTTTGAACCCATAGGGTTAGTGGTAAAGTTTGAACCCATGGGGTTAGTGGGACGTTTGAACCCATGGGGTTAGTTTTGGGGTTTGAACCCATGGGGTTAGTAGTCTGGTTTTAAACCATGATGGGGTTGGTGGTGATGGAGTTTGAACCCATGACCATCTGAGCTCCTATGCTAAATAGGAGTGCATGCAGAGATAGATCATTTTGGTTGATATGCCCCGTAGTGGAACAAGCACACCATGCACACCTAAACTGATTATTTAATATCTGACAAATGACTTAACTTCTGAGTGACACAAGAGAAAATATGTATCATCCGGAGATCGCAAGTTTAAATCCCGATGATGCCACAGCCATTTGTTGGCAGGAGTACAAGGTGACAAAACAGGCCATGCTCTTAGGGGGAATGGGGTGGCAGGAGAGGGTGTTGACTGCCATTAGTTGCCTCGGAGGAAGCATGTGAGAAACTTTGTTCTTGCTGATTGGTAGCTGTTGCTTGATATGAGAGAGCTGTCAATGTAAAGACTAAAAAACAAGACAACTAAAACAAATGACAGATGAAATCCCTTAATCAAAATGTTTGGTAAATGCCAAGAAATGTCTTGGTCAATGTAAACCCTGGTGCGCATGCAGAGGTATTGTTGAGCTAAGCTTGACCACTACATTTATACGAGCACTGAGCGCTACCTTCAAGACAAGCACTTCCTTTCCCTTCACTCATGAGTCGAGGTGCAATTCGCTGTGCTCGTTTTCGACGACGAGGACTTTAATATTCTCTGACATCCCTGCCTGGAGCAGTTAACTCATTTATCTACGAGTCTCAGTATCAATTATTACCAAGAAACAAGCACTCATAATGGGTCTAGTGCATCCCTAATGAAAATAAGTCATATTAAATGACAGAAGATTCAGCACTTTCTACCTCAGGCAGCAAAATAATGAGAAGTGCTCGAGCAACGCCCTGAAAACATGAGCCAACTTGTAAAACTCTTGCTGTCTCCCGCTGCCTGTCATAACTACAGATGTTTGGCGGATTCGACGAGCTCGCCCGAGCCCACCCGAGCCCACCCGCTGCTCTCGCCAAACCCCGTCTTGGTTCCCAGCTAACAGAATGCAAGCTTCTTGTGGTCTTAATTGAATGGGTATGCTTTGTTTCAGGTATGAAAGATGGTGTATCGGATGAGTCAGGGGAGGTGGAGAGGGATGGACACTCTGGCTCACAGTAAAGACATTCCTGTGCAGTGGTGGTCATCGGGAATGCTATCGGTCCCCTTGCTTTTAAACTGATCCCGGGGTCATTGTTTCTCAGGACTGGAACTCGACACTGCGTGACTGAGGGTGTCACCAGTGAGCTTGCTTTCTCTCTCTCTCTCTTTTGCTCTGCGACACTCGATCCGTCCTGTCCTGCTCTCAGGAATGCTGCCTATTTATTCTTTCTTTTCTCCCCCATAAATCCCCCTCCCCCCAACCCCCCCAGGCAGTTCGCTTTGCTACACTGGAGTGTTAATGACACTGAGCCTGCGTTCCTCTGACAGAGAAATCTGATCTCTACAGCAGACCTCGGCTGAGGAGCAGATCTGGTCAACGTCAAGGAGAAGTGCAGAGGTGAAGGCCAAGTGGGAGTCCAACAGAAGTGATGGATTATAACAGCACTAAACGATATATCATAAGTTAATCACTATCCGCACCTTTTGAACACACCTGCGCCAATTCTCAAACACAGAGGTTAAGGTCAGGGTTAAGGGGCAGGGTTAGTATTCATGCCTTTTTTTGGCATGTCTTTATCAAATGAAATCCGACCCTATTGCTCTGTTTGTTCAAAAATAGCAATATTCAACATTTACAAGTTATTTGAAGCCTTTCATTGAAATGCAATGACATCATCAGGAACACAAAAATAAAACACTCCCCAATCTGTGAAGATTTCTCCAAGTTAATACAACAGAAATCCATCATTAGTCCCTCTGTTATAGGGAATTAATCAGCACCTTGGAACCGATCAGAGTCCAGAACTCCCATGACCTCTCACCGTAAGCCAGTCTGACTTGTCTGGTTTATCTGCAGTGAGTGCAGGAGCGACTGCGTTATTGACCGAGTGACTGTTAAAGCTCATCTCTGTGAGTCTGACATGTGGCCCTGTGTCACAGGCTTTACACACCCCACCTGCCTCTGTTATACAGAGACACACATACAGTACACGCATAGACAGCAGCAGCAGCTTGAGAATATTATATATATATATATATATATATATACTACCGTTCAAAAGTTTGGGGTCACTTTCTAACTCCATGATCGTTCCTGATTTTTATTTCTTTCTACAT
>JAQMYJ010000003.1:2554815-2592799 GCA_030014305.1 Clarias laeviceps | reverse complement strand
ACGTCGAATAAGCTGCCTTTGGATACTGAAATACATTTTCATAGTTTGGAGAATAACCAGTAAACTGACTTCGGCCACGTTCGTTTCTGTTTAGTGGGCGTGGCCTGTGACGTATGCAGCTCCCGCTGAGCTCCTGTCTAGTGTAAATGCGGCACCTGGCACCAGCACCAGTGTAGTGGAAATGAGGTATCAGTGGTTAAGGCACTGGACTATGGATCAAAAGGTCCTAAGTTTAAACCCTATGACTACCACGTTGCCCTCATTGGGCCCCTGAGTTAGGCCCTTAACCATCAACTCCTCATATGTATAACGAGATAAAAAATGTAATAAATGTAAGTCGCTCTGGATAAAGATGTCTGACAAATGCCGTAAATGTAAAAATACGCCAAATTTCTATGATTTGCTAACATTTAATTATACACCGTTTCAAACAGTCAGATAGTCAAGATACCCGTCCTGCTACAAAACCCATGATCATGTGACGACCCGAATGGTATGACAGATCAGTTCCCAAACAACACAGCGCTGCCTGCGTTACAGACTGACATGTCATGGTGGCGTGTTTCATTTCCACCAACACTGCAGTCTGCTCACGTATGGAGGACGAAGCGAGCTGTGATTGTTCGCTAAGTGCTTATTTTTCACTAGCCATGCTGAGATACATAACATGAAATATTACAGCATCTGGATTTAAATAATAAATCTAACATTTACGGCTAATGTGCCAATTCATATGATATAGGAAAGAGTATGTGGTGTCACGGGCGTCATGCGAGCAAATGCCGTCAATAATTTCAATTCGGCATGCTCACACACACACACACACACACACACACTAAGTGCGTTTTATATTAATTTATATTCAGTGTCTAGTTGTTTTTAATCTCCACATCTACTTGCTTCTAAAAGGATTCCTCTGATTTATTTTTGTCTTCATTTTAAAGCTAAATGTTATGAATTTTGTCTGTTTT
Organism: Clarias laeviceps; assembly: GCA_030014305.1. Lineage (NCBI taxonomy): Eukaryota > Metazoa > Chordata > Actinopteri > Siluriformes > Clariidae > Clarias > Clarias laeviceps. The sequence continues at coordinate 2,591,828 of JAQMYJ010000003.1, read as the reverse complement.
AAGTGCAGTTTCTTAGTTTGTTAGGTTTTAAATTTAAATTTACTTTACAGTTATTTATTTAAGCCCATTGTCGGACATTTTGAATGTTTATTTATTTATTTATTATGCAGTTGCACAAACGTTTTTATTAATATCTGTTTTTACTCTTTTTTTTTGTCTTATGTCTGTAGCTGTTTATTTCAGTTTGTTTTGTCTGTAGTTCATTTCATCTGTAGTTTGTTTTATCTGTGGTTCGTTTTGCCTGCAGTTAGTTTTGTCTGTAGTTTGTTTTATTCACAGTTCGTTTTGTCTGTAGTTTGTTTTGTCTCTAGTTCATTATGTCTGTAGTTCGTTTTATTCATAGTCCTTTTTGTCTGTAATTCGTTTTGTCTGTAGCTTTGTTTTATTCGTAGTTATTTTTGTCTGTAGTTTGTTTTGTCTGTAGTTCCTTTTATCTCTAGTCTGTTTCATCTCTAGTCTGTTTCATTCAGAGCCATGAGATGCGAATCGCCATCCGATCCCCTCGGTTGGTTACGAGCACGGATTCTGATCCAAGACTCATTTCCAGACGTTACTCAGCCTGGAGGTGAACAGATGTAGTCGTAGACATGGCATCCTCCATTTAGAGAAGGCCACTCTTTGATCTATTCTGGAAAATCTGTTAAAGGACACGAGCTTCCATGCCGTGCACTGAGTTGAGCCACAATGCTGTTCGTGCGAATGCATTTCAAGAAACTTTACATCCCTAGCCAGATTAAATGAATTCTGTAGCCTGTGTATAGCTGCTAGATCTAGTAAGATTTTACATATTCTTTGCAGTTTTAATAAAATTTCCGATGTCTTGATACAATTGAACAATGGAAAAGATGTGTAGTTGAGGAATAGCCCTAGTATAAAGTCTGAGGGTCATAACATATAAGGCTGGTGCAGTGGTGACTCAAACAGTTAAGGCTCTGAGTTACTGATTGGAACACTGGGGGTCCGAGCAATGGTAACCTGCCACTGCTGAGCCCTTGAGCAAGGCCCTTAACTCTGTCCTGCTCCAGGGGTGCTGTATATTGGCTGACCCTGCTCTCTGACCCCAGCTTCCCAACTGGGACATGTGAAAAATCATTTCACTGCGCTGTAAGGTACATGTGACAAATAATTGAATCGTTTTTGATTTTTGTTTTCTTCCTTTTTCTTAAAACTACAGGGGCTCCACCAACTGCCAGTCAGCCATAATGGTTTCCTCTGTTGGAGATACGCCCGACTAACCGGATTGAGCTGTCTTCACATCATGGACAGAATGGAGACCCCCCAACCTCCCCACCTGCCTGTGGAGATACCACCTCTGATTACCAAAAAGGGTCCAGGTGCTTATGCTAAGAGCGGAAACCTGAATGTGAACAAGGGATAAGATAATTCATGGAATGTGCTTGGAGGAAAGCAGTAATATAGGCAGTCCAATCACGTTTGATTGTAACCGTGTGTGTGCGTGTATAAAGAGAGAGAGAGAGAGAGTTTGTTGGTATATATGCTGTCTTTTTAGCAGCAGGAAGTCAACAAGAAGGTCTGAAATCTCACCTTTACATAAGACGTGACCACACCTTTACCCGAGCCTGTCCAGTCCATCAGATGGGCTGACGATCCAACACACAACACACACTTGCCCACCTGAACACGTGCAAATGCTTTAGTGTTTGTTCCGTTAAAGAATGCCAAAGATGCAAAGAAATTTCTGAAATACTTGCAGAAAAAAATAAACTATCCTCACTTCTAAAGATGAATCAGATCAGTAAATAAACAGATTTTGAGACAAAATCTTTCCATCTAAACCCAAGAAATTCCAAAGATTCAACCATCAAGATGCACAGTGGTCGTCAAATACTGTATTAAACAAATCAACACTGCGTATAACAAGTTCACGAGTTTCACAGTTTACGGGAAGGAAACTATTCTGGTTATTCTACTGTGATACTTATTCACGCATTTTCATAAATCATGCCATTTTAATGAAGGAAATGTTTAAAAAAAATAATAATTTTATGTGCATGTGTGGGAGACAATATTAGTCAAGAATGTGCGCGCACACACACACACACACACACACAAACACAATGTCATGGTTCACTTGGAGGTGAGCATGAACTCTTTATATCACTGTGATCTCTGAGATGACCTCTGACCCCTGTGTATTTAATATTTCTAGTCACCATTTTGGACATGACATCATGACCTTTAGGGCTGCCTTTACCAACCATCCAGTCGCTATGACCTCTGACCCCTACAACCCCCCCCCCGCCCCCCATACACACGTATCTGTGTGTATTCAATTCAATTTTATTCATAAAGCGCTTTTAACAATCCTCATTGTCTCAAAGGAGCTTCACAAAAATGAAAGGAATTTTTAAAAAAGAAAATTTTTGGAAGTGTGTATGTGTGAAAAAAAATGTGTGTAGATAATAATGAGATGAATGAAATGTCTCTGATGAGCAAGCCAAGGGTGACGGTGTAGCTGTTTATCATGGATTGTTTGTTTCTAAGGTAATTCTGATAAGAGTTAGTTTTTAATGCTTGTTTTATTGTGTCATTATTTATTACATCAACTTATGTCTGCAAACATTTCTAACATTAATTTGACACGCACTTTTTATTTCTGCAGTCACATTTTAGATGTTCTTATGTGTTTAATATTGTTTGTTTTCTCTGCAATTGTCTTTAAGACTTGTTTTTTGTCTGTAGTTGTTTGATTTGTGTACATTTGTTTTTAAGGTTGGCTTTTTGCCTGTATTTTATCTCCATTTCTTTTATGTGTATTCGCTTTTGGCCTTGTTTTATCTGTAACTCACTTGTTATGTCTGTAGTTTGTTTTGTTTGTAATTTTTCCCCCATTTATCTACAGCTAACTTTTTACCTTTTAGCTTGTTCTGTCTGGAATTTTTGTTTGGATTTTAGGCTTGTTTTGTATCTGTAGTGCTTAATGTCCGTTTGTTTTGTCTGCATTTGCTTTTATGCTCATTTTCTTTGAAGTGTGTTTCATTTGTCTGTAGATTTCAATTTGTTTTGTCTACAGTGACATTTTTACACTTTACATTGATTTGTCTGTACAGTAGTTTCTTTTGTTTTTGTTTTAGACTTGTTTTATGTCTTTTATGTCTTATTTTCAGTTTGTATCCATGTTTTGTGTTGAGTTGTTTCTTTCACCTTGGTTAGTCTGCAGTTACCTTTTAGTCTCGTTTTGTCTGCAGTTGTGTCTTTCGATCTGCTTGGTCTGCAGTTACCTTTTTTCTTTTTTATCGACAGTTACCATTTAGGCTTGCTTTGGAGTTGGTCCTTACAGGGTTTTTTTTTTTTTTTTTTGACTGCAGTTACTTTTTAGGCAGATTTCAGTTGTTGAATTTTTTTTTTATTATTGTTTCTTATAGAAAACTATTTTGCTTTGTCAATGTTTTGTCTGAAGAAGTTCATTTGTCTGTTTTTTTTGGCTACATCGTTCATCTGTAGTTGCGTTTTAATTTTTTTTTGTTCCTCATTCCTATATATTATGCAATTGAAGCAATTTTATCTGTAGTTTTAAGCTTTATCTGCAGTTGTGTTTTAAATGATCTTTTGTGTGTGTAGTTGAATATTTTTCATATCTAGTAGGACTTTTTGTAGTTGTTTATTCATGTTTTGTCTGAAATTTAATTTTGTCTTTAATTAATCTTGTTTTAAGCTAGTTTTTTTGTAATTACTGTAAGTTTCTTAATATAATTTTGTCTGTTTTCTTTTTCTTAAAATGTGCTAGTAGTTGTAAAGCTTGTTGTTCTCTATAGCTGTTTTTAATACAAATTTTGGCTGAAATTATTTGTAAGCTTGTTTTTTTTTCTTCTGTATTTGTTTATTTTCTGCATGATGCCTGCAGTTGTTTATTCCAGCTTGTTTATACTGTTGAGAATTTTGCTCCAGTTAACTGTTAAAACCTCAGTTGAAACACTGTAACAACAGCGACATAAACACTTTGGTTCTAAAGACCAGCATGAATGTGAAGTAAATACGAGTTTCGCCTCAGGTCGTATCAATGGTGAATGCGGATGTGAATCATAGGTGATGAAGTGAAGGATTTTTATTTTCAGTGTGTGGTTGTGAGTCAGTGTGCTTTGTGTTTAATTACTAAATCACACTTGAGAGATCCACAGCATATGGTGCAAAGGTTCAGTAAGGTCAAGACACCTCTATTCCTCAGGCCGTAAAATTGGGAATAAACACAATGGTCACCATCGGCCTCCACAGTCACTAGATGGACTACAGAGGTTTCTAGATGGATGGATGTTGTAAATTTACATACAAGTACATAAAGTCCCTTTTTTTGGAATTTGCTTTATATTAAACGTGGCTTTATATCAGGTTCCCACATGCTATCCAAGTTCTTCTGAAAACATCTTTAATACGAAAAAACTAATTGTGACTGTTACTCCAGAATATCTATCCCAAAGGTCATATCCCAATTCCACAGTAACCCTTCACTCACTCATCACCGAGTCTGATTAGAGTCACGAGGTGAGGAGCGCACACTCGCCCCGAGGAACAGAGTGTGGAAAATTCAGTCTTCTCCTCATTAGGAATTCTAGTGGCAGCACTCCGTGTCGAGCCCTGACACTGCTAATAAGAGCGGCCTGTGATCCGGCCCTGGCTCAGGAATTCTCCAAATCAGAGCCCTGCATATCTTCAACTGTGGGTCAAAGGCAGCTCAGGAGGAACATTAATTGCTCTTGTCATGTTGGATGGTTCGCTGGCGATATGAAAGTGCGGGCTTTCACTCCTACTGATAAGAATTCTTTCTTGCTTTCCATAAATTATTCACACTACTGTTAAATTCTTAACTTGTTAAAGAATTTCCAAAGAGTCCATCGTGGCATCAGTTACATTAACACGGACGTCTTAGTAGCAGAAACCTTTTAATTAGTGCTTTTATTGCTTTATAAATAAAATCGGAGCAGTCCGTTCCCTCGAGTCTGCCGTATAACAACTGTAGAGACTTTTCTTGTCTCGTAATTCCATCTGGAAAACGGGAGCCGTGTTGAATCCCAGCTACAGAGATACATCGTTCGGGATTGCTAAATCGCACGCTAATGGTATGCTGATGTGATGTAGGAGGACGGATGACTGAACGCCGGTCTCGCTCGTCTCATTCCCAGCCCTCGCTCGGGAAACCTGCATAACATTAGCGCTAGTGAAGAGGTAGTGATCGCAACCAGCAAGCATTAAAGCAGTGCTGATTACAGAGTCAAGCAGATTACAGGACAGTGTCTTCCTCGTTTCCCTCCCTCCAGAGATCAGGTGATGAAAAACTACACACTGCAGCAGGACTTTAGGAGAAATTAGGAAAGACTTGGAACAAAAAAGTGAGCTGATAAATGATTCATCTGACTGCGGTCAGACCGAGCGAGTCAAGCGCAGAGCCTTTGATTCCGTCAGCACAGAGTCCTCTCTGAGGAAACGGTCAAGGAATGCGCTCTGTGTGTGTGAGACAAACTTGTGAAAGCAGTGCTAAAATGTTCTACATCTGTCTCCATGATGGAGTTAACAAGCTTCATTTCCTCTTCTAGCTCAGATCGAACCTCGATGTCAGGTCTTCAAGTTCACACAAGAAAACATAACAAGTGGTCAATTTTTTTTATCTCAATTCCCGGGTTCTACACTGCAGGAATTGTTTCTGAGAGTTCAGCAAGTGATATCAAATCAAGATTGTCTTATATAGCGTGTCTATAACGTGTTATACCATATATACTAGAATATTGGTATATAATTTGTAGTGGCGGCACAGTGGCGTAGTGGTTAGCTATGTCGCCTTGCACCTCCAGGGTCGGGATTCGATTCCCGCCTCGGGTCTGTGTGCAAGAAGTTTGCATGTTCAACCCCCCGACCCCCCGTGCTTGGTGGGTTTCCTCTGGGTACTCTGGTTTGGACTCATTCCACGGTCCAAAGACATGCAGATTAGGCTAATTGGCATTCCAAAATTTCCCGTAGTGTACGAGTGTGTGTGTCCTGCGATGGATTGGCGCCCTGTCCAGGGTGTACCCCAAATCATGTCCAAAGTCTCCTGGCATAAGCTCCAGGCCCTCTGCGACCCTGTACAGTGTAAGCGGTATAGACGATGAATGAATAAAAGTTGTAGCTTGAATGCATGGAGGAAGAGCATGAGATAAGTCAAACCCAGCAAAAGTACTGGCATCATAATTGCATAGAGTAATGAAAGCCGCAATTGGCTGCAGTTCCTTCAATGTCGTAAAAAGATTGCTCGGTTTCAACGAGAACAGAAACCATCGCATCTTGTACCTGTAGATTTTTATCTTTCTTTTTTTTCTTTTTTTACTTGAATAGTGTGTGAAAAGCAGAGAGAATGTTGCAGATGCAGAAAGAAACGCTGCCTGCGGTAAATCTGATCATTTAACACCGGCTACTTGGAAGAGTAACGCAGTGGGAGGACAAGTCATACAGATTAGATTTCAGTCGTATCTGGTGACACTGAGTTTCCCGTCCTTTCCTTCTCGGCAGTAACAGGATCCAGCTTGATCTGAGGCCCAGGAGAAACCCGGGCGCTTACTTCTAATGCACACGAGGTTGCGAGAAAAGGACAAAGGGATGGAGATGGGAAGGAGGGAGAAGGATGAAAAAGAGAGCTTCAGCGTAGCGGGACTGCGCTCGTCTCGGGTCGAAGGCGAACGATGGATTAGCCGTGAAACAAAAGAGACGGAGTGAGAGATGAAAATCAATAACGCGGCAGAGCCAGGCCTTCATACGATACGATCCAGAGCTTCATCTTTCTGCCTCATTTTCTGAGGTTTATCTCCTGCTCTCAGGCGCGAAAGCTCAAAAAAATAAAAATAAAAAAAGATGCATACCTATTTATCAGCTTTATTATTTCCTTCTGTTAGACGTATACAAAGTGGGCGTGGCTAGTGGATTCTTCTGTGCCAGTATGTTCAGTATGTGCCAACATAACATTTTAGAGGCAGCAGGATTTTATTCCATTTGTTTCCTCCATGTATGCACACCACAGTCAGAAATATAAAATAGTTAAAAAAAAAAAAAAGAAAACTAAATTTGATTATTTTCCAATAACACCACAAAAAGTGTCCCAGTCTATCACAACATGTTAGTTCTTGTTCTTGATTCACGCCACAGCAGCTACAAATTGTTGTTCCTACACCAGGGTCTCTTATTCCCTGTCTCTTATGGAGGAAACCCTCAGCTTGTCATGTTCTTCACGAAGATCGTTATAAACCACCGTTATAAATCCTTCCATAAACAGATTCCTCTTTACAGATCAACGACTTGACTTACTGTATCAGAATGCTAATAGAAACCTGTCATGACGATCATCATTAATTGCCTTGACGTCCTCTGAAACAAGCACGCAGACACTAAAGAAACACGACGCCACTCGAATAATACTTAATCAAGCGTTTTGGAGTGAGCATCGCCCAACACAAGGCGTCCATTTAGTCATCGTGCCAGGTCGAGGGCAGGACCGTACAAACAGGGTTATCTGTGCTCCGGCTTAGGCTAATCACTCTTTCCCTTCGACAAGTGTTAAAGCGGTATTTCCTCAGCCATTAGCCGGGAATTCTATTCATCAGTCTGCTGTGAGCACACTTAACCTTTTGCCCGGTGAACCTTATCGACTGAAACAAAAGCTACAGGTATTTCAGTTGGACCATGATAATTAACAAAAAAACAAGACCAGGCCAGTTGTTTTATACAAAAATTTTAACGATAAAAGGAAATGCACTCCAGCTGCTCGAATCTTAGCTTGATGCTGAATCGCTCCGATGCTGGGAAACAGAAAGGTTCAAAATTTCATCAGGTCCCTTGCAGAGAAAACTAACTTCGTCACTATAGACCACATCAAAGCTGGAGCCTTCCGGCTCACAGCTAAAACCGCCGACCCGACACCCTTTTGCTCATCGTCAATACGTGAGTCATCCTCTGAGTCAGGACAGCAGAGGTTTAGAAGACAAACATACAGTACTGTACAGCATTTGGCAGACGCCCTTATCCATTTGTTGTCATTATACATCTGGGCAGTTGAGGGTTACGATCCTTGCTCAAGGGCCCAACAGTGGCAACTTGGTGGTTATGGGGTGGTGCTTGAACCTGGGACCATCCTATCTGTTGTCCAACCTGAAACCACCGTGCTACCCCTAAACTATATTACAACTGTTTTCCTCCAGAAAGCTTACACTTGAATTCTCTAAAATAAATGAATAAATAAACCATAATTTATGTAAGGTAACATCATTGCATAGTGGTTAGCACTGTCACCTCCATGGTCCGGGTTCGATTCCAACCTCAGGATCTATCTGCATGGAGTTCTCTTCGTTCTTTGGTGGGTTTCCTCTGGGTACTCCGGTTTCTTCCCACAGTGCAAAGACATGCAGATTAAGCGAATTGGCGTTCCCAAATATCATGCTCATAGTGTGTCAATGAGTGTGTGATGGATTGGCACTCCGTCCAGGGTGTACCCCGCCTCTTGCCCTAAGTCTCTTGGAATAGGCTCCAGGCTGCCCGCAACCCTGTATACAGGATAAAATAGTATAGATGATGAGTGAGTGATTGATTCCATGGAAGGAGTCTCCAGTGACAAAGCAAGATAAAGCTGTAACCAGAGAGGTTTACACTTTTTTTAACAATTCTAACATTAATGCATTAACAAAAATAGCTTGTGATGGAACACTGGCTAAGAACAGGGACTCGTTTAAAAGATATTCTGTAACATTAAACACATTTACTATTCGTTAATCTATAATTTATATCACTATAATCCTGTGAAGTGTAGGACCTGAAGCCAGGGTACACCTTGCCAACCCATCATACACTCACACACATAGCATACACACATAGAAATCAGCCTGATCAGGCACAGAATGTCTTTGGCCTGTTGGAGGAAACCGGAGCACCCTGAGTGAAACCAGCAAAACAGACCAGAGGAAATATTTGAACCTGTAACCCCAGAGCTAAGCAGTTACATGTAACTGATAAGTAGCACAAAGTACAAATAATTAAGAAAAAAAATACAGTGTACCCCATGGCAAAATGCTGCAAGGACTCAAAAGAACCTCAGAATGTATTTTTTCCAATAAACTGATCAATAAGAGTCACTCTGCTTCATTGGAGCGTAGAGGGTGTATTGGCAAAATTATCATTGTGAGTTGCAGGTAAACAGAGTTTATATATTTATTTGTCAGTATAGAGAAACTATTTCCAGGGAAACTATTATTTGTCCATAAATATGCACCAGATAGAGATAACAAGACTGGGAGGAAAATGTAACTTTCATAACAATATATCATTTATTGAATTAAAAGATTTCAAGCACACATCGTGCACTGATCTTAGATGCACCGTGCTAGAATGCAAAGCAAGCAACTTTCACCGCGATGCAATCTTGGCGCGTACTCGCACACGCTCTGGCCGTAGGGCTCTCAGATCCAGATCTGGATTTAGCTCTGGTCAAGTCTCTCGTCTCTCGTGCCAACATACACAGAACAGATCCATAACTCTCTCGGCACGGCTTTCGGGAGACAAAATGCAGCAAGAGGTCTGACCTCTGGCAGAAACAGGAGCGCCCACAATCCGTCGCCTATCTATCAAAAAAAAGAAGAAAAAAAAGGCTCAGATTGATGCCAAATTGTCCTCGATTATTCTTGCGGACGTATCCTCACTTGGATCGAGTGCCACGTGTTTTTTTTTTTTTTCCCTGCTCTGTATATATCTGTAATATATTCTCGTTTTCACCTTCTCGTTCCTTTTTCAGCCCTCTGCATGCAGTCTAACTCCTTCTGATGAATTCCAGTTAACCTCCTCCAATCCCAGGGGTCCCCACATTCAAGGGGATGTCAACCCCCATTACACGTCTCCCATCCTGACATCTAATAACCTCACATCAGCCTCCAACTGCAATTCACTCAGTCAATTTGATGCTTCGTTTCTTTCGCCCTCGATTCTCGGCTGTGCCCCGGATCAGGCTAGGACGCGGCGACGCGAAGGGCCGAACCGAGAGTCAGTGCTCGAGCGGTGCTGCGGTAAAGTCTGGATGGAGACACTCGGGGCATGCAGGCTGTGTAGTTATTGAAGGTTTGAGAATCGCACTGGAGAGAATGAAGTGCAACGCATCGGGAAATTCCGCGTAGACTGTAAAGAGATGCTAAGTTAACGGAAAATTTAATGCAACATCTAAATAGCAAAGGGTTCTCTACTTACGCGTTAAGCCAAAGTCATGGCACATTGTTTCACGGTTCGTCAAGCTGCTCTGACGTACACCATGCTGAACTGGTACCAGTCTAGACACCAGAAGACATCTAGCATATGTTGGTGACATGAAATGGCGGAGATCCGCACGTGCCTTCCATTTCAAATGAGCATTAAGCTCATCACAGGGAGTTTATCAACGTTGGCTGGCGAGTTGCCGCTAGGTGAGCTGAAATTTTTCTTGACGTTGTTGTTCAGCTGCTATCAGTTAGCGGCGACGAGGGATGGCGATGCAATGAAAACAAAACGTTTTCTTTACTCGCAGGCTGTAGGGAAGCGAAACAAAACCCACTCTCCTCCACAGCAACCATACTGTACTCCATCCAAGCTCACAAGCGTCGCTAGCCAACTTTCTAATGTTCCAAAGAACACGGCTGGTGTGTGTGTGTATGTCATGGCTGTTGTATAAACCTAAGAAGCAAACAGAGATAAATAAAATGCTCTGTGAAGTCTCTGACGTACAGTATTTGGGTCCGGTGTTAAGGAATAGCGAAAACATTTATTCCTACTCGGTCTGAAATAAATCTGGCCCCTGGCTCGCTCGTTAGGGATCTGCGTACGGATTTCCTTAAAGACGCTTCTCATCAAAAGACATCCATGTTTAATCTCGACTCTGATCCCGTTCGACGTCGTGTATGACAGACGCACGCTCCGACCGACAGCACTTAGCATCTGCTTGTGTGAAGATCTAAACCCCGGGTCGGCAGCTGTCCAGGGCAACACGCATGAAGCCCCCGGCAGGTCCTCTCTTCGTCTTTCAGCTCCGGCTCGAATAGACGAGCCAAGAGCAGGCGTGCAGAACACACAGCCTGGTCCATCTGCCATCGCTATGTGTGCTATGCATGTCCTGCCTAACAGCAATCAGGAACCAAGCAACATCAAAGCACCACAACAACAGGGACAATCCACTGGCGAAAAAAAAAAAAAATGAGGGAGGAAGGGGGGTACAAAGTGAGCTCCATGTGGGCCGAACGCTGAAATCATTACCATACCTCTGCTCTCTCGGTCTGAGCCTGTAAACTGTCCTGAATGCAAACAAAAAGAGTGAGAGGATAAGATAGGGAGTGATGGAGGAGCTCCTCCGAGAGCAAATCGTTTCTAATTATGTTGTGCACAAGCGTTATGATATCTCCTGTCGATACAAATCAAGCTACATAATTATTGGCACCTTTTAAGTCAATGTGCAAAAGTGATTAAATGAATATATGGGAAATATTAAACCCCAAAAAAACAGAGTAGCCCTTAATCATTTATACAGCTAGAGAGACCGTTCTTTTTCACAGCAACTACAAATAGAGATTTCTGGTCTGTGGACTTGGGAATAAACATACAGATAAACAGATATGTTCTGGCTGATCAGTGCTTAACTCGCTCAACTGAGCTCGCGATGGAATTTATCATGCAGAAGTTTATGTTCACTAAGATGTTTGTTTTCTACAGGATGATGATGTAGATCCAGTTTCAGTTTTGTGTCATCTGTCTGCATTACTGTAGCAAGACAACGACACCTCGCTCTCAGCATGTAGTACCTGTTGATGCTTGAGTATGAAGAGGTCGGGATAGTATCAGTCAGTGGCCAGTCCATAATAGATCACGGTCACTGAGTAAACCGATCGACGATCGATTAATAATCGGTTCAACCGCACACTACCATGCTGCTTTCACTCGTTGTGTTTCCTGTAAATCAAGTCAACCACCGTTCACTATCACTACACCCAGAGTACATCACACACACGTACTTCGACTAGGATTACTCGTGGAAACATCTATTACTGAATATATTAATGTAGTATTTACCGTTATACACACACACACACACACACATGGTGACAGATTTTGCCTAGTATGCTTTTCATGTTAAGATTTTCCTTCGGCGCTGGTTTAGGTGCATAATTTTTCCTCAAACCAAAGAAACCCAACACCCAGGATCAGCCTTTTTTTCCTGGTCACCTCGAGAAACAGTGTCCTCTTTTTTACAAAAACGTGTCGTGCATGCTCGGAAATCATCGCTAAATGCATGCGTGTTCATCTGACTTTACATGCGTTTCCGATCCGCAACAGTTGCCCAAGAAAAAAATAAATAAAAAAATCATGCAACATGGTGTGTTTTAGATTAAAAATTGATTTGATCAATTTCTTGAAATGCACAGAAAAATTGGGGAAATTTCAATTTCTTGAAATGTGCTCAAGATTCAAGAGATTTTCTTTGCCACTTTTATACAAACTAACATTATGGGTGCGTTGGAATGTTCCAGGGTTATATATGTTTTATATATGTATATACACATAATAAAATATCTGAAATAAATAAAATTAAAACAGGAAATGGGTTTATACACAGATTAATAAATTACAGGAAATAAATAAAACCAACTAATTCTCCGACATTAATCGATGAACGTCCCATCCATGTTATCAATACATATATACATATTATTAAATAAATAAATTTGTGCAGTAAAGCTGTGTGACATGTGGATACGTATCGTTCATGATATAAAAATGCTGCAAAAGCCTTTTTACGTCATGTTGTTCAGGTGGCCACCCAGTCTTATGGCCCAATGACGTCAACCATCACCTAACAACGAGCGAGTGCGAAGGTTATCCTGCTCTTCCTTCAAGGCACATTACACCAAACTGCTGCTTATGGTACAAAACACTCTGAGGAAAGAGCTATTCGTTCCCCTGTGCCTGGGCAATACGCCCTCGATTGACTAATGTCGCTATGATTGATGCGGTAAGTACGGTGATTAACCCACCCATCCCCCTACACTCACGAGCGCACAGAGAATCGTAATGCCGATTTACATCACTAAGCTCGATCCTAAACAAACAAAAAAAAGAGGTGCGCGAGGTGGTGTTTGGATCCCAAAATAATAATTCTGTTTACATCAAATGAAAGAAAACGTGTCTTTCATTGCGATTTTATACACAACGTTGTAAAAAACAAAAAAAGCACTCATGAATACGCCTAGTTGTTTTGTAAGGGTACTTTTCCACGATTTATCCATATCACCCATTCCTAGAGCCGTGCACATGGAAGCTTTTGATGTTTGAAGTTCTGTTGATGTGAATTGAAGATGGCTTCAGCGTGCAGTGTGCACGAACTTGAGGATGTAACGCTGCTTGACATTTTGTTCACAAACAAGCTTCTAAAATCGTCTCCATCTTTGGTAGATGGAGAACGCGACGGCCAAGTAATTCTGACCGGCTGAGAATTTCATTGGAAAAAGAGAACCAGAACACTTGGGGAAGCATGTCGTGATGTCCCCACCAGTCGGATGGTTGTGTGCTCCGTGTACTGCCCGTCTGCCTGGACACCATCTGTGGCCGTTCTCCTGCTGTAGTTAATGAAGGGATTAGAAGCGTATGGGAGCACCAGAGCGCCTGGTCGATGCCCCCCTCCGCCCCGTCCTCTTTTATATGGAAAACATTCCAGCAGGAGCGCGGCTTCCAGCAGAGCCGTCATCCTCGCGGCCCAGCACGGCCTCCGATGCCCTCGCAGCTAGCGCAGAGACCCGGCTCGGCTCTGCTCTCTATCCCTCTGCAAAGGTGCGTGTGTCAGCTGTAAGTGTGTCTTGCCAGGAGTGAAGTTGCACAGTGGATCATAAAGCTTAGGGTTTGCTTTGGCACGGTCTGAATCGATCAGTAATGAGCTGCACCAGAGCTCAGCGACTGGAGGACGAGACTCTCTACCTCTCGGGGGCCACTTCCTTTCGCACCGAAACCCAAACAAAAGAAAGCATTGATTAGAAACGATGGCGCAAATTCGCAGGAGTGATTCGTACAAACCCGGGGACCGGTCCAATAGAAACATGGGAAATGTTTCAACCTGAAGGTCATTATGCACGATACGTTCTATGCTGCTTGATAAAAGGCACTGAAATTTATACCTTTAGAAGGAAAAGATGTTGAATTCTGGTGCTTTTAACTTAATTAGCAATGTTTTTTCATATATTTAAGTTTTAATAGCCAAGTATTTTGACATAGTGCATGTCTTTAGTTCCAACCTGGCAGCACGCTGGCTTAGCGGTTAGCCCTGTGAACTCACACCTCCAGGGTTGGGGGTTCCGATCTCACCTCTAGTCTGTGTATAAGGATTTTGCATGTTCTCTCCGTGCTTTGTGGGTTTCCTCTGGTTTTCTCCAACAGTGCAAAGACATGCTGTGTAGGCTGATTGATGATTCTAAATTGCCCGTAGTGTAGGGTATGATTGGGTGTGTAAGAGTGGATGTTTCCTCGTGACCTGCGATGGGTTGGGACTCCATCCAGGGTGTAACCCCTAACTGGCCCTTTAACCCATCGGACAGGATCCAGGGCCCTTATGGGGAACGATGTTTTTTATACTTTTAATTCTACAGTATAAAGCTGCCTTGCGACAATGACATCTAATTAAAAGGACTATACAAATAAAATTACATTAAATTGAATACTTTTTGATAAAAATGTAAAAAAAATAAGCCAAAAACAGGTAGTAGAGGAATAAAACATGCTGTGTCGCGCTGTTATAAGAAAATGATCAGTGATGAAGTGGAATTGCTGAAATACAGTACTTATATTCATTAAAAAAACAACCCTACTATACATTTTTTAATCCATTAGTATCTAAACCTAAGTAAATCTAGCCACATTGTCACAAGTTTTAAAAAACGGTCCAAAGTCTTGACACCCTCCCCCTTAAATGTCTTCATATCCTTCTTGTATTTTAATGTAGTCTTAAGACTTGTTTCTCCAGGATTCCTAAAGGACCCTTTTTTTTTTTTTGTCTCTCATTATTTCCAGTCCAGTACGGTGATTAGTATACTGGTAATGCTGAAAGTGTTCGGAGTAGAGGAGACGGGAAATGAGGTCGCTGCTGGGGTTGTTACATAAACATGCCAATTTTTAAAATTGCATCTTTAGGTCCTTATGCAGCCTGTCGCAGTTAAAGAGTTGTTCCCATTTCTATAATTTTATCTACATTATTTAATTTCATTTAATTAAATGTAATATGAAGAAATTTGGGGGGTTAGAATTTGTGATGATCTCTAATCACAGTGCTACAGTGCGTTAAGGTTTTAGACCTCAGGAACGCTTGAGCGATCATCTCCACCCACGACTAATCAGTCAACGCTAACCACCACCTGTTTATAGTGAAGTCGTGCCAAATGCAGCACAGACCTGGCAAAACTCTGCAACTTTCTCTTTTTTTAATTCTGTTTTTCTCTCTTTTTTTTTTTTTTTTCAAAGCAGTCTGGCAATGCTAGCCGTGTTCCTCAGCGGTTGTATTCGTTAGCGCTCCAGAGTAACTTTAAAGGTCCCGACTGGCCTCGTTCCAATCCTCCGTCCGTTGGAGAAAAAAATAAATAAAAATCCAATGAACTTGTGCCACTTTATCGGGGTGAATAGCGACTTCCCTTCCACTCTTAACACAATTCAGTTTCAAAATCTGGAAATGTCAGCCAGGCTGAGAGGTTTTTGTTTTATTTCAGAGCTGGGGGATGAATAGCCACCCTTTCCTCTTTTGTACACCTCTCTCTTTCCGTCCCGCTTTTCAGAGGCACTTGCTGGAGTTTAGAGAAGGAGAAGTGGACGAGGTGGCTCAGAGCCAGACAACACAAACACTTCACTGCCTTCCTCAATGTCCAATGTACTGCTCAGGCTTTTACTTCCACTGGCTGTTTAAAGCTATAAAGTGGACGAACATCTTCCTGCTTGTCAGATCGTCTGAACATGATACACAACAGTGCGTAAGATCATCACACACACACACACACACACACACACACACACTACTGTCTCTTCTTATATAGAGAGATAAAACATGTTTTTTTTATATCTTAATTGATAATTATTAGCTGTAGTATTTTTATTATTATTCATTGACCAATGTATTTTTATATAAATATTATATAAATTTCTGCTCTATTTTATGCTAGGTTTATCATTTTCTATATAGTTTTATCATTTCACTTTTCTTCTATTGTCTAGTTTTTTATGTTTTTTATATTTTTCAATTAATATTTTCCCCCAATGTTTTTTGTTGTCACATTTTATGTTTTTTTTTTACCTTTTCTTCCTTTTTTATCTTTACAAAAATGCATTTCTTTTTTTTTTATTTTTTTTTTTATAAATTTAGCATTTTCAAACCAAATGTAATATTTTTTATAATATTAATAATATTCCCTTGCATTTTTAGTTTTTTTGTTAAAACTATACTATACTATATGCTATATATGTAATAAATAAATAAATAAATAAACTACTTTGACTTATTTGTCCAAATTTCATGTTTCATGTACCTTGTTAAATATCTTCCTTTTAGCTTCTTCATAATTCTCAAAACTTTTCTAAGTTCATGGCTATTATTCAAATATTTATTCCCAACTTTGTTATTTATGTTTTTCTTCATATAGAGATATCTGACTCACAAGATTTGCCAAAAGTTTGCTTTATTTACTTTGTTTAGTATTTTTTCCCCTGATATTTTTTATATTCTAAATGTATACAAATGTAGCACTACAACTATATATATATATATATATATATATATAGCTTATTTATTAGACTGGTTTTGTTTTGTTGGTTCCTGCAGTGTCACAGCTGTTTTACTGGCTGTTAAAGATAAATGTTGTTTTATAATAAATGAGGTATACAGTATGAGACAGTGCCGTCCTTTGACTCCACACTTATCACACATGTAATATAAATATGAATCACAATCTCAAAACCTCAATCCCACTAAAAGAAACTGGTTCCCAGTCGAGCATACCCGAAAGTCTGACACTGACTAGTTTACAAGTTCATGGCTGGGGGAAGTGCGTGCATGTGTGTGTGAGAGTGTGTGTGTGTGTGTGTGTGTGTGTGTGTGTGTGGGCTGGCTGGATCTTCAACCACTTGTGTGTCCTTTATTTGACATTACGGCCTTCCACATCCTTCTAACAAGGCGAAAGAGGGCCTCAGTGTAGCCAAAGCTGAAGACAGATCCACAGATACGTGCACACAAGTGTGCATACACACACACACACACACACATACATACACACAAACACACAGAGTCATGATGACATTTCCAGCTGTCTCATGTCCGTCACCAAGGCTCAGGAACGGTTTTGTGTCCATAAGTCGAGACATTAATGACCAAGGCCGCGTTTCTGTCTCCCCGATTGAGGACACGAACACGAGTCCATGTATACCAGAGAGCTTCAGGACAGACTTAATGCACAACAAATGCTCTGGAATAACTTCACACGATTAAACACACACACACACACACACACACACACACACGTTACACAAATGATTAGGGAGCGAGACATTAGCCCTGTGAGTTCTGTTCATTTGGAAGTACAGAGAAACATGGTCAGATTCTCGAGTGCAAAAGTTTGTGCTCCCCTGTGATCCTAGGTTAAAGCACCAAACACATACCAGTGAAATTACATTAAATTAAATTTGATTTAACCAGTGATGAAAGACACCAGGGTGAGAAAAATGATTTTAATTAGGAAATAAGCAAAGCCAATAAGCCGATATCGATATCACACGTTGATTAATTCTACTTAAATATTGGCCTCGTGGACTCTAATAAACTCAAGAGGCAAAACAGACATATTTCCTGATTAGATGTCAATCAAAGTAAAACTGGCAAGAGAAACTTATTATAATACACATGAAGAGTTTTGATTGAACGTGACGTGGTGACATCACCAACATACAGTAAGGTTACGTTTCCAGTAAACGTGCGTGTAATCCTGTACGCCTAACCTACTAAATATTAGAGACGGGAAAAAAAAGTATTCAGTTACAGTACATACTGTGATTGTTTTGTGTGGCACCTCGCGCATCGCCACCGACTCCAAAATAAAAATTTTTAAAATAAACTGACATTTTCTTTACGTTTGCATTTGAAGCGGTAAAATGTCACCGTTCCTTTATAATCCTACAGGTGGCGCACTCTAAACTATTCACGCATATGCACAGCATAAGTTTGAGTAACAAGAATCGGAAAAAGTGTAATAAAATCTGAAAAAAAAATTCGGATTGGGACATTTATAAAATCGTGATATCACTTTTGCATCATCGGAAAAAGTCGTTAAATTTCACTTATTTCGGTATCAGGATCAACATTAGTTGGTACAGTAAGAGACCACACTGTACTTTGTCCTGATATAAATGCATGTTTAAATAAAACTGAACAAACCACTTCGGTCTCCGTGTGTGTGTGTGTGTGTGTGTGTAAGAGTACATACTAAGCACAATCATTCACAGCAGTTATCAGTACTATTATAATAATAATAATAATAATAATAATAATAATAATAATAATAATATATGCTGTATTTGTGATCCTTTTTTAGTTATGCAAAAAATAGGAATAAAAATAAAAATTTTAAATATTAATATAACCTATTATATTTTCCTTGGGGTGTTTATTATTATTGTTTTTTTTAA
The DNA here is from genome assembly GCA_030014305.1 of Clarias laeviceps. Lineage (NCBI taxonomy): Eukaryota > Metazoa > Chordata > Actinopteri > Siluriformes > Clariidae > Clarias > Clarias laeviceps. Next base: position 2,573,144 of record JAQMYJ010000003.1, on the reverse strand, counting down.
TAATGAATGCAATAATGTGAGAAAAAAATAAAATAAAGATATTAAAATGATTTATCTCTCATTACTATAATAATAATAATAATAATAATAATAATAATAATAATAAAATATATATGGTATTTGATAACTTTTTTTAGTTATGCAAATAAATGCAATCAAAATAATAAAAAATATAAATATAACCTTATATATTTTCTTGGGGTGTTTATTTATAATATTATTGTATATATAATATTTTAAATATAATTTTGAATATTGATTTTTTTTTGTACCATGATGCATATACTTTGTGTTTCCTTCATAAATGTATATAGAATTTTTTTTGTTTGTTTTGTTATTTATTTTAAAATTAACGGTCATAAGTAAGTCATTAATATAATAATAAGTAAGTCAATAAATAATAATAATAAAACAATAAATATGTTTAAAAACACATTTTGTTTATTTTACCTAGATAAAAAACATCTAAGCTATAGGTTAAATCATATTGAATATAAAAACACACATATCTCATTAATAAGTGATTCTGAATAAAGTAAGACTGAACAAGTTAAACACGCCTTCAGTGGAAGCGCCGCGGTGCCGGTGTTCAGAGTCGGTCTGGTCGAATCTCTCGCAGGCGTAAAAGCCCTCGGAATACAATAAGAACGAGATTCGATTAGACGAACACTTAAGGACGTTTGAGCCGCGCTTTGGCTACAGAGTGCAGGAGCGTGAACGCAGCCTAAACCGTGTGTAACAACCAAAACACATTACATCACACCCCAAATACACAAGAGACGGAAACGAGAGAGAAGCTGTAGGAAGTCATCATTTATCATTTAAAACGTACAAACGTACATCGTTCAGTCTCAAAGCTGTAGTGGCTCGACAACAGAATATCTGTGTACATATTAGGGATGTTTATGATGAACCATTAATTGATTAATTGGGATTAATTGGGGAAATCTGCATCATTATCATTAATTATTAGTGAATGTTCGATAATTGATTGTTAACATGTTCGACTATTGTTTACAAAAATGTTTTACTTTAATACATAAATATTCCCCTAAAAACGGTTTTCCCTTCCCGACTGTTCCTTCACCAGATTTGCAAGAAAAAAACCTGAGCTGGAGACGGACTGAATTTTGACCAACAGTTTTTTTATGTTTTTTCCCCCCTGAAGCCAAAATTGTAAAACAGGATGTAAAATAAATAAATGTGAATGTACGTAAAAATAAGCCAGTTATTATGGCTTTTACCCTTGTGTGTAAGTCATGCACTTTATTATTATTCATGCCGTCAGATTCAGTTTCCCTGCCGATCAGAGACAGTGTGATTTACCGTCTGACTGGAACCAGAGCCGGGGGGGGAAAGAAAGATGACTAGGGAAGATAACATGAAAAAAAACATCATCCTGAGATACTTTTGATTTATTTCTATTAGTAAACTGGGTCTCATTCATTTAAATGGTACCTACATATGAGCTTCATAACACATTCATAACCATGACATTAGGATTACATGCTTTATGAAAAGTCACTCATCAGGTGACTTTACAGGTCTTAAGCAATTGCTTTATAAAAGGCTTTTGCCTCTGTTGTTAATCACTAAAGTGATAGATCTTTTTCCGTCTGTTAAACTGACTTCCCATTTAATGCGAACTGTAAATGATATGCAGGAACAGTGCATTATTACAGTGTAATGAACGGGAAAAAGTTAGTTTAATGCCATCGAAATCATTCCTAATATTGGCACAAGCCTGTCATAAAGTATCTGCATGAACGCTATAAAGTCAACTGACAATATTTCAACATTCGACTTTCATAAAGCAACTAAATATGTTTTATAAACAGTTAACGTCATGGATATAAAACCCAATAAATACATTTATTAAACATCTAAGCAAATTAATTTTTGGAAAGAGGAATTGAAAAATTAAAGAGAAATGTTAATAATAATTTTAATAGAGATCAAATCAGCTGAAAATGATCGGTTTGTAAACATAACTATTCTGAAAAATATATCTGTGACAAGTGTTTCATCATATAATTGAGCACAATATTGATATTATATCATCATATTATCCCCAGCACATACGCTCTATTACAAACTCTATATACAAACCCACGGTTGGGCGATTCGACAAAAACTACATGATACTTTCCACGATACACCAAATGTAATGACGATATACAGGTTAGTTCAAAACCTAATTCAAAAATTTGGTTAGGAATAATAAAAACAATACATTTGCACTGATATTGTTAGGAGTAACTAATATTAAAACAAACCAATAAAAAAGGAAATTTTAATTTAAATGTACTCTTTACTCTGCAAAAAAAATGCAATAAAAATCTTTTAAAATATTAATATAACCTTAATAATCATATTATTGTATGAACACATTTTAAATATAATTTTGAATATTGATTTATAATTTTTTTATTGATTTATTATTTTCTTAGTACCCTGATGCACATACTTTTTTTTCCTTCATATATATAATTTTATTTACTTATTTATTTATTTGTTTTTGACATTTGAATTTTAATGGTCATAAGTAAGTCATTAACAAATAATGATAATAAACTAATATACAGTTTAAATCATATTGAATATAAAAACACACATATCTTAATAATAAGTGATTGTGAATAAAATAACACTGAAACGTTTTAAACACGCCCTCAGTGGAAGCGCCGCGGTGTTCAGAGAATTCTTACTGATTTATTTTACAATTTAAAACAAGGCTATGGAAACAATGTGAAATTATATCTCCTAATACATAATCCTGTGATCGACAATGTCTCAGGAAATCATATTGTACCATATTTTACATTATTTAGCCTGGAAAGTTCTATTAAGATCCTAAGACATTAAGATACAAGATCTCTTCACCCAAGTGGTCCTGGTCACAATATCAAATCTTCAACATCATATCAAAAGTATGAATCTTAGCTAAACCACAAACAGACTTGTTTTTAAGAAAACCCGACCTTCAGTTTACTTCACTTCATTTCTTTTAGAAGTCATAACTGTTTCATAAAAGCATAAAATTAAGAATTAATTTTAGAAGTTTGGAAAGGATACGCAGCTCCTGGAGCCTGATAACAGGACGTGATGTCGCTGCTCGAATCTGATTGGATGGCAGCATTAGCCTCGAGCAGCAGACTGGTGGGTGTGTGAGCAACTGAAACCCACGACCGGCTCAGATTTTAAATTAATTAATAATGTTTTATTTTTACAGTGCCATGCCTTTCAACTTAATCCATCTGGCCTCTGATCTTGTGACGCCAACCGGCTCGAAGCCATGCCAAGCTGCTCCCGTATCCAAGACACGAACACGACGAGAGAAGAAACAGCGTGGAGGAGGAAGCTTTATCCTACGGAATCGAAACACTAAAGTGGGACGACGAATTCTTTCATTTGTTATCCGTACATGCACTCAGCTTCTGCACTGAATTCCAAAACAGACCTTTTGCACACATATCTCCATTTCTAAAGTGTTTTATTCCTCCTAAACACAGCAACCAGACAACAATTACAATTATTACTTATGAATACGTGACCACATAAATGGCGTACAAAAGCCATGAAAGCAAGGTTGCTTTCCAGCTCTCACTATAAACAATCGTTGCCTCATCAGCCTTTCTTTTTTCTCTCTCTCTTTAAAAAAATTAATAAAAAATGTTGACCATCTGTCTCTGATTGTTTCAAAGCTCTGACACTGGAGACTCCTTCCATAAAAATTAAAATTAAAAGTGAAAATCTTGCTTGTATAGTGACATAGTGTGGAGTATTGCTTTAATATTGTAAATGTATCTCCGTATTTGCTCTAAAGGTGGCGCTAGAGGGTTTGAGTAGTGTACAACAAAAATTGTAGCTGAGCTTTTATACTGCATTTTATTTTTTAACGAAGCATACTTTTGACTACCATGTGAAAGAAGAAGAAGAAGAAGAAACAACAAAAAACACAAAGCATTCATTGCTGCTTGACCCCTTAAAGAAAAAAAAAATTAAGCAAATGTTTAGATTTTTTTGAAGCTTTGTAAGCTAAGATTCAGGTTTTTGAAAAATATATAATTTGTTTACAAAAATAGCATTAATACTAATCATTTAACTAATATTCCGCAAAATGTTTAAAAAAGTTCACAACTATTCCAAGCTGTTTCAGCTTTAGCAGCTACAGTACAAAGTGCTGACACTGGAGACTCCTTCCCTTAAATTTGCTTGACATTCCCTTAAAATTCCAACTCTTTATTTATATTAATCCTAGTGTACACTGTGTGAATCCCAATTCATGGCCTATTACTCTAGAAACCAGAACAAACCTATTCATAAATAACAAACCTATTGATAATTAACAGTAACCTAGAAAATTACCGACTGTTTAGAACCAAGAATTTAACCACTCAGGGAAATGTATGACTTTCTGTCTGGAAAAGTTTCAATAAATGTTATTTTCACTTAATTCTCACAAATAGTAGAAATCTAAACTTGCTAAATTGTTGCTCACATCAGAAGATGCGCATAAAATCATCCCGAGAATGTTTTTGCATTTTACGAGCCAGACGTAAACCAGACGTAACACTTCTGTGCGAACGCTTTCTCAGTCTCAAACGTTTTAAGATTTAAATGTTTTTTTTAATCTGTGGCCTGACTAAGCTCTGACTAAGACCCAGCTGAGACTTTATTTCCTTATTTTGAATTTTAATCGACTTGGGGTTGAGTCGCGCTGAGCTGACACTGTAAAACTGGTTCTTCTTGGGGTTGTTTTTTCTCTCTTTTTTTAAAGATGACTTGTTCCTTGTGTGGCCCGTTCAGCTTTCAATGCTCCACTTGTCTTTGCTGAGTGTTATCCATCAGCGAAAGAGTAACAGACACGCCGTCTCTCTGTTCCTCACACTCCGGATGACCTTCGACCCAGTCCGTCCTTGTTTATAAACTTTATGCTCACTGACAAGCCGTGTAAAAGGGCGGGGCAGCGCGGGGGTTAAACACTCGCCCCCCGTGTTTCTATACTGTTTTTACTTCTTTGTCAGCGAGAAGAAAGATGTCGAACGCTTTAGAATAATCGCCGTCGCGTCCACACGGGACTGGCGTAATTAAAGCTGGGGACGACCTTTGACCTCGCAGCTAAGTCTGTTTTCTATCCCCTGGACTGAAATAGGGAACGAGGGAGGAATTTGTTTATTTATTTAGTAAACCCTGAGGATCGTGGAGATGCATCTGTCGCTGAGGGATTGAGATGCTAAGGATGGGTCGGGTTTGGAATGCGCGCGAGCCGCGAGCTAATGGCTAGTCGAGTTCGGTAAGTTAGCTGGGAAATATGGGGAAGAAAAAAAAACTTTCTTCTGTTTTGTCGAGCGTGTTCGCGGCTGCTAATTAAACTCGATTGATCTTATTAAATATGCAATTTTTCATTACAGCTTTGCTAACAGAGAAAAATCATTAATTTATTTATTACATAACGAGTTTGTTCTGAAAGCAAAAGTAACAGCAAGCAACAACAAAAACTAAAAAAATTCCACCAGTTAATTATCGCTCCAGTAGCGTTTTACACTTGCCGCCTCTGTCTCTGGTGTTAAGTAGAAGAGGTGGAACTCTCCAGGCGCTTCATTATCCACTATTTTAAATCAGGACACAATTACTCTATACTTTTGTGTAACACTGCAAAACTATAAAAGCCTAAACCTCCCAAAGCTAATATTTTCCCCTCAGTTTCTCATTATTTCAACTTAATTTGACTTATTAACTTTTTACAGTAAGTAATAACTTTTTATAATACTTTAATATCCAAATAATAAGATGTTAACTTGAAATAACAAGATACGATCTTGAAATAAGAAAGTACTGTAGATGGTCAAAATATAGACATACTACATAGAAAAAAGTTCCACTCTATTTGCTCAATTAATGTATCTTTTATCTCCATTGTTATTGCTCGGCGCTTCTTAGCAGTACCAGCTTCATCGCCACTGCTCTTACGATCGCTTCCAGATATCCTGGGATACACGTGACAACGTACGCGGGATGTGTGATCTAACTTCCACAATTGAACATGTGCAAATGTATGTTCATATATTCGAAAGTTCATAACTCGATTGTTTGTACGTAGGGGACTTACTGTATAGATAAATTCATCTCTCCTTTCCTAAAATAAGATTACAACAAAACAAATATAAGATTATTAAGCTTATTTCTAAACAAATTTTACTAAACTTTTGGAACATTATTTATTAATTTTAGTAACATTTGACTAGAAATAAGTTTAATAATTTTATATTTGGTTTGCTTTAAACTTTTACATTTTATGAAAGTGTAGGTTGGGCTAGATTCAAGAATATTTCACTTGCTTAGATATCAGTTTTTTGTAATGTATCTTAAAGTAGGCTGAAATAATGAGATACAAAGTCATAAGTAGTACATTAATAATACCTTTAAAATGCAAAAATAAATTATAAGTAAATAAATTATTAATTACAATTAAATAAATGAATAAATCCTACAGTTCAGGGTTTTGGTAGTAAAATAATTATCACTGGCCTTGGGGCATCTCAGATTTTGACTTTCAAAGTTCAAAATGTATGATTTCACCAAAAAAGCAAAAACAAAAACAAACAAACCAAAAAAAAATCACCAAGACTAACTCCTTAAATGCTCAAATTGCGATCCAGGAGGTTAGCGTGCTATGCAAGAATGCGACCGAATCCTGATTGGTAATCTCTGAGAGATCGTTTGACCAGGGAATCACATCAACATGCCATTTAATCACTTTCTCTTAACTCTCATCCGGCCAGACTATCACATTACATCACTGCAGCGTCCTGCGAGTTCTTACTAATAGCGGTTCTCCAGAAAGACAAACAAATACTGCGAGTGTTGAGAGTTTCGAGTTAGACAGCTCCACTCACTTCTCCAGCTCTTTGACAAACCTCAGCACTACTGTACCGCCTCGCTGAGAGGAACTGAGTCTCCATTGTCCAGAGACGAGGTACCAGGGGGGGTTTGTTTAGTTTTGCGTTCTCGAGGTTTGCCGTCGTGTCAGGCGATCGCGCTGAGGGGCTGTGGACGGGTTCCCTGGCCGAGTGATGGATTGAGGGTCCCCGAGGGGTACGGGTCGGCCTCTGGAAACTGGCCACGGTGCGAGCAGTCAGTCATCGCCTCTCCTCAGGTTAATGTTAAACACACAAATGCAGACCCAGCGATCTCATTTGAAGAATTCCCCCTCGGGTCCACTCCATCTCACTTTGGACCACGGTCGTGACTGAAGGCGGTTTGTAAAATAAAAAAGGAATGAAAGCAAGCGCTGCTGAAGTGCCTGTTTAGCTTAGCAGGAGTGATGGAGTGATGGAGTTGAGATCTTCTCAGTCCTAACTAACGGAATGTTGATTTTGGAAAGCTGTCGTGAAAAAAACCTTAAAACCAGCTCGAACAAAGGTTGTAAGAGGAGACGGATAAATTAGCACTCTAGCATTAATTTCTTACAGGATCGGAGATGTAGTTACAAGTCCGCCTTTATTCAGAGTCCAAAAATGTCTGAGGAGGAAAAAAAAACAGTTCTATGACATTGTACAGCTACGACAACACGATTTCAACTCCAGATGTCACGCGGTCCTGATTTAAGGTTAGCTTCAGAAAGCAAATTTGTCATTCGTAAAAATCTATTTGGAAACACGTTTTTCATGAGACGCCTGTTTCTATCTCCATCTCCCACAATGCAGCAGTAGAGGAAAGACGGAACAGAGTCACAATGAAGGCCTTGTCTACAGCAGCAGTTGTCAAGCTCGGCGTTTCTCCCAGCAGCGATTAACTGACACCTCTGCATCTCAGCGCTAATACCCCCAGCCAGATTCGGTGTGAAGGATTAGCCCGGCAGCGACGGAGCTGCCTTATCTTGCTCTGCAGTAATAAATCAGGTGCTAGCATAAACCTCTGCTCAAGCTACTGCTGCAGGGGCTTGAACCCCCAACCTTCCGATCAGTAACACAGAGCCTCAACCTTTTGAGCCACCACTGCCCAGATCAGCAATCACATGCTTTTGGATGATTTATTGCCAAAATGTCTGACGACAACATCCTGTTGTCCAAGTGTTACAAAAATTCTGGGATGCCAAGAATGCTCTAGGATAGCGACAAACTCTTGGGACAGCTACAAGCATTCATCGTATTACTGATGATGAGAGAAGCAATTCACTTTATTAGCTTGTGCTTATTCGATAACAACAGCAGAACACAGTAATTTCAATTACTTTCAATCGTTAAAAGCACTTTGAGGATGAATTCCAAGATGGAAAAACATAAATTCCTATGTAGTCTGATAAAGATTTATAAAGATCTCACACAGTCTGTCCAGCAATAAACTTAACCACGACGTCTGGAATCACACAGCGTGAAGCCCACATGCCACTCGGAACCAGACGTGCTCTGGTAAACCCACCATCGCCATGCCTGACATGCCGATCTGCTCCATTTCCACCTTTCGGACGCGTCCATTTCACATCTGCTGCTCTCGGCGTTGAAAAGAGATGACCACACGATGATCTGTGAAACAGACGGACAGCTGAAATAACCCACGTCTCGGGGAAAGAAAAATGACTCCGGAGAACAAAGTTGGCTTTAAGTACCCGCTCCCGGAGGACGGTCAGAAAAAAAACGAAACTCTGCAGGATGAAAGCTCGGGAGGTTCCACAGCAGTGTCATCGGTGTACTGAAATGAGCGCGGAGGAATTACGGACAGCACAAAAAGTCCATACATGAAGCGCTGACAGTGGATCTTTTGTGCCTTGCCATGAGTGCACCAGAGAGAAGCTCATATCTAGCACGGTTATATCCGCGTCCCCGGAACAAAGCCAATTATTTCTAATCTTGTTATTACAGCAAACGATTATGCCATCGTTTTGTGTCTGTGCGTTGCCCTTATTACGGTTAAACGGCTTATAATGGACAGATTATTTACTTTAAAATTACCCCAGTGTATTTTACTTGTTTGTATCGTTATAATTACGGTTATTCAGTTATTAAGGAGTAATTAGGATTTTTTTTTTAACTCAGTGTATCAAGTTATTCATTTACAAAATCCTCTGTAGTATCCGAGTTCATACCGTAATTGTCTATCATATTAACTAGATTGCTCTTAATCGAGATGCTACATTATGAAGTCATTAATTTGGAGTTAAACCTGTCTTATCACTTTTTTACATAATTTTTGAGTATTTTTTTTGACATTCAGATGGGTCTCGAGAGTGTGTTTACAAAAAAAATAATAATAATATGGCCTGGGGTTTAAACATACCCCTTAGATTTTCACCCTATTGTGACCTCATATAAGAAGACGCCCTTCCCCCATGCTTGCTGCTCAGCTCTGCTGTTCTCTGGAGGGGATGTGGCTCGGTAGGTACTCATTTACATAGACACTGAAACTGTGCATTTGGAGCGGGAGTAAAAAAGCAGGAGGTTGAGGTATGAAAAAATGCATTATCTGAGGGGTATTTCAGCAGGGGTATGAACACACACACACACACACTGTGGAGGAGTAAAAAATGGGAACTTTAAATTTGATACAACAGTTTGACTGTATATAGTGAAAAAGTAAGGAATAAAACACTCCTTACCATGCTGTCTTGGAAAAATAATCAACTTCAGAGTCGTTACAGTAACTCCGCTTCATTACACCAAATTGTCATTGATTGTTCTCCTCCAGCAGCACGTTAAAATTTCAGATAATACAGAAGAGCGTCTTATTTTAATGAGATAAGCGTCTTATTTTAAATAAACAGTTTATGAGCGGGTCTCCTGAAAATACTGGAACATTGCAGCTTTAATTTGACTCGATTGGTTAAGCCTCTGGTTCGCTGACCGGAAGGTGAGGGGTTCAAGCCCCAGCACCCCCACTGCAGAGCCCTTGAGCAAGGCCCTTAACCCAATCTGCTCCTGGGGTGCTGTATCCTGGGTGACCCTGCACTCTGAGTCCATCTTCCCAACCGGGATACGCAAAAAAAAATCATTTCACTGTGCTGTAAGGTACATGTGACAAATAATTGAATCTTAATCTTACAAAGTGCTGCCACTGCAGACTCCATCCACACTTGTTACATGAACATAAATCCCCTAACAGGATAGTTTTATTACTGTACAAACACTCTTTACAAACCTGTACGTTTTGTGCCGTTTTAATCCACACCTATTTTACAGATCAAGAATCCAGAATTCGATTGCTAATGTTGTTGTGCAATGAGCTTTAAACTGCTCGATCACATGCTGTGCATATCAATGTTTGGTCACAGGGGAAGAATAAGACAGGGTCGTTAATATTTAACGAGACTGTGATGCCGTGTAACTGTGTTTCTTCCTATAAATACTCCTGAAATATTGACTTCAGGAAGCCAGGAGGAAATTCATGCTGTAAACACGGCGGAAGCAAAATCCTGCGATTTCAGTTTATTTCTAAAAACAGGACAAACCCCGTGACGTTACGTCTCTATCTTAATAAACAATTAGCATTTATCAGATTTAAGATGTCAGGAACAAAGTGATAGAAAAGCAATGCTTGTAAATGTGTTCGAGCTGAAAATGAAATGCAAATGAAACAGATTCTCCTGAATTATCTGCTGAGTGCGGAGAAACGTGAAACCTAGCAACCGAGTTCTACATTTTCTTTTTTTTCGCCCACTAGCGGCTAATCGGACGCCCGGCTTTCTTCAATTCATTAGCGGAGTTATGCTGGACTGACCTCGTTTCTCTCAAGCAATCAAGCCGCTGATTTATGCATGGAGTCAGCATGTGTTGGATCAAAAAAACGTTTTTAAAAGTTATCACAGAGCGAATTGGACGAATAAAAACTCAGCGTAATAGGCGGCGCTCAGGCCCGGGCGTCTGCACGAGCGATAAGATGGCGCTCAGCGGAGCGGAGCTAAGCTTAATAGGGGTCTCGAGTGTTGTAAATGAGAGATTAGGCGTGCGAGAGCGGCGTCAGAGTGCGCAATCAAATCACTGTGTACAGAATTTGGCACTGTGTGTTGGGAAACACAAGGTAGGGGCATTTAAAAAAAAGGGGGGGGGAGAGTATGACCAGGGTCATGTAGGCGTAAAAATAACACAGGCTCAAACGTGCTGAAAGAACGTGAAAGAATGAAAAGGAGATGTTGAGTAATTTTCCATAAATTCGGCAACTCTAAATCATAATTTATATTAAAGTGCTTATTCCAATACGTTAATGTTTCCATAGAAACTATACTAACATGCGTACAGTGAAGTATTCATCATTTTTACAAGTTGATGTTCATACATATGCATTTATGGAAGGAGTCTCCAGTGTCAGAAGCTTTTATTTATAGCTGCTATAAGCTACTGCAACTGAGAACAGAAACGACTCGCATGTGTCACTGATGTTCCATAATATTAAAATGTCCATCCATTCAAAATGTACGAAAACATAATATATAATATAGAAAAATAATTATTATAGGGAAATTTCTATTCTATAAAAGCAATCAGACATTAAACAAAAGTATGTGCACCCCTAACCGTCACACCAATATATGGTTCTCCCCCAAAGTGTTATCTCAGAACTGTAGAGAATGTCTCTCTATATGTTGTAGCACTAAAGGAACTATAGAAATATTTAGATTTTACTTTATTTTATTTGTCTGTTCCTATTTTAGGACTGTACAGCACTTTGGTCAACAGTGTTATAACTAGGAGGCCACTTAAGATCCTTGTCCATCATGAAAGCACAAAGCCAGCTCCATTACGACATGTTGGACTGGAAGATCTCGACTGTCCTCCACAGAGCGCTGCCTGAACTTATCAACTTTGGGATGAACTGGAACTGGAGCCTCCTCGACATCCTAATATTAGAACCTAAGCTCATTAAAGCTCTTGTAGAACGTGTGAATGATCACAAAACCCCCCGGAGCCACGGTCCAAAATCTAGTGAAAAGCCTTCCCAGAAGAGTGGAGGTTCTAATAATAATACTGTACCAACGGGAAACATATGGGCATGACCGGGGTGCACAAACTTTTCGGTGTAGATTGTATTTGTGAAACCTGAATTTGACTTGGCTCTAAACCGAAGACAGTGTTTGACTTGACTGGGAGGTGTGTAGGAAGTTGTTGACTTGCAATCTCAAGGGACAAAGCGAAGGCCGGCTCGTGTTTGCGCAAAGCAAATAAAGGCGTACGCCTCGTTTGGGCCGCCGTCCCCTCGGCACAGGAACGTCCCGTGGGGGACAAAAAAAGACGAGTCAATGTTTAAACACAAACCAAAAAACCAAAAGTTTCTAATCTCTAGGGATATTTTTTTCCTCGGAGCGTTCCAAATTTCACAGAAACTGAAACAGACTGAAAGGAATTGGCGGCGTTTCACTTCCGTACGTCCACACACCTGATGGCGTCTCTGGAGTGAGGACTCTGTTACTAACGCCAGCCAAAAAGCATTAAAATCCTCTTCATACCCATATCCACATCAGCACATGGCTTAACGTTCCTTCCTGCGCTCCTCCCTGAGAGGATCTGATGTCAGGCATCAAAAAAAGGAAAAGAAAAGAAAGCGAGCGGCCAGGGCGGGTACTCACTGGGACGGCGCCAAAAACCCAGCCAGAGGTCTGAAACTCGCGAGATGAGACGCAGAAGACACCAAAGACGGGTCTGCTGGGACATGTTTCAGCTGGCAGGGCCACAAAGACACACCAGCGTTAACACTCACTCACACACACACACACACACACACACACACACGCAGAAGCAGTTGGCAGCTGTTGCTAGCCCTTTAAGCAGGCAGGAAAGCACCTGTCCTCTTATCGTGTCCATGCCAGAACACACTGATCTCACTGCTCGACTGCTACCTTTCACTCCGTTTTCTTCATCGTTATTTATTTCACTTCCTTTCTTTCTTTCTTCTTTTTTCTTTTGAGATTTTCTCTCCTGTTTCCTGAACGCTCTATCTGTATATAGCCTAGCTGTTACATCGAGCCAGTGTGAACCATCTGTCTATGAAATATCACATATTTTATAAATAATCTCTTTCAGGTGGTTAAGTACAGAGCAGCGAGAGGTAAAGAAGGAGAAAAACCAAAGAAAAGATTCAGTGTACATCTCTATTAGCAAAATAATCTGATTTCTACAGAAGTGCTATAAATATTTGATATTTATAAATGATCTGCAGTTTACAACTGATCAATTATTTGACTTTTTAAATCAATTTTATTTTAATTACGCATGACAACAACACACAAATCCGTTAACATATTTATATTAAAACAGGCTTACAAATGTAATGACTATTAATATTTTTATGAGCATCAGCTTTCCTCCTATAAATAATAATTTATAAACTATTTAACAAAACTTAAAACAATAAATAAAAAGTTTTGGAAATGCTCTGATATGTTTGGATGACTAAATTTGTTTTTATCTAATAAGTTTTTGATTTTAGAATTTATTTTAGGCTACAAAAATTTAAATAATAAACAACGATTTGAATGTTATCAAATCCTAAACAACTTGTACTTGTTGTACAAGTATAACTTGCTATACATTTAAAATGTATTAAACAAATAAATTCAATCAAACATCATTCCAGCATGAAAAATCTGAGTAATGTTTTACTATTAAAGTATTATTAACACATGTTCATAAAATCAATAATACTACTAATACTGCTAATAATAATAATAATAATAATTATTATTATTATTGTTGTTGTTGTTGTTGTTGTTGTTGTTATTATTATTATTATTATTATTATTATTATTATTGTTGTTGTTGTTGTAAAATAAAACTATTGATTATTATTATTTAATATTTAATATGTTTACTGCTAATTATTTAGTATTTAATAATAATAATAATAATAATAATAAGCACAGTTTAATAGCTTATTATTTTATATTCTATTATATTCTATAATATTTATATTAATTATTATTGTTGTTGTAGAGAAAACATACGCAGGACAAAGGAACATATTCATATAAGTGAATAAATAATAATAAACATATAAAGATGTTTCAGGATCAAAACAAGACGAAGTAAAATCATGTTGACGTTTTAGACTTTCTACTGCTTTTTCGCCACCAAATTGTTATTTTTTACTTCCTTTCCGGTTTATTTATTTATTTATTTGTTTATTGGCTTGCTTGCAGGCTAACAAATCCAAAATTGTTTGCATAGTTTTAAAGAAGAGAAGCCGACAGAGTGCACAGCGCTACAGCCGCGGTGGTGACGTGCTACGAGGAGACAGGGCATAGTTCCTCGGGGTGAGGGAGAGGTCTCGGCACTTGGTGTGCCTCCCAGATGAGGAATGACCCATCGGGTGCCTCGTGTGTCAAAAGAGCAGGTCGAGGTCTGCGCGCTCCGTCTCTATATCCTCCTCCATTATTCCTCCTGCCATGTCTGACCGTCTACTCCTCCGTGTCAAGCGATCATTAAAGTGCAGACAGGATGAGATTTGCCAGAGCAGAACGAGGGCCTCCTCAGCAGTGAGAGGATCCGGGGAGGGCTTCGCCCGAGACCAGTCTGTCACGGAACGGCCTCCACAGGCTCTACGTCCTGTCACTGTCCTGGAGGGCTCTTACCTTCCTCTGTGCGCTCTGCATGATAATACAGTGACGGACGAGAGGGCTGACCTAGACACACGGATTTGGACGGACACGCTAAACGTGGCGTGAAGAATAAAAGGTTTGTTAGCTAACGGAGCAGAGCTCCTCTGAGAAAACAAACACACACACACACAGACAGACACACACATCCTGCAGAGCAGCTACACGCTGAGACGAGGACGGGGCGGCGTGAGCTCACCGTCATTTCAGCAGATGGAGGTTACAATGTGGCGACTAAATTAGCTCTGGAACTACGCATGAACTAGATCCGAGTCTGAGAGGACCAGGTGTTAGGAAAACACGTTTCACCAAACACGTCTGTCAGGACAATTCTTAAAGGGTGCAAGCGCAACTTAATTGCTTTGACCTTTATTATAAGTGCCGGTTGTTGGATTTGTAAGCGGTATGCATGCAGGATGCAACGATTGCTAGTCAGCTTCGCCATTCGTCATGAAAACGAGCTGTTTGTCAGTTTTAAGCTCGAGCTGAACTCTGGTTTATCACAGTGATCGCTTTATGCAGTCGGCCAGAACATGGTGTTGGCGCTAAAAAGTGTCCCACTTACAGTAAGTGGAAAAGTGAATTTTCAGATAGGTTCATATAACACCATTTTTCATAATAATTAATGCTTCTTATCTCCTGATCCATGATTCATCTTTTTGTAAATATGCATACACATTTATATTTTTATTAGATCAAAAGAAACACACTTGCTAAATACAGTTTCATGCCCTTTTATTTCCGTAGTGTCCGGAACGTTTTTGAATTTAAATCTTTCAACGATCTTTCAACTGTCACAGATGAAACTTGGCCAGTTTAGATTTCACATAAAAAGACTTAAACCTGAAAAAATTTATTATTCTAAAAGGCGAAATTGTTAAGATATTGCAACATGAATTTGACATGGTTACGGACACTACAGATTTTTTGCTTTGTTTTTTCAATTTTTTGCACGGAATGCTTTAATTTAAGCAACAATTTTTACATATGCGTCTAGAAACTTAAACCAATTTTACTATCAATACTACATCGAGAAACATGAATAATTTGCATTTTAAATGATTATAGTTTCAAGCGAGACAGTATAACGCTGAAAAATTGACATTTTTGGGGCAGATATAAAATCATCTCTCCAAAATGGCTAAAGTTAGTTTAGTTATAGGGAAGCTAAATTGGTCACTTCAATGTTGCATAAACTTCAGAAGTGGCTTCTATGGCCCCAATACTTTGTTTTGGCCGATTACTTAAATATGTATAGGGAAAATCTGTTGTGTAGTAGTAGTAGTAGTAGTGGTGGTGCAGTAGTCTTTTCATCATCTTTACCTTTACCTGCTGCGCTGCATTATGGGACTTCTGAGCCCTGGAACACCCGCACCAGCATTAAGGATCTAAATCCGCTTTGCGACGATGTGTATTGTAGTTAATGAAATAAAATTGGATTGAATCGAATAAAAGATAAATTGGTTTCGTTTTCATCACTAAGTCGACCTGATGTGATAATCTTCATCCGCTCACATACATAAAGTTCTCATTGTCTCCGTAATAAATCCACTCAGACGGCCGACACAGACCTCCGGTCATCAGACGGCTCCGCTACACGTTCGCGTGGCGGTGATGAAGTTTATCAGTGTTATGATTGAATTCCCCTGCATGCGCCGAACGCCGATTAACTTCTCGTCTCCGTCTGCGTCCGTCCGCGGCGGCCGGTTGCGTCTCTGTCAGCCGATCGATAAGCTATTAGGGCTCCTGAACAGAGGCTGAAATGAAGTTATTGAGGCACCTGCCGAGTCGGCAGTCTTCTAATCCCATTGGAAAGGCCCTAATGAGACTGGGAGCAGAAGTGTTTCGGTTACACACCAACACACACACACATGTGCGGTGATCCTTGCAGCTGCACAAAGCAAGGACAAACGTGTCTCCTCTGCACTGCAATGCACGGCGGTCACATGACACTGGTGGGTAAGAACACAACCTGAGCGATGTGACGTGACACGATTCGATTATTTATTTCATCATAATGCACAAACAGCCAGCCAGATAAACAGACACAAACAAATAGACGGATATACAAACAGGCAGACAGACACACAGACATGTAGACAGATGGACAGCTATGCAAGCAGACAGGCAGACAGACAGATACAACTAGCTATATAAAACAGGCAGACAGACAGATACAGAGGTAGCTATACAAACAGGCAGATAGATAGAAAGATAAGGAGACAGAAAGACATCCTAATGTACAGATGGATAGACAAATAGATAGACATGTAAACAGACAGACAGACTATACAAAGAGACATGCAGGTGGACAGACAGATATACAGAAATCTATACAAACAGACAGACAAATAGACAGACAGCTACACAAGTAGACAGCCTGGCAGACAGACAGACAGACAGATATTCAGATAGAGATACAGACAAACAGACAAGTGAATGAACAGACAAACAACCAGCCACCCACCCGGACAGAGAGACAGATAAGCAGTCAGACAGACAGACTGCCAAAGAGATGGATAAACAGACAGACAGACTATACAAACAGACAGACAGATGTTTGGACAGACAGACAGACAGATGTACACAGAGATAAGTTTGTAAATTTATATAGCAACAACAGATGGCCCATTTCTCAGTCACACCGAAACATCAAGAAACCAGAGAAACTTCCCTCTCAGACCATGTGTTCTCTCTCTCTCTCTCTCTTTCTCCCTGATTTATTCTCTCTCTCTCTCACTCTCTTTCTCCCTGATTTATTCTCTCTCTCTCTCACACCGCCTCTGTCCTGTTTCTTCTTTCAGGCTTTGTCAGGTGTTTGGTTGCAAGGCACCGCTACAGTTTCTCTGCCACGCCCTTTTTAAAAAGAAAAAGACGAGATAGGTACCTATACGGTGTGTGTGTGTGTGTGTGTGTGTGTGTGCATGTCCTTCTGTAACCATCTGAGGAAGTGTTTTGTTCATAAGATTTATGATCATGCTAATGGCAAAATCAGAACATGTTCGGCTTGTCTCAACATATCGTCACTGCGTCCTCTCTACAAAACTCTGCAGAAGAAAGAGAGTGAAAGGAAGAAATAAAGACTCAATGACAACATAATTAGCCCATCTAGCCTGTACTTACCTTACCTAAGTAGCCCATTTCTGCTTTATGCAACATGTAATACCTTAAAACCAAATGTTTTTCACGCTGTTTCTTCAGTCTAACTCCACCCCTAATCCTGTCCTTAGGTATTACTGCAACAACATTAGAAATAAAAACAATAATAAGTGTCTAGACAGCTTGCTCTCTAAAACATATAAATTGTTCATCTTGTTTGTTTGATTGTTTTGTAATTTGTCGGTATATTTTTTAAATTTTTAAATGGCCAGGCAACCAGATTTTGGACTCGAGGACGGAGTTGTGCCATGTGATGTTGTCCCTGCTGTAATGTCCTTTCCAGGAGGATTAGCACAATGACTGCCACACCTGAAAGAGTACCGAGATAAGCCCTCGATTACTTAGTGCCATGTACCTCCATGAGTCTACTTTCTTATCCAACTACTTTTTTTCCTCTCCAACTGGTTAACAGCTACTGACGGAAGTATTGTTACAATGAGGGGAGAGTGAGGCAGACAGAGAGACTATATATATATATATATATATATATATATATATAGAGAGAGAGAGAGAGAGATTAACAGGTACAGTAGAAAGACACATACACAGATAAACTGACAGACGGACAGAAAGATAGATAGATAGA
>JAQMYJ010000003.1:2539896-2551150 GCA_030014305.1 Clarias laeviceps | reverse complement strand
GTGTACACACTCTCCTAACACACATTTCAGTCCAAACAGCTTGAAAAAGTGCATGTAGGACCATATGACCCCTTTAAAGGATCCGAGGTATGAAAGAGGGAATAGAATTAATCCCTGTAGAAAGAAAAAAGTTCTGCTGTCTTCTTTATTAAAAATTTGAATATACAGTATGAAGCTCATAGTAAAGGTAAATTTATTAGGTTAATTAAACATAAAACTTGTTCTGCTGTTTGACACTTTTCTTGGTTGGGGGGAAAAGTCAGGGGACTGAATTGAGTTAAAGGTGTCATTACACTCTAAACCTACAGTATACCTAACAAACTTAAGAGATGTGGTTAGACTGCCTTTTCAGTGGTGATACAATCCCTGGGTCTGCTGGTGGTTCAGATGGGGGGGTCACTACGAGGGACGGTCACAAAATAAAATAAAAAAAATAATATTTGCCCCCAACCTCGCAGCCAGTGACTTCTTCCTCTTCCATCACTTGAAGAAACCATTTCGTTATAGGAGTTTGATGACGATGAGGTGGCTGAGATGGAACATTTCCTCAAGAGTCAAAAAGAAAGCTTCTTCAAAGATAGTCTCCACCATCACGCCATCCTTAGTGAAAAGGCAGCACCCTCTTGGTTATTTATTCTCACAGACTGACATGATAATCTACCTGGGGTTTCAACCACACACGTCCTGTATAATTACGGTTAAGTTCCAGGGAAAAGTGCAAGAAATGGGTGTATGAAGCCATGCAGGATGAACTACACCACAAATGAAAAAATAGAAAACAGGAAATCGTTCCCTTAATCCTTTTTGCATATCAGACCTGCCCTGGGACCTCCCTTTAAAATCAATCAAGATAGATGAAAGATGAAATCTACGTTTGGCACCAACGCAGCAAGATGGCCACTTCCAAAATGTAGAACATAGAACTATCACATTTCTGTAAACCAAACTTATCCACATGTTTTGAATCTAAAGTTTGGCAGCAATGCTAGCTAGTAGTCCATTTAGCACAAGATACAAATAACCGCAGTGGAGAATTACTTGAAACTTCAATGGCCCATTACTTAAACATGAAGAAGAAAGAAGTCCACAGTCAAAGGTTAGGCCTATCATCATCATCTCCGTTCCCTCCTCTCCTCCTCTCCCAGCTGAGGAACTCAAGGAACATGTTATTATTAGCTCCTTTGATATGCAATGGCTTCCAAGAGAGTTTCCGTATTTAGATGACTAGCCTGATTTAATGCGCCCAAAAGCACAATATTGACTTTCCAGAAAGGAAGGGAGGCAAAGGGAGGAAAAAACAGGACACAATGATGATGATGATGATGATGATGATGATAATGAGAGAGCAAGATCATGCACTGACTACAGGTTTAACTTTATTCATCTGTCAAAAATCCCCAAAACAAAAATAGCTCTCTACACGTCCTTTGGAAATCCCGATTCATCATACTAATAAAAAAAAATGTGCCTTTGATCACCGATTTCGCAGCTGTTTAGAGATGGAGGCACTCGACAGGCGCATCAGTCATTCCCAAAACACAGCCTGACACTCCACATTACGTCATGTAGCCCGCAGCCACGGGCCTCGACGGTGAGCACTTACGGATAAGAGCATGCTCGCACTCCTCTCTTAACCCTTCTTCTCTTACACGCCCTGCCCTCTAATCTTCCGTTCGCTCCGAAGGCTATTATTCGCCATCAATGCATGACACAAAACAGATGCTGAGTATTAAATAGAAAACAAACATGTAAACAGAAGGAGAATTTATTATTTTTTTTAAAAAGAAAAGAAAAGTTGATCTAGGGTGTACTAAAGGAAAAAGTCGGGAAAGGACAAAAGGAAACCTGAGTAAATTGCGGTTGTGACCAAAAAAGTTTTGTTAGAAAGTTTGGCAGAATGGTTCTGATCTTGATGAGACTGGGATCTCGACATAAAGGAAAAACTTTTTACTTTTATGCAGTTAGATATGAAGCTTATGTGATAAGGAGAGAACATGTTAATACCGTATCGCGTTCAGACTTAGTAACTGCCTGGTCATGGTCAATGTGTTGGACAATAATCTATTGGCTTGTTTATGTTTTGGAAACAATAACCAATTCATTTTGCAACAGGATATCTACAAAATAATATTTACAAAGAAAAACCCACTCTCTAGCTGAAACGAATTGCGAACTTGAATGATGTAGCTGATAATGAGGAAGCTGAACTTGACATTAACCAGATTTTCAGGGTGAAAGTGATCGGATTTCCAGTTTAAGCCACACCCACTTGGGGTTTAAATCCCGCTACAGACAGTGGTATTGTGATACACCGCATTCTGGAAAAAAAGTCTGTATTTTGTATAAAAGCATTTCCTAGCCACATGAGCTAACTTGAACAAATAGGATTTACGAGATTTCATTTTTACAAGGTGTTTTGGTTTAACAAAGTGCCAAATTCCTCAAGTTAATCCCTTAAAAACATGCAAATGTTATTAGCAAGTGCCGCACTTCTCGGTAACTAATTGCACCAAACGTTTTAAAGAACCAAATACTGATGTACACAAAACAAAAGGTCAGGGAAATGTCTTGAGAAAAAATGCATTGCTCTTTTAGTCTACAATTAAGGCATTGTAAAAATCACAGCGCTCTGGGGTATGTGACATTCCTACCGAGGGTTTCCAGCACTAGTTGCTTGGGCAACATAATTACACACAGGGGTGGTTGGGGTAACAGGGCGGGGGGAAAGAGGGGTCGGAAACACACTGCGAGGGTTTTTGAGCTTTGACACCATGCCATTATGGTCCTGTTTGAACCTCGTACAAAATAAGCGGGTCGCAGTGTCGCGCTCCCTGTCCTCTGGCCAAACCGTCCTGCCTGCCGCCAAGGCTTTTTGTATTTTTATATTTATATATGTATATAGACTTTGAAAAGCAGCCACTGTAACGAAGAGTGGATATCATCTGCTTTTCAGCATTCGGCTGTTTTTAGCTCGTGGACTTGCCAATACTCCTACTGTGTGCTAGCAGGGACAAAATATAATCTGGAAAATATGGCATGTTATGATTGCAACCAACCGCACGGATGTCTGTGATCTCTCTCTGGATGCTCATTATAATCTGCAAATATCTCTGGCATTTCAGGATGAAATGTAGCTGAAGATTTTTGCATCGCAGCTATGTATTTTCTGTGCTAAATCTCTACCTTTTTTAAACGAACGCTACATTTCGGTTCAAAGGGTTTAATTTGTCTTTTTTTTTCTTTTTTTCTAAGGTCTCCATAGCAGATGGGAGGTTAGGTTTGGGCGGAGTTCCTGTGTTGACAAGGAAGCCACGCATCTTGAAGTGTTGTATTCATCTTATAACACACCCAATAACTATAATTTTTAAAAACTATAGTGTTATGGTCATCATCTAAACTGCTTTATCCTGTGTACAGGGTCATGGTGGGCCTGGAGCCTATCACGAGGTGGGGTAAACCCTGGATGGGGTGCTAATCAATCGCAGGGCACACACACACTTAGAAGCTCATTCACACACAGCGGGCAGTTTGGGAACGCCAATTAGCCTAATCTGCAGGTCTTTGGACTGTTGGAGGAAACCGGAATACCTGGAGGAAACCCACCAAGCACTGGGAGAACTTGCAAACGTTTTTTTTTTTGTGATATCATAGTAGCAATGAAGTGACGTTTATGAATGGACTGGTATTATTTTGATCAGCATAATTAAATCTGTTACATGTTCTAAGCCAGGAGCATTACAGAAAGTTTAAAGAGTACTCCACTAAGCTATTTTAATTGAGTGCAAAAGCCGAATTATTCAGGAACTCCGAGAGCAGGTGATTAAAGAGCTGAACGAGGAGCAGATGCCAATGTCACACATTCCACTTCAAACTCAAAGCAGTCGAGCGTTCCTTCCAACCCACTGCCAGGTCGATTAGATTACACCAAGAGCCTTGGTGACAGCTCCTGGGCATACTTGAAAAGTGGTTGCTATCTGAGATCCTCCCCGTTCGCTCCTCTCCAGCTTGAAAAAAAAAAGATACAGTACACCAAGCGGCTCGGGGAAAGAGATAAAAAAGTAGGTCCTCCGTTAAAAAAAAGAAAAAAAAGATTTATTGTAGAGTCACGTCTGAAAAGAAGGAACTTCCTTACAGCATAACAGAAGCTATAATCTTCACAAAAAATCTTTAACCCATAAAAAGCAAACAAAAAAAACAAGTCTTGTTTTAAAACAACTTGAAAAGTTAAAAGGATATTTCGTAGCTGAAGAAAACAACTAAGAATAAGAGATCTTTGAATATGTGGACTTTTGTAATGAGTGCAAAAGTATGCACACCCCATAGTTTTGGGGGTAAGGAAAATATTTTACAATTCATCAACTCTGAGATACAACTGTAAAACAAATAAAATCACAATATCTAAAACAGCTCTAATTTAATAAAAAAAAAAATGGTGATAAAAATCCTTTACACTATTTAAGAATATCCTAAACTAGACTATTTGTGCAACTCGAATACAAAGAATTAATGCAATGTCTTTGTCCTAAGGGGATGCAAACTTTTTGCAGTCATCAAGAAAAGAAAGCATATCCAGACGCTGTGCCGAAAAACCTGTCCTTATTTACCGTTTCCACCACAATTCTCAGACATTACAGCATTTTTCCTCAAAGTCAAACATTCCAGTGGCTTCGTATTCACGAGCGAAGTCTGCGCCAAGAACTGAAACGTTTCTCCTAAACAAACAGCACCTGCCGAACACCGACTGTGTGAGAGGATTAGTATCTCTGATGACTCCTGACCACCTAGTGAAGCTTCTTTAAGAACTACTCAAGCCGACTGGATCTGGTGCGCTCTATCCACCGGGATCAGCATGCAGACCCACCGACGCGAGCACTTCCTGGCCATCTCTAGATTATCCAACTCACTGAGCCCATTGAACGTCCAGCCCCAGGAGGAAACTGGAAACCCTTTACTATTCAAGCTGAAGGAGCTATAACCTCTCCTGCATTCAGATCATGGGCACGGGGTCAGAGACGCAGCACTGAATGACTGAAGACTGTGGCCTGGTTTCAATATCGCCCCGGGGGAAAAGCTATCGCTTCTAAAGAGGCCTTGATAAGCAGCACCATTATTGCAAGGCCGAGAGAAAAGCTTTTTTCGATCAGAAATTAAAAAGGACCCGAGCACTTACTGGCTACTTCCAGCGACGCGTTGTGGCTCACGGCTTCCCCGAGATAGTTGCGGGCCACGCAGACGTACGAGCCTTCGTCCGGTTTGCTCCGGCGTCCGTGAACGATTTTCAGGAAGAACAGGGAACCGGTGGGAAGGAGCATGCGATGGGAGCGCGAGTCGTCCCGATCCGTTTCCACCCTCTCGCCATCCTTGTACCACTCCACCGTCGGCGTGGGCCGCCCCTCGGCCTTACAGTTCAGCGTGGCCGGTTCGCCCTTGGACACGATCAAGTCGGAGGGATGCTCCACGATACGGGGCGGGTAGTCCTCCTGCCGCAGACGAGATCCTGGAGAACAGAGAGAGGGGATGGGAATGGGGTTCAGTCAAACGATGCTGGGGTCTAAAGACTTCAGAGAGCTTAGAACAACAGAGAGGAAAGCAACAGAAATATTTATAAGTGGTTTAGGGATTACAATTTCCCTTTGGGATTAATAAAAGTACGCTATCTATTTATCTGTCTGTCTGTCTATCTGTCTGGTTTCTCAATGACCTCAATGATTCAGGGTTGAACCAGGGCACTGCTGTTGCATTTATATAGTTATACGTAACAATAACTCACAGATTTATAAATACACAAAATGAACTATATAATGTTGAAGTTGTTAGATGCAAAAGTACAAGTGTTTCTAGGGCTTGGTCTCATTCTTATTCTTCCAAGTCTTCTTAAATGCCACTTCTTATAAGTCTCGTTCAAAACCTGGGTCGACTGGTTGTGCTTTGGCTAAATGTAACCCTGAAGGGAAATAAAAAAAGTAAGAATTTGGCGAGCACAAATATGCCTTGTATAAAAGAAAATGCTGGTGCGAGTCGGGCGTTTAAACTAACATTTGTAAACATCTTCCTCAGTGTACGCGGTCAGACCACATTTACGACCGCCATGTTTTTCTTTCAAGGGACTCATTTGTCCAGCGGACGAAATTACTGGGTTGAAAAATGCACTGCTCCTTCTAAGACGGCTGTCCTCATTCCACCTTCTGAACAAGACAGATTCTTATCTTGGAAGCAATAAAAATGCAGCCTGACTTGCAGATTTAGCACAGGACTTAATGTAGGTAGGATTTTTTTTATTATTATTTTTTTTTTAAGTGTTTATAATAAAGTGTTCTTTATGTACGTTGGTTATCCAGACATGGCTCATGGGAGCTCGCACCTTTACCATCTGATTTTCCACACTGCCATAAAAAGAAAAGTTGGACAAGAGTTAAAATTTTAATAATATACATTACACAACCGAGAGCGTATTTTAAGTAAGAAAGGCAGAAACGTAACCACTCTGACTGAGCGATAAAACTAGCAGATAAATTGATGTGAATTTAGATTTTCTTTGGCCTTACGTGAACACACTTACTTTATGTTAGTAAAAGTATAACACAGTGAGTTTGCAGGCAACCCAAACAGCATTGAGGGTGCCAAAACTTTAATTGAATTAAATTAGAAGATTTTGTATTCAAACAGGTCACTTTCGCAAAGCAGCTTTAGAGAACCATAAAATTATGGAAATGAGTTTGAAATGTGTCAGGATTTATGTATAAATTATAATTAATATTTAAGTTTCTCTCTGATGAGCAAGACAAGGGCGATGGTGGCACGGAAAAACTCCCTGAGATGAAACCTTGAGAGGAACCAGACTCAACAGGGAACCCATCCTCACTTGGTGATAACGGATAGCAGAAACTGAGTTGTGAAAATAAATATTAATTGCAAAAAAACCACAAAATTAAATAATAACAACTACAAATATGTACGACACAAGACTAAGAGAGTTAAAGCGTTAGAGATCTAGACACAGAGTGGACTATAAACGTTCTGATGTGTTACACCCTATGTAGTGAGCATACATAGTGAACAGGGAGCCATTAGCTAGGGATGTTGGGATTTTAAAAAAGTTCTGCTTATAATATTTAACAAAGCTACTAAACTAAAAATTTACCTAAAAATTTAAGTTTAAACCGGGTGTGACGTGCAATAAAAGTGTAAAAATGGACTAAAATGTAGGGCAGTTCCAGCATCATGGATATGACTCATATTGATAAATAAAAAAAAAGAAAGAAAAAAAAAAACAGCCTCAGCATCATGGACATGCTCAGCATCAGGGTATTAATTTGCATAACTTTTAACGTAACATCTTCAGCTAAAAACAAACAACCTTAAAATTCATACAATCATTTATATCCAGAAAATATCCAGCATTTTATCAGCGTTATGGATGTGAGACAATCAATAAACTAACTTTTATGAGCGAATACAGGTGTTTTACACTCCAGTATTTTAAAGAAAAGCACAGAAAGTGTTAGATATTTAATATACTACATTTTTATTTCATTTTACATTTTTAATCCTTATTTTAATTGAAAATTCTAACTTATTCTAGCTTTAGTTTTATTTTGCTCTCTAGTGCATTTCTTTTTTTTATCGAAGTAAAATCTTTTAATTTTAGGTCACGGAGTGTATGGGTGTGTACATGGCAAATAAAATTTGTATTTAAATTGATGATTTTTTTCCCCCTCTGTTTTTCTTCATAATTTTCGTAATTTTTGTGCCTGTTCGTGATTTCTGACACTCAGCGTTGAACTTTACTGTTTCATTTACAAGTAAAAGTTTACGCAGTGAAATCAGATGTAGTGTTTTAGTGAATCAGCATGATTCAGTGAATTATAACCAATGGTAAGGTTGACCTTTGCATGGAGTTGCCCTGTAACAGGTCTATTAAAAATGCCTATAAAGTGCCTATAAAAGTCTAAACATCAGCTAAAATTCCAGATAAAAAAAGGGAAAAAAAGGGATGAAGGACAAAACAATGTTTATTATGAGATCTCATACACTTCTGGTTCTTTCTTTAATCGCTAGACAACGGTTAACTGCAGGAGCAAAATAATCCTCATAATTACTAACAGTCTTCTTTACAAATAACTAAAAGTGATTCATAAACATGTTTTAGACTGACACTGAGATATAATAATAAATAACTTTTCATTCTGCTATGTTAGCTAAACGGCATTAAAAACACAAAACCTTTTGGATTTCTTAATCTCACACAAAAGCTTAATTTTGCAGTTTATTATTATTGTTGTTATTTTTATTTTTATTATTATTATGCAATTTAATTAAAATTAATTAATTTAGTAATCGTCTGGCTATAACTTTTCTTGCACTGACCTGGATATACTCTTAAAAAATGACTTTTTTTCTTTCTATGTACAGTATACTGTATATTCCCCTGTTAGGTCCTTTAATGTGATCAGTAAAATAAAAAAAAATAAAAAAAAATATTTTAAAAATGGTTCCGAAAAAAATGAAAAAATGCACAAAAAAGTGCTCTAAAATCTACTGAATCTCTAAAATGTAAAATGTAATTTTTTCCCCTTACTTTCCAGGCAAGATCATAATTTGTTTTGATAATTAAATACAAAATATAACTAAAACCTTTACACTGTGCTACACTGTCTATACGCTGTGATTCGTACAAAGGTATCAGGATAGAAAATTTCTCATATCGTTCGTCTCTAAAGCCCACACACCCCGTGTCTGTGAGGAAACTCATCCTCCAGTTATACTGTAGTATCGTCCGTCCACTTTCGAGTGCCGCTGTGATGCACGTTAACTACAGCGCTGACGTTTAGACGTTTGACACGTAGCCCATCAAAGACATGAAACGTGAGGAGGCGGGAGGACAGGAGATCAGAGACATCACAGTGTCCCGAGAGACACATCACAATTATAAATCCGCACATACACAATATCTGTGTGTGTGTGTGTGTGTGTGTGTGTGTGTGTGTGAAGCCACTGTAAAGACGCATCAGTTCCAGGTCATGGGGTTCTGGACAAATGATTAGTGACCCTGGACCATGACTTAATTCCAGACCCTGCCAATATCCTCTCTCTGTCTCTGTGACACACACACACACACACACACACAAAGGGGAGGCATTGTTCTTTTCGTTGCCACCTGAAATCATTCGAAGGTTGACTGTTACTCTGAGAGATATTACCCACATGGACTCGCTCTAGAGACGCTGACTATAATAATCTTTCTTTCTTTATTTCAGATGGACTGAAGCCTTTGGTGTTAAATATCATCAGCATTAAAATTCCTTCATACGGAGCAACTCCTCGGCACAAAAACAGATTCCTCCGTCACTTTCTTTTACCACGTGTCTGTTTTTGCAGTCGGTCTGAGAGTCCTGTCCCGTGGAGAGACGTCTAGACTTCAGAATACTTTTAGGAGAGGAAAATAAAAAGAGTGAAATATTCACATGAGATGAAGCATAAAGAGGAGCAGCGTTTAATTAAACACTGCCGAGGAAAAAACGTGCAAAAGTGCAGTGTGTCACTACCTGTCTGTCTATCTATCTATCTATTTCTGTTCCTGCACCCCTCTCCCTACCCACCCCTCTACCTATTCACCTCTCTCTCTCTCTTTATTTAATGCTATAGTTCCATCACCGGCATCTCTTTCTTTTTCTCCTAAAGTTAATTAAACGCAGATTCTCATGTTACAGATCGCGCGTAAACTTCTCCATCCTGAAATCTAAACGCTCCACCAACCGCTTCAAAGCGCTCGCACTGGAGACTCCTTCCAAATCAATGTAATCAATGCGTTTAGTCGCAGTGAATGTGTCGTTACTATAGAAACCATAATGGATTAAAAGCAGGGCGGTGTACATATGAACCTGATTAACATATTCTGACCAATCAGATTTGGGAATGTGGTATAACGGAATCCTTTTCCCCCACCTTCTTATTTAGCATTCTGTTTTCCATCTATCTGTCTTTCTCTCTCTCTTTCTCTCTCTCTGTCTAACCGCTGCATCCATTCCTTCACTTCCCCTCTCTGTCTCGTCTTTCAGAAGAAGGGAAGCTGGGAAATTCTGCAGCTATGATCTGATCGATCAGTGCCTCTGGCAAGACTCATATTTCTCTCTCTCTCTCTCGCTCACATAAACACACACACACACACACACACACACACACACACACACAACAAGCACCCACGGATCAGCGCATTTCTTCACCTCCCCATTCTCTGGCCGTTCGTTATATTGAGTCGTTCCTCCGCCGGAGCTTTACCATGAACGTAATTAAAGAGCGAGATAATGAAAAAGTGTACGAAAGACGAACTCGAACCAAGTAACCAATAAAACACACTTTCCAATAAAGAAGTGGAGCGATATTTGTAGGTGGAAATACACCTCCGCTCTGAAATATATGCTCTCTCTCTCTCTCTCTCTCTCTCTGTTATATGATGATTTTCTTTTCTCTTTTCTCCTGCAGCCACTCGGGAATGTCTGAGTCAAGGGTTTATAATAAAATATACCAACTCTTATTCAAAGACTTTTATTTATCCTCTTTTCTTCTCTCTCTCTCATATTAAAGACATATTCCACCCTTGAGAAATATCATGAAACTCACTTCTAACAGAAGCCTAAGAGAAGACGTTGAATTCTGTGGACACGTTTTGCGGGTGTAAAGTTTTGATGGGAAAATAATCAACGACAGGCTGACGTAACGAAGCCGAGGTTACTGTCACTCAAACAGTTAGTCGATCACTCAAAAAGAATCACCATCGAATCAATCAGGTCAAATGCATATAAATAAAAAAAATGGTTTTCTCCGTACATTGGTCATAACTTGCTCTTTCAATGATATCTTTACGTTTCATGCATCGGACGAACCGAAACCAGTCTCTAAAAAAAAACTGTCTGTATATCTGTATGTCTGTCCAGCTGGATTTTGGTCACAGCATCACGCAAAACTGTCCGGACATTTAATGAAACTTTGGCAGTACTTAGGTATTTGTCTGAAGTTAAACCTGCACCAAAATTTAATTTAAATGTTGAGTAAAAGTGATGTTATGATCAGTTATGTGTGGGATTTAATAATCTACTTTAAAATAAGCTACTAATGCGCTACTGTCACAATGTAAACAAACACCTGCACCAATAGATATTAATTAGAAAAGATAAAGAGAATATTTTTACTGGGATTCGTTCATATTTTCACTTTGGCTGAAATAACAGCGCTGAAGTGGTTTAAGTGAATTTTA
>JAQMYJ010000003.1:2521379-2531701 GCA_030014305.1 Clarias laeviceps | reverse complement strand
CTTTTATACTTCCTGGTTCGCGACCGCATTACTTCCGGGTCCTAGTGCCGGTCGCGGATTTGGTGTGTATGACAATGCTAGGTGTCATTTTAGTTATACAGAACTCTTGTGCAGGGAAATTAACAACACACATAAAGTAAAGGCTGGTATTATTGATTGTTTTGCTTACTTTTATTTTCTTTATCATTAAAATTTTTGAATAACTAGGATTATAATGTTAGGTATTAGCTAGCTAAATCGTTAGGCTCAGTTACTAGCGCCCATATTCCCCAGGTGCTTTGTAACTACATTAACCAACTTAATGCCAAGTGTTCAACTGTATCATACAAACCAGGGCTACTGTAGGTGTTATGACTAAAAGTTATAGTAGGATTGTACCAAATCTAATTTTCCATGCTTCCATGCTAATTTTCCATTTCTAATATTTGAAAGTTTAAACGTTGCGATGATGATGTTTTCAGGAACTTAGGAAAGTTCAACGAGTGGTTAATGCAAAGTGTAATTTTATTCATACAGAAGCATTTTTTCTCTTAGAAATGTAACAATCCATCTAATGTATATGTCAATATGTTAATATTCTCAAAGCTTGTGACTTATTTTAACTGATCTAGCTAAAGCTATAACCAACCAAGTAGCCACGTTGTTCTTACAACTTTAACCAACTAAGTAGTAAGTTTAAAAATGCATTTACTGTATGTACATACGTACTGTATGTAATGTATGTATAAACATACTTCTAATGTTGAAGTTTTTTTCCATATGTTCTATATGTAACTAAAGAAAGTTTATTTTAAAAATAGTTAAGTTAGTGTAACTTAAGTTATAGAGAACCTTAAATAAATAAATTAATCAAATATATAAAAAGTAATTATTTCTTTACATTGCTGACTTCCCTAGCTAATTTTTTTACCCCTGTTATTAGTAATTTTATGCTTGGTGTCTATATTTCCCTAGCAAGAATGTTGAGTTCACAATTCATATTTCTATATGTATAATAAAACAACAATATACTTTTTAATGTTTGATTGGTTTAAGTGTTTTTTTTTTCATACTTTCTTTCTTTTTGGAAAAGTTTTTTTTTTTTTTTTTTCATTTTTTTCATAATATTCCTGCAAAAAATGTTCAACAACAGATGTTAGCAAAGCCTAGGCGACAATTTGTAAATGTAAAAGCTTTAGGTATAATACTGTTGAATTTAATATGATGCAACAGAAGGAAGGTTAATTAGTAGCAAGTAGTTCTACATATAATCACAATTATACTCACATAGAACCATAGAATATTTTTTTCAGAAATTACTAACACATAAATGTTGACACTCCTGACGGTTATGTGCCATTTTTACACTTGTTGCACCTTTAAATTACTTAGTTCTAGCTAGATCCAACATTATATTTATCCTCAGTCAGCTATATGACGAAAGCACAAATGTATAGATTTTATACAGTAAAATAAATTCGAGTGAGTTTTTTTTTTGTGTCGTACAAACCTAAATTTCTAAAAACAGAAACAAGGTTTAGCATTATGTGGGTGGTGTGCTTCAGAGCTTTCGGACATTTTCATCATTAACCACAGCCCACTTTTAATGCCACTAAACTTGATAATGACAGAACGAGGTCTATAACTGACTCTGACATCTGCAGATATAATTACAGATATTACCTGAATGTCGTTTCTGCCCTGAGGACGTCTCCAGAATGCTGACATTTCTATTCCTTTAACTAAATTCTCTCCATATTTCATGACAAAGGTCTGCCATCATACGCAGTCAATAAACTAAGATTATCACCACAGTTTAAGCTGTATGCTCCAGAATTACATTACAAACCACAAGAAAACAGACATAAATATATACGATAAATATTTACTGAGTAAGCTGAGCCACAATTTCTTGCGAGAACAAACTTCTACTCTGAACCGCTTCACTCCAGAACAACACAAAGACTAACATACGACCATGCTGGTGAAACCACACTCATTTCTGTGGTTCAAAATAATGGAAATGTGGCAATCATACACACTGAACACACACGGCTGAAATGTCATCGCAATTAGACCGAGGCTAAAAGAAACACGAGCCAAGATATAGCCATAATAGTAGCTTTGTGACTTGATGGATGGCGACAATGATTAAGTGTTAGCGTAGATGTGTTAGTTGTGCTTAAGAAAAGCGCTTTTGTCTTACAACAGATTTTTCTTAGAACCGTCATGAACTGGCCAAGAGAGCCATCCAAACAAAGCCTGACATTATTCTAATACAAAGCATTGTTTAATTAAAAGATTTATTGAATCTTACAACCTATGTAAAGTTTTTTTTTTTTTAGACTGAAGTCGGCATTGGTGGCTCAGTGGTAGGTTTCTCGAAGGCATGGGTTTGATTCCCAACCAATGTCCAAAAGTTAATGCATAGTGGTGCTGGTGGATGTTTTTTTTTCTTTCTCTCGAGCAATAAAAAAAATAATTAATATTCCAGTCCATTTTTAAGCAAGAGCTATGGGAGATCAGAGGGAGGCTTAATGAGACACTGGTGTCCTTTGTCAGGAGAGGGAGGAGGAGGTCTATAATTGAGGGAAATCACTTACCCATGATGCACCGGGGGCCGGAGCGATCAAAGGTAGCCTGTGTGAGAAGGTGCACAGGCCGCGAAGGGGAGGGTCCATGTCATTAAATCAACTAATTAGTGACCCCCATCTTTTTCCTGCCAATTCCATACCCCTCCCTTTTCTTCCCTTTTCTCTTTAAAGCCCTTTACTGTGCTCTCTTTCTAGCGCACGGACACGTCCAATGGGGATTTTTAGCATTTCAAAAGTGTATCCAAGCTTTCCGGAGTGCAGAGAAACAGAATGGTCACCAAGGCGAGGAAGCTGATCTCGTCAAGAAACAGAGAACAAGGGATGGAGGAGGGGATCGGTGAGGGATAGCTGGCATCTTTCAGGTTTCTTCCGTCTTCCCAGAAGAGGACAAGAAAGGAACGATTTGGTGGCCTTGTGTTTTAATCGGGAATAAAGCCGCGACTGTGGGAGTTCTTAACCTTTCGTTCAGAAAGACATTAAAAACAAAAGAATATCAACATTGGGAGGATGAAAATGGTTACACACGCATCGCAAAATTAAAATAAAGAAATACAAAATGCAAATGCTATGAGTGGGCCTTGCATGTGTCGTGTCTCTGTGATTCTTTTGTTCTTACGATGGAGATGTGACACATAAAAGCCATACTTTTAGGCCTTTTTTTTTCTTGCTTGAGTCTTTTTTTTTTTTTTTTTGGATAGGGTTGTGTCCGTCTTTCAGCCCCTAGGGGACCTATTGTGCTACCCCAAGTCCTTCACGGACAGCCCCTCCTCTTTCTCTGAGCCGAACAATTACCCCGTTGAGGGCGACACAATGCATGAAGCCCACCGCATCCCCCACAGGCCTTTTTCTCTGTTTTATCCTGCTTTATCTGTGAAAAAAAAGAAAAGTGCTGTGCTGATCAGCAACAAAAAGGCAAGTCTTAAAAATAGACAAAATAAAGGGGTGAAAAGAGGAGAAAGTGTTGGGAGGGGGGTGGGTTGGTGGGGGTACGCTCAGGCTTCAGAGTGTCGAGGTTTCCCCTCATTTTCGCTCATTCAGACGCGGCAAGCACACAAAATAAGCCATTTTTCAACACCGAGCCTCGGCTGACAGCGGAGGGGAGGGGAAGTCGTCATGCTGGGGCGCGCATTAAAATCCTCAGGAAAACGAAAACACATGACGTAATACCTGGTGGGACTGTCCTTTAATAAAATCAAGGAAATTACGCTCGTGTATGGCGTGTAAGAATTAGCCGAAGTTTTTTCACACGTTATTTAAACATTCCTTTAAAAAAAAAAGTTCACTATAAGGTATATAAATCCATTTAAACATTTTCGCACATTTTTTTGGCAAGAAAGAAAATACAAAGCGAACGATTCCAATCTTCAGTATATATATATATATATATATATATATATATATATATATGAAACATACAAATTTTCCAAGTGTTTGTTTTTAAACGCTGACAGTTTTGTAGCCCGGGTTGCCAGATTGGCTCGCCTATTTACAGATCAATCATGGTTTACAAGCCATCAAGTTTAGAAAAATAAATCATATTTACTCTGGTTAAAATGATGCAAGGAACTGCAAGCTAAAAAAAAAATAAAAAAAAAATAAAAATAAATAAAAAAAGTAAAAATTGTCTATTTAACACAAATAAGAACTATTTGATTGACATCGCAAACGACCAACTGCTGACTTTTTACTTTTTTCATAACATGCAGTGATTTTGCTGTTTGAAAGTTCGTATACACAAACCAGACGTTTCAGACAATCAGGGTATAACGCGTAGGATTCTGAAGCTCGCAACCTGAAAAACATACATGAAGCATCTGAGGCTCGCATTACATACAGCTCCTGCATTACAGCTCATTCCACAGCACAAAGAAAATACATGGAAAATAACTCTCTAAGCAAAGTGACTTCCATGTAATCCTTGTCTAAACGAGCTTCCATTCCAGACTGGCATAAACTCGGACATAGCTCCGACGTCTCTGATGTCTTAGACTGGCCGTGACTTCACAGCCCATTCCCAGACTGATCGAGGCAACTGGAGGCATTAAGTAAGCATTAACGCCGCGACCGCGACATCACGGTTGTTCCCGACGACACTCCCACTTTTGTTGCCCGGAGTACACTAACATTCCACAAAGGGTTAAAATACTGAAAGTACAGTAAAGTGAACACTGAGGTGGTGGTGGTCATGCAAGAGGTTTCTCAAGAATTCTGAGCTATACCGTGACTGTAGACCATCACGGTTCATTCCAAGAGTGATTATGTGCTTATCAGCGGTAACGCGAGCTGGCAAATTGCGAGCTATTGAGGATAAACCGATTTGCTCATTAATCCACTTAAGAAGCTCCTTTAAAGCAGTTGCATTAAGAACGGTCCTGATGGTCTTATCTGAAGTGCTAATTAAATCCCAGGCTGTGAAAATTCGAGTGGAGTCAAGAAAACGAAGTAAAATTAATTGAACGGAGGTTAAATATCCTCAGCGGAAGAGCCAGTACGGTATTAAGCAGAACAACACCGTTGATACGCAAAAGCCAGAGTTCTTTCTCTAATCCGTTTAATTCCGATTACTTAACCTTAGAAAGATATTATCTGCGATTTACACGATGACAGAGCTAACTGCCGTTTTTCTCACAGGTACGACAAGGATCAGGATTACTAATCCCCGACCTTCACAAAACAAAGAAAAGGAAAGCAAAACACTTCCTGAGAGTAAACCAGGCGCTCTGGAGCCACCAGAAGATCTAAGCAACAACAATGACTGTTATTTCCCTACCAGGATTACATCCTTGGGCACATTTTCTTCTGGTACACGCCGTGCCGTTTAGATAAAACCGCCTCCTACCTCGTACGTGAAGCAGCAAAAAGGCCAAGGCCTTAGCCTTATCTGTGACAGATGGACAAGGAACAAGGGGGACTACCGGAGGAAGAAATATGGTTCACCTGTGAGAACATTTATCATTAATTGGGCTCTGGTGCCTGCTGTGCCCCGGCACACCCTGGTAATTTATTATCCACACTTAAGACTTCATCCATCCGACCGCCGACGGCTGAGCACCACAGGGGTTCAGCGAAATTAACAGGGCTCCAGGAAACATTTTTCAATTCCGTCCTATTTTTTTCGATCTATCTTACACCGTCCTATCTCCTCAAGAAAGTCACTCTTTGAGACCAGGAAGATTTAGAGATCCACTCATTGTCCACCACAGGAAGAAGAAACGACCATCCGTTATACCAGAGACTTATTTGCGACAGTCAGGGACGACAAATGAATCGAAGAAGACAATGGAAGAAGGTTTGTCTTCCACTGTTTCACCGTTGATAACAATTAACATTAATACCACATTTTTCACACGGCCCATAAGCTGACATGTCTGGCTTCTTATCTATCCACTTGTCATAGTTCTTTAAAGCGGTGTGAAAGGTTAGATAAGTCCAACTGGTCCAGTTAGCTGAGGGCGAGAAGTTGCTGCACTTCTATTAGGTCACATCAGTCACTGATAAGAGTCATTTAGTCTATGACAGCAGAATGAGTCAGGAGGCAAACACACACATACACACACATGCACAGACATGGACACACACGGACACACTCATTTATCAAGTCTGGGTATCATTTAACATCTTCTCGTCTAACCAGCATGTCTTCACAGGCCTGATTACACCATCTGATAAAACTGTAGCAAAACAGTTGTTCATTCTCACACTCAGTCTGTTAGCATACAGTTTACTCTGATTCATTGCTTTTGGAACTGAGGTAATGTAGAAAGGCATATCATGAGCGTCTTAAGGCTCCACCCATCCATTGTTAGTATGGCTAGAATACAATACTAATGTATTGTATTTTTAGGGCTGGGATTGAGACAGGATGAGAAGAAACACTCTACCTTAGTATGTCCCTATACAACATCTTTGTTATACTTATTCCTGTTCATATTTGAGGCTTATACCATTTTTCTGTAGGCAAGATGTAAAATGTGAGATTCTATTTCATCCACCCAACCACTCACTGAACCATCCAGCCAGTCGTTCAGATGACCATGCATTCATCCATCCATCCATCCATCAACTTGCCAATCCATCCAGCCATCCATTTAACTGACCATCCTCCCATCCATTTATACATTCACCCACCCATATAGCCATCTAACAGACCACCCAACCATCAACCTATCCACCCAACCTATCACTGATCCATCATCCATACATCTACTGACCTATCCAACTGATTGTTTAGCCAAACAACTATCCATCCACTCATCCACTCACTGACCCATCCATTCATCCAACTATGCAACCATAGAACGGTCCATTCATTTATCCATCCATCCATCCATCTAACTAAGCACCCACCCATTCATCCCACTGACTATCCAACCATCAATTCTACCACCCATACAATCAATCAACTCCATCCATCTATCAGCACAAAACTATTTTTTAAGACCAAAGTAAGTAATAATATCCCAACTTCTTAGACAAAAAATTGCCAACCTTGGTAAAAATACAGTGTAGATTGTATAATTGGTAGGTTTAACACTGCATCACGGCAAACACTATGTAGCTAAAAAAATAGTCAAGGGTAACCTGCATTGTCCAGTAATGAGTATCCAACTAGCTATATATAAAATGAATACCCCTATCACATACACATCAGCTACTGTATAGTTATTATTTTGAACTAAACTGAAAATAAAGGCTTTTCTGTTCTGGCTTTAAGTGTTCATTCAGGAAAATGACTGAGTACAGAATACAGTACTTGGTCACAGAAATACAAAAGGAACATGAAATACCTAAGATGCTTTTCCTCCTTTTATATTTCCTTTCATCATAAGACTCACGTCCCTGTGAAAGACTTGTTACTATAGAAACGATAAAGTATTGGAATGGGTGTATTAATATCAACCTGTGATCTGTTATAGATAACTAATCAACACCTTCTGAGGAATCTAGTCTCTGCATTCCACAGCGATGTTGATATAAACTTCCTGTTTTTAAACACAGCTTTGATGTTGACTCGCCTGCGGGCTCGCTATGACAGCACCTGCAACGCTGTTTCCAGACACTCGCTGTCCTTGACAGTTCTGTCTCGCAGCTGTCTGATAACACGTCCGCAGCGTCGGGTATAATTAGAGAGCGCGGCAAACGAAACGTGGAAACGCCGCTGGAGCAGAGTCGCTTCCACGTCCCTGCGGATGAGGAGTCTTGCCATGACGTTTGAACTGTGCCCCCGTGACCTCTTTCCCTGCAGGAGCTTGTTAAAGTGTTACGCCGTTTCCTCAATCCAGCGCCTCCCACGCAGCGACAATGCTTACTGCATACTCGCTGGGGAGATGCGAAGGCCCTCGGTATCGCCATCGCATCAATCCCCGGGAATGAATGCAAATGGAAAAGTATGGACTGGAGCATACATCTCCTTTAAAGAAACAAGAAAAAGACCAGAAAAGAAAAGATGAGATTGCTCAAGGGAGAAACTTGACAGCTGTTTTTGAGACAGAACATCTTAAAAGAACTATTAAACTAAAACTGAAAACAGACAGAGAAGTAGGTCAGCAGCTTTTCACTGCTCGGAACTTCTGTTAAAAGCAGAAGGCTTTAATCTTGCGCGTCCCATTCCCTCCATTTATCACCTCTCTCATGCAAACTATGTTGATTCACACAAAAATGAGAGCGCAAGCTATCAAACAAACTTAATGCACTGTAATGTAGTCTGAGTTTACAATAAGCTTCTTACATCAGACGGAAATTCAAAAGCGTTTCTGTTGGAATAAACACATTGTAGTACTTCAGACTAAAAACCTTTTATTTAACAACAAGATTAATGTGAAGTCGAGCTTCGCTGGGAATTAAAGCGCAACCTGAAAGGCGTTAATGGTAATTACAAAAACAACGACCAAACCTACACTACAAAGCAGAGAAATAGTACACCTGCAGGTAGCAATGTCGCAAGAAAACAAAAAACATAATCATCATGCAATAATGAACTTTGGTGCTACAGATAGGACGAGATGTTTTTTTGTTTTTTTAATCTCAATGCAATTTGATGCAAGATACAGCGTTATGATACGATACAATAAAGTACTTTGCGTGTTTGTTTTAAAGTTAAGCTGATCAGTGGATCTCTCTGCAGCTTTAGATGTGTTTTTGAATCTTGCATTCTCCACTCCTGAACATAATATTTTGTCTCCACAAGCCTAAGCCAGCGTAAATTGTCCAGCATGTCCTGAAATGTTCTATTCTTCTGATATTACAGCAAATTATAGCTACATTTAACATCATGGAACATCCATGACACATGTTAACTCCTGGTAACAAAGTATGTAAAACCAGCTGTAGTTACATACTGTAGTTTCTTTACAAGTATAGGTACTGTATCTGCTTTTTTCCCCCTCATGGCGTTAATAAGACAAAAACGCAGCTTGCCATCTTACCAAGAAGATGAAGATATAGCTTAAACATGTCTTGTGACACTGGAGACTCCTTCCATGTGTGTTAAGTTAACATCTTGTTACAGAAAAGCATGGAGAATTCAATCGCACTGGAGTGTGAGTGAACCTGACTGAAAAGGGTCACACCCTTAGCATTCATTAACATCAAAGATCTTTTGTTACTAATCCATTAGCAAACATATCAGTGATCCAAACTACAGCTGGAAATATCTCAACTGCTCGAAGGTTTGATTTGTTTTATGTGAAAAGTGGATCAGAGCCTGGTTTATGGTTTTCAATTACTGTAAATGGCTGCGCTAAAGTTAGGTATGACGAGCAAACGCTGATTATACAGTGGAGTGGTTTAAACAGTGCAGTGCTGAAATGGATTTCTTTAGCATGAAGCTGCAACGTCATGTTAAGTACTGTAAGAATTGGGACATACAAAGATAATTAGGAAACTAGGAAGTGGTTTAAAATTTGTCCCGTTGTACAAGACAACGCACCTTGCTAAAATCAAACAATATGTTTTTTGTATTATCTAAGTCCAATAAAATTAATCTAAAGAAGAGGATTATGTTGCACTTACATCATCAACCAGTGTGATCCAGTGTCCTATCATTTTTTTTCTACCTGTCAGAATTTCCTACCTGTAGTAAAAATACATAATATAAGAGAAGATAAGATATACTTTTATTCGTCCTACAGTGGGGAAATTTCTACCCCACTAACTATTGGTCTGTCCTACTTTACCCAAAATTTCCAACGTATACTTTGAATGGGCGTAGCACTGCAAAAACTATAACGTTCAGTTTTAGCCAAGGTAGCACTTTCTGACACATGGGTAGCAAATTCTGACATTGTCAGAATGTAATCCCTTTAGTTTTAACATGGGTAGCAAATTGTGATATAGTGTTTTTTTTATATTATCAAAAGTTCTTGGGTAAAAAAAGTTCATATTAAGCCTCCGAGTGGCGCAGTGGTAAAGTGCTCGCCCTATCATCCGGGTATCGCTGGTTCAATCCCCGGGTGATGCTGTTACCTCTCACAGCCGGAGGCCTAGTGAGAGCTGATTGGCTGAGCTCTCTCAGAGGGGAGGGATTAGAGGTACTCCTGCTCCCACATTAATCACGGCTCTACTAGCCAATCGCTGCCGAGCTCTCTCAGAGGTGCGGGATGAGAGGTATTTTGGGCTCCCACATTAATCACGGCTCTACAGCCAATCAGTCTGTGAGCTCGCGCACGCGGAGGGAGCGGATAGCGCTGTCCTCCGAGTGTGTTACTCCGCCCCTAACGGTGCGTGAGCGAGCAGTTCGAAAAGATGCGG
>JAQMYJ010000003.1:2510352-2521279 GCA_030014305.1 Clarias laeviceps | reverse complement strand
GGGAGCCCCCTAGTGACGGGGAGGAATTGGCCACGACTAAAAATAGGGAGAAAATCGGGGGAAAAAATCCCCCCCCCCCAAAAAAAAAGTTCATATTATGTCCTTTATATTAGACTAAATTTACCAAAATCAAACAAAATGTACAATTAACGACAATAACAATTAATAAAATCTTTACTAACTGTGAATTCACAAATCAACTGTTCAAAATATCCGTACCAATCAAACATGTAAATCCAATAAAATCACACAAACGATAAAAAACTCTGACAACCCACAAGTCGCTGGCAGAAGTAGCATGGATTTATGGGCGTATATTCGGTATGCTCATACAGTATGCAGCGAGCTGGGGTAGGTCAGAATGAGTGGGATGAATTATAGTACACCGGGCCTCGTGTTGAAACCAAGCTTGGATAAAATTAAACATTGGTGAGCTATAGGAAACCCTAACCCCAAGCCTAGGAGATTTTATGTCCATTAGAGTGTTTTATTTCCATTTCATCATCACCACTACCGTACTTGTAGATGTCATTGGAGTCTGCCGTCCTCTTATTGACGGATTTTAGTCGAGTATCCAGTCTGAGTAGCGCTCACACTCTAAGATTTTACTCCGAAACCACTGACACTCACACATCCAGTCATGTGAGAGCGCCACATTACGAGTTTGATGGGCAAATAATTCTATTATGGAAATAAGAGTACGGGGCAGTAGAGTGTTAAACCAGATGACTGACACTTCTGAAAAGGGAGATGGGGGGTCATGTGGGTGCCGTACAGGAAGTAATCATATCATATTACTATACCTAAAGATAGTTTTGTTGTAAACATTGAACATATCACGATATCTACATCTGCAAACTGAGTACCAGCAAAGCAGGTCTGAAAAATTACTGCTGTGTTTTTTTTTTTAGCTTTTTCAAAACCATCAGGACAAATTTATGGCTATTGTTCAGCTTACTGTTGCGTACTACATATAATAAAGTACTACATATACATAACCATATCAGTGCCATCATTTAGCACAATACTGGTATTATATTAAAAAATTTACAGCCCTAGTGGAAGAGTGTTAAAAGAAAGAAAGAAATCAGAAACAAATACACAAACTTAAGTATGTGATTGGGAAAAAAATAATTATTTGATTAAGGAACTGTAAAGTTCTGTTTAGAAACCTTCAACAATGTTTCACTATCAGTCAACGTGAATCATTGAATTGAATTAACAACCGTGGAGACATGCACACACACACACACACACACACACACACACAAAATGGACCTAAAAAGTTATATGAAGAAACCTATAGATCAGTTCAAAACTTATAGTTTTTACATAAAAACTTTTTTTTATATATAATGTACTTAAATGAGTAAATGAATCAACTTGGAAGCGCACGCATAATGGGGAAAGAAGAAAGAAAAGAATCCTTAAATCCAGATGTTTAGTGTTCCTTGTCAAATCTCATAACAGTGTTTCACTGTGAGCCTAAAAACCCATAATTATCTAAAGAACCCTCGTAAACACCTTTATTGTCTCAGGGTGCGAATAAGGAAATGAAAATGACGATAAACAGACAAGCTTAGAGTGGAAATAGTTACTGTAGATCCACAACTTTTCTGTTCTAAGGTTTTTACAAAGTTCTATGTAGAACATTTTTTATCTTTTCAATTTTGAGTGTTTTTTCCCCCCATCTGGAGGAAAACCTATAAGGCTCTATGTGCAACCCTAGAGCATAACAATGTGAATAAATAATGAATCAAATAAAAAAAAAAACACAACATAAATATAAGTGCACGTCAGGGAAAAAAGTCAAATAAATAAAAAAATTAATAAATATCCATGAAACTTGACTAAGGGGCAACATGGGCAGCTTGTGCATTAAAGGCAGAATTTTAAAGCACTGTTTTAAATCAGTCTATTAATCAATAAATTAATTAGGTAGTTGGTTAATTATTTAATAAATTGAGGGCTGTTAATTCATGTGAATTTGGAAATGATTTCTTCCCCAACCTTTTTTATAATTTTAATTTGTTGTCCATCTGGATCATGCGTCATTTGTGAGTTTTAGGTTTTCACACACACACACACACACACACACACACACAGAAGCTGAGGAAAAGAGCAAAAACTATAAAGTGTCAAAGTGTGTGTGTGTGTGTGTGTGTTTGTGAGAAACCCCGATGTGGAATTGTGATGCTCTATGAGCGCTCATAGCGCGTGCAGTACATACCTGCGCACGTGTGCACAATCAGCAGCGCAAACCCGAGCGCGCGCGCCGTCATCTCTCCGTTCCTTTTCTATTTTAAAAAAGCAAAGATCAAAGCAGCTCCGATCTGAGGCGCGTGGTGTTTTACTTCTGATGTTTGTGTTTGAAAGTAATCCAGTGGTTAATTAGCAGCAGGTCAACTTCCGCTCCATCACTGAACGTGGA
Organism: Clarias laeviceps; assembly: GCA_030014305.1. Taxonomy (NCBI): domain Eukaryota; kingdom Metazoa; phylum Chordata; class Actinopteri; order Siluriformes; family Clariidae; genus Clarias; species Clarias laeviceps. The sequence continues at coordinate 2,518,848 of JAQMYJ010000003.1, read as the reverse complement.
GGGAGATAATAATAATAATAATAATATAACTATAATAATAATAATAATAAATCTCTAAATTAATCCGGTTTCCATGGATTGAAGGAAATAATAATAGTAATAATAAAAAAGTAAAGTTTGTATTTTGAATGAAATGATGTGTTATAACATCCTTGTGAACTGGCAAAGACAAAAAAATACAAAAACAAAAAAGCGAAGAGTTAATCCGACTCGGGTGCAGTTTGTTCCTCCTGTGTGGAGATCTTCTTCATCGTCATCTTCACCAACCTTATCATAGTGATCATCTCACACAAACACTCATGCACGCACGCACACACCCACACACACACACACACACACTTATCCACGCAGTGATGAAGAGCAAAGTCTCTGTATCCAGACTGATCTGTGAGCTGTCACATCATCCCGCACTCTCCAACTCACTCAAAAAGAACTAAAGAAAGAATGAGAGGAATAAAAAGAAAAGAAGGAGAGGAGGAGATGATTCAGGAGAACTTTCCGACTTTCTCCTCTTCACTTCACTCTCTGGCTGTGCTTTCGGTCTCCAGAGCTGTTCGTTCCCTCCTGGAGCAGTGAAGCTCCTCCGCACAGAGCTGCGCTCCCGAACAGCCCGACTTCATTCAAACACCATGAATGGGGCAGGAACATGGTACAGTCCATCTCCCTCACTACACCCCCACCTCCTACAGACACGATGGACTGCTCCACGGCAGGGGTTTAACTCTTTACATACCTCCTCTTTTAAAAAAAAAAAACAAAAAAAAACACACACACTTGCAGTAAGCCCTGTGTGTAGTGTTACAAGGTTTGTGCCACATCATTATTCTTTTTTTTTTTTGTTTCCTCATGCAATTAATTAATGAATAAAGGTGCATTAGATAATGATTGACAAAAAAAAATAAATAAATAAATAAATAAAAACAAGGTCTTGGAGTTTTAAAATCAGATTAGATAAGAAAAACCTTTATTCATCCTGGAGGAAATTCTCGAAATTATTTTGAAGAGTGTTTTAATATTATTTTATTATTCTTTTTTATGCAAACACACACACAGACACACACACTTGCAGTACACCATGTTTTGCAGTGTTACTATATAAGGTTTGTGTCACATAATTTTTTTAATGCAATTAATTAATAAAGTTGCATTAGGTAATGATTGCACAAAAAAAAGGTCTTGGAGTTTTAAGATCAGATCAGACGAGATAAAACTTTATTTATCCCGAAGGAAATACTTGAAGTAATTTTGGAGATTGTTTTATTATCATTAAATTATTAATTAATATTTTTTTAACGCACACACACGCACACACACTTGCAGTACACCATGTGAGCAGTGTTATATTATTATTCTTTTTTTGTACAATTAATTAATAAAGGTGCATTAGGTAATGATTGCAATAAATAAATAAATTAATTAATAAGGTCTTGGAGTTTTAAGATCAGATAAGATAAGATCAAACTTCTTTAATCCCGGATGAAATTCTTGAAAGAATGTTGGAGATTGTTTTATTATGAATAAATTATTCATTCATTCCTTATTTATTTTTTACTCACCCACACTCAGAATTTTAACTCTTTCCAGACCTCCTTCTTTTTTGTAATGCAATTAATTAATAAAGGTGCATTAGGTTTTTATTAAACAAGGGAAGAAAAAAAGGTCTTGTCAACAAGGTCAAATCAGATCAGATAAGATAAAACTACTAATCCTGGAGGAAATTCTTGAAATAATTTTGGATATTGTTTAATTAATAGTGATCCTTAAAACAGAGCATTTTAGCCAATTTTTGTTTGGCTGTTTTTTTTTATAATCATACATACTGTAGGGCTTAGGATTGTGCAATATAGGCAATATATCATTTTAACCACCTACACAAAAATAATTGAGAAAATACAAAAAAATGAATAAAAATGAGTCACCTAGACAAAGAAATAGCACAGATACACATGATCACATGTTTTTATTGCTGTCTTTATGTCCAAAAAGTAATAATAATAATATGCTCATTTTGAGACTTCTACATTTTTGTGACATCATTCCCACATTCTGGTGAAGGTAAAACACTGTTAACAAACACTGGCAAGGCTTCCATAGAAGCACATATATTTTTTAATTAGCACTGACCTATATCTCTATCTGTGCCACTTCAGTTTTAATGGTTAATAAATTATGAATTCATTTTTATTTTTTAAAACTCACCCACTCCACCCTCATCCCTTCCAATCACATACTGTACACAAAGCTCCACCCCAAAACGTCACCATTACCAGCATTACCAGTAAGTATTAACAAGGACACCATGACGTCATTTTTAAGCACTCGAAAGCTCTGAAAGTACAAATCTATATGTAAACACAACAACTTCTCATAATGGTTTTATGAGGATGTGACGTGACATACTGTACAGGGGCATGACTATTAAAAAAATGACTGACAAGAGGTGCAAGAAAAAAAAAAACACTGCCTGGAGCGGAGGCCAGGTCTCCAAACTGGCATGCTTTTTTTTTTTTTTTCAATTGTTGAAATTGACAATTTCTAGATAACTTTTTTTTTTTAAATAATTGTACTAGTAAGAAATTATAAATATGAACTATAGCACTTTTAATTAGATTAGATTTAACTTTATTGTCACTGTACAAAGTACATGTACAAAATCAGTGAAATGCAGTTCATTGCTATAGTAATTATTATTATAATTGTCCATGATAATTTAAAACTCTTTCATTATACTGAAGTCTATAGAAATAGCAGGGATTTTTATTATTATTATTATTATTGTTGTTGTTGTTGTGTATAAATCTCCTGGTATAGGCTCCCATGACCCTGTATACAGGAGAAAGCAGTATAGAAAGCGGTGAGTGAGTGAGTATCCAAGATGTACTTAGTAGTAGTAGTTGTAGTAATGGTAATGAAAACATTATTTCATATAAATATATATTGTGGTTTTAATGAAATACTTCTTAAAATTCCCCTAAATATCCCTTGCCACACCCTAAATTCGCTAAATATCTCATTTGTTAAGTGAGTGTAATAGCCCTGGTACATGTTTTTTACTACATGACTATAACGCCTTTCATCTGTGGACTGACTGTTCTTGTATCCTTATTTATTGTTAATTATAGTTATAATTAATAATTAACAATTCTAATAACACCACTAAATCAATTAACAGCCATTACAGAACAACGAGTCCAGTCAAAATGAATAGCGGTGTGTGGTTTATTAATTATTTATATAAAAATATAATAATAATAATGACCTCAGTGTAATTATATTTTAATAATTAATCTCCACTAAAGCGAGTGTGTAAACAGGGTGCTCAATGAAATGGTACAATGTTGGTGTGACATGGTACAATGTTGGTTTCTGTTATAATATGAAAAAATATATATATATATACAAATTATAAGATTACAGTCATCAAAGGTGGTTTATTTCCTCTCTCCAAAATAAAACATGACATTTTATTCACACTGGAATGTTTTGTAAAATTATACTAAAGGTCCTTTATTGTCTTTGTTACAGGAATGCTGTCAGCCTGTGTGTGTGTGTGTGTGTGTGTGTGTGTGTGTGTGTGTGGGTGTTACTGCAGCGCCGTCTGCTGGTCATCTCCTGACATTGCAGCACAGCTCTACTGAATAATGAGAGCTTTTCATTCTGTTTACACACTTTAAATCTTCACCCTTTACTCATCACTCATTCAGTGTTTGCTGTGTGTTCTGTTCTGTCCACATCTTTCACACCACACTCAGATATCTGTTGCCGAATGTGTTACACCGATAAAACTGAATTCCTGATTGTTCTGGACTCCAGGCATTAAACCCAGTGTGCAGTATATTCACTTTCGTCTCTTCACCTTTATCTTACTGTGTTCTCTTTTTTTTTGTGTGTGTTTTAAGATTTCTCAGTGCTACTGGGAGCTCTGTATAATAACGATAAAGATTGCTGCCCAAGGTTTATTTGGTCTGGTATCCATGGTGACAATTTCTAAAACGCATCACTTTGATCTCTGTGGAACTTTACTGTGGACATAGGATCAGCTGAGAGAGAGAGAGAGAGAGAGAGAGAGGGAGAGAGAGAGAGAGAGACGATGGTATTGATGATGGAGAAGAGGATGATGATGATGATGATAGTGATGAGGATGAGGATGATGATGACAGTGGTGGTATTGATGGGGTGTTGATTATGATTATGGTCATGATGATGGTGATGATGACAATAATGGTGATAATGATAGAGGTGTTGATGGTAATAGTGATTATGTCATGATGATTATGGTGGTGGTGACGGTGATGACGAGAATCATGTTGATGAGATGATGATGAGGGTGCTGGTATTGATGGAGTGATCATGCTGATCATGACTGTGGCCATGATGTTGGTGATGACGAGGATGATGATGATGATGATGATGATATGATAGTGGTGATGGTGGTGATGATCATGATGATGACAGTGAAGGAGAAGACATCATCATCATCATCATTACCATCATCACAATCATGACAACCGTCATCATTATCACTATCATCATCCTTATCATCATCCTCATCATCATCGTCACTGTCATCATCATCATTACCATCATGATAATGATGACGGTTGTCATGATTGTGATGATAGTGATTATGTCATGGTGAGGGTGAGGACGAGGATGATTGTGGTCAGGATGGTGATCAGGATGATGATGACGTGAAGGTAAAGACAAGGATAATAGTGATCATGATGATGGCAGTGACGATGAAGATGATGGTTATGACGGTGATCATGACGAAGATGACGGTGGTTGTGGTATTGATGGGGTGATTATAATTCTCATGATTATGGTCATGATGGTGATGATTATGATGACAGTGAGTGATTATGATGATGATGACTATGGTGGTGGTCATAATGATGATGATGATGATGATGATAATTGTGATGATGATGATGATAATAGTGATGATGATGATGATGATGACGACGACATCATGCTAAGCTTACTAGTTAGCATTGCTCAAACACTATCCCAGTTACTACGGTATCATTATATTTGTCTCATCCGGTGTGTAAACATCTTCATTAGCGTTGGGCTAGTTGACGAGTTATCTGAGATGACGGATTGCAAGTTTGTGTGTAATCTTATATCCGGGAAAACATTAAACAAAATAACAATGACAACAAATTTTCTAATTATTATTTTGAACATTTTACAGTTTGGACCCTCACTGTAGAGGATCTGCTGACATTTGTGAATCTGGCTGTAGGATTGGTGTGAGGTTGGAGGACCACGGTGGCGTCCAGGTGTGTATAAGCGATGTTTCCTGCACCGGCTCAGGAGCCGAACATGTTCGACCGACGATGTACAGTAGCATGTAGCATGTAACATGACCAGAACTACTAGAACCTGGAACCAGGCAAGGGAATATTCCCCCCAAAATTAGGTGAATGGTATAAAATATCCCAATTTAGAGTTTATATTCAAATAAACAATGCCAAAATTAATCTTTAGGTCCAACTAAGATCAAACCCTTTGGTCTTCTAACTGTAACACAGTTTTTGAACCTTAAGACTTAAACCAAGACTTTAGTTAACCAGAAACTTCTCCAAACAGAAACTCGTCCATAATCACATACTGTATCATCAGACTTCATTATTATAGAGTAGAAGCCAATCCCAGACTCTCTTTATAGACTCAAAGCCGTAGTCTTTACATTCTCTCCTCAGCTCTTTATTTGCTTTCCATCACATTCAGAGCGAGTTTGGGAACATTTCCCCATGTTTTTGTCGCGCTGTGTGTGGACGGTAATAAAGCGGACGGACTCCATGCTGTGACGTCTCTTTCACAGGATAGACTCCCCCCTGAAACCGGAGTACGAGGGCCAGGAGGTGACACGGGGCAGCGGGTGAGAAACTCACAGGGACGGTTTAATGCCTCCTTTTCTGCAGCCTGCATCACCTAACAAAACAACACGGCCTCGAACAAAAAGATGCCCCGAGAGCGGTCCTCCCTGTAGAGAAGCAAAAAACGCTCAGAATTCTCGACGGTAGGGACAAAAAATAGCTACAATTTTTGAAGATGGTTTAATTCTGAACAGCTTTCACACTCCATGTGTGGAGTAAACATGGTTATTAACACACCTCCCTACTGACTGCCTCTGTGGTTACAAAGTGACTTTATGTATTTATGTGGAGACAATTACACAGATAGTGCTGGTGGATAGCGCTGCTCACATGTAATAATTATGCGCAAAAACCTGCAGGTAATTACAAATCTGCTGGGGATTTTTTAATACTCCAGATGTATAAAGAAAGAAAAAAGAAAGTTTATTCAAGTAAAAAAAAAAGGTTTAAACTGCTCAAACTGTTTAAAGAATTTGTTAAACCAAAGCTAACAATTCACCAAAATTTTGGACTTATTTTCTATACCCATGCGAAGATATTTTGATAACAAACAATCTGCTTTAAATTATTGAGTACGTTCATGGAACATTTACATACAGTATAGCCACACCCAGGAAACTCCATAAAAGGTCATCCTTTGGTTTTTTATATTTCTCATCGTGTGTATGGGTGTAATAAAGGGCATAAGGTGGCATACACCCTGGAAGGCAGGTTACAAACACCCCTCACCCAAATAAACTGAAATAAATTGTGTATTTACAGTAAGATCGTGGTAACTCATGGACAAATATAAAGTTTGGACACGAGTTTTAATTTAGTGCTTTTTGTCGAGTAATTTGTTTTCTACTTTCTAGAACAATATTAAACTATGAAATAACACAAAAAAGTCAGTTGTTATTGCAAGACATGAATCTCATCTGTTCTGGAACAGTTCTTGCAAGAACAGTATTGTGTCAAGTGCATTTTTAAAACGCATCAATGATGAAACTGTCTCTCATGAAGACCTTCCCAGGAAAGCAAGACCAAAACTGACCTCTGCCGCAGAGGAGAAGTTCATTTAGAGTCACCAGCCTCAGAAATCACCAATTAACAACCAGCACCTCAGATTAGAGCCGTTATGAAGCTTTACAGAGCAGAAGTAGCAGATATACATCTCAATATCAACTGTTTAAAGGAGATTATTGTATATTTTGGATAATAAATGCCTTTAGTATTGTTTTACAGTGTAGAGAGAAATAAAAACCAGGAAAGACCATGGAATTAGAAGGTTTGTCCAAACTTTTGACTGGTAGAGTATGTATGATGTAAATCTGATCAGTGGAGGTTTACATCTGTTTCTATGGAAATGTACGAACTCGGGAGCAAAACATGTGATGCAATTTTTTGGGGGGGAATAATGTATTTCTGTGTAAATGATCCTGTGAGCAATTTACAGATGAATTAATTCTTATGCAATTCGATACCTGAGGCCCACTGAATCGGAAGGGCTGGATTTTAAACTGAACTTTTGACACAAGTCTGGTTTGATAAGACGCAAATCAATTATATGTCTGAGACTGAAGGACAGCAGAACAACTGCAGATGCAATGAATGCAGATGAAATGACCTCCTGTCCATAAGCAGCTCTGTGTTCATCCTTCATCTGAATACACACCAGTGTGAGGTTTTATTGCTTTACTGATGTCATTTCTATCATATAATTCACCTTTAAGTTTCTGGCCCACAGCCTTTATCCGAGTCTGTTGCTGGTTGAAATGACACCAAAGTTTTGGCTTTTTTCCCCATGTTTTATAGATGGTAGACGGTAGACCCTGTTCCCAAAGAAGTACAGTATTAAAAGAGAAGCTGTAAAAACCTTCAGACAGATGCAGAATGAGACGCTGAGATTCCCTGGCATGCTCTTACAGTATGCACAGGTAAGCTGGCAGGGACTGTCCAGGACCTGTCCAGAACCCCTGAAGTGCTCAGCTGTCATCTCTCGACAACTTTCAAGCAGAAAATCTGTGCCTTGCCATCCTAACTGAGAATCCGTCTTGCGTTCTCTGCATAGCCGACTTTGGTTTTCTCACTGCGGAAAATATATTAGCTCTCTGGATTGTACCTGATGAAGGAGCATATTCATTCAAACATGCCTATTAAAAAACCCACAAAGAATTTACATTAAGTTACAGGTCTCTGAAGCCATTTGGACATTACTGTACATGCCTCTTCTCCCATCATCTCGAAGCCCTACAAGATCTCAATTCTGCCACTCTGAAGCAAACTCCTACTCCCAGCACCCTAAACCCTACAAACTCCTACTCCTGCCACCCTAAACCCTACAAACTCCTACTCCTGCCACCCTAAACCTTACAAACTCCTACTCCTGCCACCATAAACCCTACAAACTCCTACTCCTGCCACCATAAACCCTACAAACTCCTACTCCCAGCACCCTAAACCCTACAAACTCCTACTCCTGCCACCCTAAACCCTAAAAACTCCTACTCCTGCCACCCTAAACCCTACAAACTCCTACTCCTGCCACCATAAAACCTATAAACTCCTACTCCTGCCACCATAAACCCTATAAACTCCTACTCCTGCCACCATAAACCCTATAAACTCCTAC
>JAQMYJ010000003.1:2493981-2509455 GCA_030014305.1 Clarias laeviceps | reverse complement strand
CACCATACACAGCCAGACAAACAGGTTTTGTTTACTGAACCATAAACCCTATAAACTCCTACTCCTGCCACCCTAAACCCTACAAACTCCTACTCCTGCCACCATAAACCCTACAAACTCCTACTCCTGCCACCCTAAACCCTACAAACTCCTACTCCTGCCACCATAAACCCTATAAACTCCTACTCCTGCCACCATAAACCCTATAAACTTCTACTCCTGCCACCATAAACCCTACAAACTCCTACTTCCAGCACCCTAAACCCTACAAACTTCTACTTCCAGCACCCTATACCCTACAAACTCCTAATCCTGACACCCTAAATCCTACAACCTCCTACTCCCACTTCCCTAAACCCTACAGGTTCCTACTCCTGCCACCCTACAGCCTATAGTCTACTTCTCCTGACATCCTAAATGATGTTCCTGCTCATGTCATCCTGGGTACTACCTCAGCAGGCAACGGAAGCTCTCCTCCTGTTGAATCTTCGCTCAGCTCTATCTTAGAATTTTTCCTGCCACTGTTGTCCTTGACCTGGTGACTGCAGTATAATAATGTCTTTAAAGCTGCTTTGAGACTATTTGTATTACGTAAAGCACTATATAAAAGGGACTAAAATCAACTTAATTACCCTTTAAAATTCTATACAATACTGGATTTGTTTTCTATTGTATATTTGGTATGCACAATGCACAAAAGTACTCAACAAAAAGTATGTTTGTCCGGGAACTCTATTATGAAATAAAAAAAGACACAACCTCACAATAAGAGACCCAAAACAGTGGAGGAAAAGAAAGTACAACAAACAGCACAGGGGGCGCATTCTTTACACCGGCTACAAGCCGTGAGAAAAAGACACGAGAGACTTTGGAGGGTCCTGAAGGGAAAGCTGAACAAATCTGGTTCTGTTTTGTCACTTAGTGAAGCCCTTCATGTGGAACGTTGAGGAGTGACACCCAGCAGGAGACTCGGGGTGATGAAGAGAGAAGGGAAGAATGAGAGCTCAGAATTACGCAGCGTGGCCATGACAATAGCACGTGATTAAAGGGAAAAAAAAGATAATAAAGTAATAATGCAAAATACTGTTGTAGGATTTAATTACATAATTGGCTATTGGCTGCCTTTAAAAAAAAAAAGAAGTGTTTTTCAGAAAAATTCTGTTAATTCAGTTTAAAATATGTGTATGAAAATAAAGCATAAAAAAAGCATAAGTGGAACTGCATTAATGAGTTGCATTTATTAGATAAGGCCAAAGGTAAAGTTTTTGTAAATTGACCCTCATCATGTTTCAGAGGCATACAAGGACACATGCATTACCCTGTTATTAAATACGATGGATCATTAAAGCTTTTTTTTTGTATTTCTACACGAATATTGGAAGGTTTAAGAAGAATGTGCCCAAATTATGAAGTTTTAGGATTGAATTAAAAGAAGAAGAATTATTGCTTGTTGTGTCCGATGCACTTTGATACTCTTACCGGCTAACGTTCGCAACGAGAGAGACGAACAAACACACACACACACACACACAAAACACAAAAGACACATGATGTCTGAAGATCTCTGTTTATTATCAGCAAAGAGAGCCTATGTAAGCTTTTGGCCAGGTGCCCTATGTCACGTACATCAATAGAACCGTTCATTAACATGTCAGTCATAAAAAGACCCGGAGACGGACAGACGACAGGAAATACAATTGCATTTTTCTTGATAAACAAAAAGGTTCAAGCAGACACGAGATATTTGGACGTATCGGACACAACAAGCAATAATTCTTCTTCTTTTAATTCAATCCTGAAACTTCATAATTTGGGCACATTCTTCTTAAACCTTCCAATATTCATCTGAACATGGACTATAGGAAGTGTTAGGACATAAGGAATCAGGAAGCGCAATGAGGGGTTGTTTTCATTCGCATCATATTACAAAACCTTACAAATATTTAAGAAAGCAGAAATATACACCCGAATCATTAAAGAACAGTAGCAGGAACAAAACAGTCAGTCTTTTGGACCTGCCCTCTGAGTCTGAGGATCTGATTCACACATTCAAACCAAACACGAAAAAGAACAGATCCTGGTTGGTGATAAAAAAAAATAAAAATACAGTGATTCAAATACTGAATCAATTTCATCAACTTTGTCAGCAACTGCATGAAGTAAAGACTAGTGGTAGTGATTTTTCACACCCTATTGACTTGTTCAGACTGAACGGTTTGCAGGAGAAACCTAACTGCAGAAGGTCATTTCTAGGTTTAACAAAATGTCAAAGCAAAGGAGCTTTTCATCTGCACTCTGGATCGATTTTGAAGCTGTGTGGATTGCCAGAGCTTCCAGACTGAGCTTCAATACAAAGCATGGGTTAGAGGAAAGAATATGTCTGCATAATAATAATAATAATAATAATAATAATCATCATCATCATCATCATAAACACAGCCAGACAAACATGTTTTGTTTACTGAACCTGCAAAACTATTGCTTTGGCTGTTGCCTAGCAACACACTCAGGACAAGAACAATATAATTGAATTTCAATCAGTGTCAGTAAGTGAAATAGTGACGCTATTACCAAAAGCACTTCTCATTCCGCTCTCACTCTGTGTAAGGTGATCTTAAAAAACAATACATGTAAATAAAGTCGTCATGAGTGATCTACTGTATCTGCTGCTTTGTATTTTATAAAAGGCATGGAGATGTTTGGGGAGGCAACCTTTTAGGATCTCAAATACAGAAAGTTACTGCTATATTAAGGCTGTATATTGTAACCGGGATGCAAGAAGAGATAAAATTATGTTGTTTTGCAAGTAAACTGTAACATAAATACAGTATATATTCAACCAAAGGAAAAAAAAAGAAAAATAATCAAAAAAGGTAGAAACTTTTGCACGTATAGGAACAGAGCTTCACGTGAACTTTCGTTTCGCTCAAAGCCTCTGAAGATTTCCCTGGTCTAATCCCTGATTTATACTGTGCGGTTTCAGTGGTCTTTAAAGTTTATGACTTGTCGCAAACGAATTCAGCTGAGTTCTGGCTCACAGAAGTGTGTGTTTGTCAAGTTCTTGCTGATCCGATCCCCTGAGCGACAGAGAAGAAAATCTCTTAGTATAACCACCATATAAACAATGACTCACTAAACACACCAGGAAAAAACCTCCATCATGACTGAAAGCCTCATGATTTTGAACAGAGTGAATCTTGGTCAGTATGGAACCAAATTCCAGTCCATTAAAAGTGGAAACATGGAGTTTGCTAAAAAAGATTCACTGATTCATACTGTAAACTTATTGACATGAAAGGAGCAAATCTGAGACAGGACGGAACGATTCACTGTTTCAACAACACTGACCCGGTAAACATGAAACAAAAGAATCTCAGTTATGTTTAAAACTGCTTTATACAGTGAGCAAAATGAGACAATGCTATAAAATACGCTGGGGTCGACGCCTTACATAAAATGACGTGCAGGTAGCGTTAACTAATACTGACAATTTCAAGCTTTCTAATTAATAGCTTACTAACTGTTCCAGGGTTGACTCCCAAAAGGGTGAAATGGAAAGATAGTGCACTATGTAGGGTATAGAATCCCATGTTCAACACATGAAGTAGTGCCCTTGATCAGGGATCAGAGAGGGATTTGGGACTCAGCCATGTGTTAGAGGCTAGTTAGGTTTGTAGCTCGCATTAGCCGTAAACAAAACAACACGAAAACCTGGAACGCCTTAGAAGCTACTACTAAGGAGATAAAGTGTTATTTAAGATGACATATCAGATGGAGTGGAGGTTTTGTAACTGGCATCCCAAGTAGTAAATAATGTCCCTTTGGCTTTCGAGAAGTGGGCGGGACCATGATGACATCAGTCGCAAAAGGTCTAGACGATTCTGTCCAGGCACGAAATCCTATCATTATACATATAGATAGTCTTTTTTTTACTGACTCACTGAAATGGAGGGAAAATAATCTTAATCATGACAAAATGATGCTCTTATTCAAACACTGACTCACTAAATGCATAAGGAGAGAATCTTGGAGGCGACAAAGTCAATTAAGGTCATTAATTGTTTTCACTGAATGTGAAAGGAGTGAATCATGAGAGAAAAAAAAAACACATCATCGGTGTCGTCTCATCGTCTCTACCGCTTTATACAGGATTTTTCCGAATCTGACATCATCGACTTAACCGTTCCTCAGCACGTCCTTTGACATTACCTGCTCTTTCCCTAACACCCTCCATCTTGTTCCCATCCTCATAACACGTTTTTTTTTGGTCCTTCTCATGAAAGAAAAAAAAAATACACGAAAGGCCGCTCTCTGTCTCCCTGCTGCTGTCAGCTGCCAAAACAAGCTTGCCGCTGTGATGAGTGCTATAAATATGATGGATGGGATATGTGGTGTCGCTGACCTCACAACACGCGCCCGAGGAGCTCGGAGCACAGGTTCTCCGCAGATTTACAACCCACAGCAAGAAATCTCACCCCGACACCTACACACACACACGCACACACACTCGCACATCCAACCAGGCAAGAAACGAGACACAATCTGCTGAACCCACACACACCTCTGCTGCGTGTATTGGGCGACGTCCACAACGATACCGTGCCTTATGTTGTTCCCGCTCATAATTCTATTAAAGATTTGGAATGTGGCAGAATGGGAGTGATAGAGCGATGCTGAAATTCAAACGTGTCATGTGGACATGTCTGCTGATGCTACACATAGACACACAAAATAAAAAAATACTTTACCTGGATCTTTATTATTTTAGAAAAAACTTCTATGTCCAAGAAATCTATGTATATAAAAAAGGTTTTGTCTGTACATTGAGACAGAACTCAGAACTCGCTCTTTCAATGATATCTTTCTGTTTCATACACTGGAGAACCCCGAAACCAGTCACAGAACATTTTCTGTATTTTCAGATTTTGTCACAGCATCACGCAAAACTGTCTAGACAGAATTTAATAAACCTTTGACAGTACTTACGTATTTCCCTGAAGTTAAGCCGAGCGTCACGTGATCACAACTGAGCCAACGTTTTTTCTATCTCTTGCGCTGCGGAATTGTGGGTAATCGTCTCCCCTGCTGGGTCTTAGTGCTCGTCTCTCACTGGTATAATCAACATCCGTGCACGCGTGTACTATTTACTATAACACTGTGACCACGTGTGTGTGTGTGTGTGTGTGTGTAAAACATATTTTATTTTGTGTCTGTAGGCGTGTGTGTACAGCGCGTGTGTAACGCAAAAGCAAGTCTCATTAGAGACATTAAAGATCCATTTTCTCTCTCAGCCTGCTCTTTGTGTCTGTGTGCGCGCACGTCATTGTATTTATTTTTTTGGGCTGTGGAACGAATAATTTGAGTTTCCATCATTTCTTATGGGAAAATTTAATTTGGTTCACGAGTGTTTTGGAATACGAGCTGCTTCCGGAACGAAATGATGCTTGTAATCCAAGGTTCCACTGTATAATGCTTTTTCCCTCAAGGTGGGCGTGGCTATATGCGTCACTCAACAGAGACAATCACCACAACAGTTTATCGTGTATACAGTACACAGAGTATGCAGACGATACAAACACGTCGGTAACGCACCCACAAGCCTCCACAATCCTCAATACACACATATACACACACATACATACACAGAAATGGTACGTACACTATGAAAACAGAACCTTGCACCATAAATTAAATCAACACGTTAAGTACAAGTTATAAGTAGTTATGTGCCAGATGCTGATAAGTTTATTTTTTGCTTTAACCTTTTAAAATATTACTACAAACTCTTTACTCATCAACGATGGGGACGTGGGCGGGACTATGGCTGTATCAGGTGCAAGGAACTGTACGATTCTGTCGGGTCACTAAATTCTATCATCCTTATGCAAAATTATAGTCTCCTTTTAAGTTTAAACAATCGTGAACTCCTTTGTCTTGAAAATTTTGCAGAACGTAAAGGTCCCGTATTTCACACTTTGGTTAGCAAGGTAGCCCAGGTCTCATGGACAACCCTGATGTTTCAATGTTAATGTAATTGAGGTACTGCTGAGCCACGCCCATCCAGAGAAACAACAGAGATTGAGATTTCAGGGATGCGGGGAGGGTCTCTTCTTATATGAGGTCACATCCGGTGGAAATTCTAATTGGCTTGTTTAAGCTCTGGCTAATTAAAAAGAACAAAACTCAGGGAGACTCCTTCTATACTGTAAATTAAAAGTAAAACAGAAAATATCAACAGTTCTTAATCAAAACTACAGCACGGATAACCTTTATAATAGTGCTGCTGATTTAGAAAAGTGAATCACTACATCATGACCAATGAGAATCCAAAATTTAAGTGGGAAAACAGTGATTAGAAAGTATCTGTGTGTCTGAGTGACTGTACGTTCCTCGAGCTGCTATTTCACACCCTTTGCTCCAAGATCAGTCAGAGTCCCACTATTCAGACAGACATAAGGGCACCATATGGACTTCCAGACTCACAAAAGAGGGGCGTTTGACTTCTCCCCTGACCCCCTTCCCCCTCTTCACACAGACCTTTCTGATCCCCGAACCTCATGACTACCTCAAGAGCCTCTGTCTGTGGAAATGTGACGCTTATTTGCGTCCATAATGCAGAACGGCGAAGACAGACCTGCTTAGCATCCTCTCACCCATGCTGATCATGACAACAACAATTACAGAAAAGGTTTCCAGGGCTCTTCAATGCACCCAGAATCATGGGTCTGAATAATCAGGCTTGTGTGCAGTTGATCTCTCTCTTTTTATTTTTTACTCCAGACCTTTTTTGAGAGAATTAACCCTCGAGAGGGTCACCCCCGGTGGACGTGGTTAAGCTCTAAGGTCGGCGGGGTGAATAGAGAAGGGACGGGGAATATGAAGCAGAAAGCGTCCGTGCGCTCTCGACTGAGGTAATTATATCTCGAGTGAGATGGAGCCTAAAGGCAGAGGACATGCACTTGCTGTGTCTTTGGGTTTACTGGGGAAATTAGTCCATTATGAAGGCAACGCTCTGAGGACACTCTCGATTGTAAGCAAGAGACCCAGCTCCACTCTGAGACGGAGAAAACGTTTACGCAGAAAGATTGAGGAAGGCAGGAATCTTAGCTGCTAATAACGGTGAACGGAAAGCACATGGCTCCTGTAATAAAGCCCAGGAAAGAACATGAACTTCCCTGTGAGGTCAAGATTCAAAGCCACGACTCGTATCTCTGAAGATTTAACTGAATTAATGCTAAATCTAATAACAGTCTTCATTTTAACCCTATCAGTAAAAAGGTGATGAATGAAAAGATAATGCGTTTGACATATTTTTTGCGCTGATCTGTTTTTGTCCTTCAAGAAAACTTGCCAGAAAGTTTTACGGGGGTCTGGTTGACATTAGAGGTGACCATGAGCATGAGGGTTTGTACATTTATGGGGGCATGAGAGCGAGAAGAAGCTCCGGTGAAAAACTGAGACCACGTTCTTTATCGTGAGATTGCTTATGCGTTGGTTATTTTGTATTAGTTTGATTGGATTTTCAGAAATACTGTACAACCTGGGATTGTTTGTCCTTCTCCAGTGTGTCACAAGTTCCAGTGTAGTAGATACAGGCACTGGGTGATGTTCATACTGCTTCATGTTCATACAGTCATGTGACAAAAAAGGAAATGGATAAATTGCATTTAGAGCAAGTCTTACCTTAAACTGTATTAAGAACCTATTAAAACTCAACACTCTTTTATTTCACTGTTTTTGTCCAATCATGACCAGGTTTGAAAACAGATTTAAGCCCCACCTACTTGTATCTACTTAAGTAGATACATATATAACAAAAGGTTATATATGTATCTATTTATATTTCATGAAATATACTATGAAAAGTACTGTGCAAAAGTCTTTGTTTTTTAGTACAAATCTTCCAATAGATTATTATTATTATTATTATTATTATTATTATTATTTACATTTTAGGACTTTTTATTGGGTTCAGTACAAGAAACATTTCTAATTTTTAAACATCAGTATTCCACCACAAAACGTAAAGTTTATAAATATATATATATATATTTTTTATATTATGAATAAATAATATATTATTATTTATGTTTATGTTTAAATAATATATTATTATTTATTCAATATATTATTTATTTAATTTTTGTTTTACGAATATATTTATACAATATTTATGGCATAAAACATATAAGCATATTATATAAGTGACCACTTTTCAGACAAAAAAATAAATGAACAAATAACAAAAACAAAAAAGGTGTCACAGTCAAAGTCCTTGGAAGAACTCTGGATGTTAGTAAAACGTTTTTAGCTAATTTCCTCCAAAAAACTGTACCTGAGACTAAACAGTCCTCAAAGCATCATCACATCAAACACTGACTTTGTTTCATTAATTACTTTTTACTGAGCTTTATAGTTTTTATTTGAAGACATTCTTGCTCTACAGCATGATAAAGTTATACATGTGAATTCTATTCATGAACTACAAATAACACTAACTAAACACGTGATCACTGTACTTTTTTTAAAACAAGCTTTCCTCAAAATCTGTTTTTTTAACATATTCAGAGCCAAAAATCTCAGTTTCTAATTAAGCTGTATTCATGAGATTTCACAACTTACTTCACACCCCTAATTAAAACCGTATCAGACGTCCAACCTAAAGATCGTTCAGTTTTCTTTAACGATCTTATGATACTGACTGACGTAGACATCAATCAGTTAAATATCCTTACTGATGTCATGCCATTAAGAGCAAAGTTCACAATTTTTTTTTGTTCACCTTTAGTTTAAGATTAAAACACATATATTTCTTGCAAGCTCATGAAAATGAAAGTTATTTTAAATGACCAGGTTGCAGTAGAACACTAACATTATATCACCATCCCTAATGGAACACCATTATACACTGGCTCTATGGCTATTGTTTTAATTAATTCCATCATATTTCTGACGATTCTGAAGTTCGGCATCACTACAGAGTCCATGACGACTGCAGATTTTTATTGAGAAATACTGACCACACATGGCCTTTCAGACAGTCTGTACATTCAAATCTATGCTAGTTATGTGTTCTTTCTATACGCTAAAACAAACTCTATTACTTATTCAAGTGATGTACTGTATAACCCGAGCAGCTCGAATGCACCACTGGTGAACAGAAGAATCAGCAGGAGCGACAGTACCTGTGTAGGCCAGCGTGTTGTCTTCACCATGTCCTGAAGCGGGGGCCGGCGTGACCCCGTCCTTAGCCGCCTCTGCACTGGCCGAGTCTGTTGAGAGTAACACAGGGACTAAGTCTTGCAAAGAAGAGCGAGGGATAAGAACTAGACCCCAGAAAAGAAGTCCGTGAAGGAGCCTAAAACTTTGGCTCCACATGGTCGTAACCGAACGCAGGACAATGACGCGACAGGCCACGTAGGGAAATTAAAGTTTGAATTAAAAAATAAATAATAATCTAATAATCCATTAAGATGGAATCAGGGTCCTTGGGTGGGTATGGAAGTGAAATGACGGGGTCTCTCAAACGCACAGAATCTATATCTGCGTCCCAGACTTGACCAGAGAGCATATGGGCAGAACCCAGACCACCCACTCCAAACACACCCACACATCGACTGTCACACGTCCTATTTAGCCTTAAACACACTCATTGACCAGAGCCACACCCCAATCAGGCCCTGTCACTCTGTCTGCCTAATAGACTCGCACGCTTTTCCCAGGCAGGGTGTGGAGTGCGGAGCAGGGAGGGGTAGGGTGCCCCCTTTGAAGGCTAAATGTGGGATAAATCAGACCAGGCCATGCCCATTCCCATTGTGGCCTATTGACAGGAGGTTAATTTGGGCCAGAACGGAGGGAGTGGAAGTGAAAGCGAGCCAGCTGATTCACCAGTCTGTCATAGGCCGAGGTTGGCATCGGTGACGGGATAAACGGCAGACAGACAGAGCACATAACGCTCAGCGAAGCGTGTGATCAGCACTATATGCGCTGTTGACGCTAAATGCTAATTCGGATTGTGATATGGTGGCTGGCATGAGGACGGGGACAGACGTGTGCCGGCTTCAGACCTGAACAGACTGCAATCTGTCCTGGACTTCATATCAGTTTTATTCCTGATCTGTTTAAACAACCTGAGGGACGTGTAAGAAGATCTGCTGCTATTCTTTCATCATTTTATTAATCCTACAGCATCACATTCATATGTGTGGAGGTCTGGGAAAAGCCTTCACATGATGAGTTGTGTTTAATAATGAGTACTACACTGTATATGCAGAAATGTGCTTTTTATGATACGCTTGCAGTTAAAGATCGCATTCCACATGCTGTATCGTACGAGCATCAATAGTCGGTACTCTACTGTATACTGACTTTGTTTTTGTGAAATAACCATTTGACTTTTATTTTCTGAAGTCAGGGTGTCAAATTTCAATACATTGTCTTCAGGAAGCAATCAAGCAGACATGGATTAGGCAAAGTACTGCAGGCATATTTTTGACTCTAGGCCCAGACGGATCCATCAGGTTTTGAAGGATAAAAGACTTCGAACTAAGTATTAATTGTTGCATAGCAATTTTAACACAGTGTCTTCCAAAGGATTTTCCCAGACCACCAATCAGGTTGAAAATGTGTTGAACAAAAGGTCGCCTTTTCAGAAGGGTCTAATTATTGGGCTGCATCAGGCAAAGAAAACAACTAAGGAGGTTTGAAATTACTACAACTGGGAGAAGAACCTTTAAAACTCCAAAACTTCTTCTTTTGTTCTTTTGGTCGGGAAAGAAAATCATGAATGTAGATCACTTAAACGCTTGGTGAAGTTGCATGGTACAAAAACAACAGTAAAAACCAGAGCTGTGTTTAATTTGCTGTGTGTCCATAAGAAAACCACTTGTTATGGACAGACAGTGAGACTCGTCAGAAAAAGACTGGACTTTGGAGCGATGGAAAAAGGTCATGTGAGTCCAGATTGAGCCTATTCCAGAGCGATGGGCGTGTCAGGGTAAGAAGGGAAGCGCATGAAGCGATGCAGCCATCATGCATAGTGTCCACCGTACAAGCCTCTGGAGACAGTGTTATGATCTGGGGTCGCTTCAATTGATCTCAGCAATGTTATGTGGCAATAAAATGAAGTCAGCTGATGACCTGAATGACCACAGTATCACATCTATGGAGTTTTACTTCCCTGATAGCACAGGAAATATTCTAGCTGAGTATGAAAGCGTGGTTCTGGGATTATTTTTACGCATGAACTAGACACCACATTATGAGCTGAAATCAAAGCTAAAGGTGACTGAATGAAATCTGTGCTGTATGGACAAAACACTGTGGACACCTGACTATCACCAGTTGAGCATCTCATTACAGATGTATTCTACTTTTTTCTGTTATTTTTGGGAAGACTTAACATCAGGGATCTGAGCAGGACATTCAAGTTCTCCTACTCCAAACTTAATACAGCATGTCTTCCTTCTGCTGGAGGAATTGTGTCCATTATGAAGGCAACGTCTCTTGTGTTCAGAGACACAGGTTTGGTTGCACTACAGCATACAGAGACACTCTATATAGTTGTACCAACAGTCTGCGAAATACAGGTAATGTGATGGTCAGGGGTGCACATACTTTTGCCTATGTGAAATAGGTTGTTAATTTTAGAATAAAATATTTACAAATCCAGAAATCATTTTGGTGTGGAAAGGTCAGAAATAAAGCGCTGTAAGGGCTCGGATGAATAAATATGGTGGCTCATATTGACCTAATGGGGTTAATAGAGTATTAAAATAAAGTGTGTGGTGTGTATCATGGATTTTTAAAAAATATGAAACAGTGTCCATTGCTGCAATCATATAGTACCAGTAAAAATAACACCGAAAATGTGATTTTTGTTTTATTACTTGAAGAGAAACACAATACTGTAACTACTATGATTACTGCAGAAATATCCAGAGAGATAATTCACACCCGTAATTACATTTTGTACAAAAAAATGCACCATAAAACTGTCTGTTTGTGCGCTGACACCATTCTGTGTACGATATTGCATCATGTTAGAAACATTAATACACACTTTGTAGCAGTGATGTAGCCCTGATGCTCAGTGACGGCAGAATAAACCAGGCTGGGGAAGTGTTTTTAATGAGTTAACCCTTTCATCTTCAACAGACTGTTGTTTAAAAAGTCATTAAAGGTCACTTTTACTGATGTAGAAACATTTATGATACTATTATCTGATCTATTATCACGATTTTAACTTTTTTCTGAATCCAACATCACTGATGGTAACATATGGAGCAACTAATTAAATAAAAAATATCAGACTATAATAAACAAGAAAGTAAACTTTTGAGTGCTTGTGCTTCTACTTTCTCATTCTTTTCTCATGTCATACAAAATTGTTTTGAACTTGAAGAAAAGGATAATCATACACTTTTAGACAAAAGTTGCATTTCCACAAGGTCTCAGTATTTGCTCCGCATGCGCTCGAGTCGGAACCTGACGATCGGTGTTAGATCAAATGTTTTGAAAATCGCTTCACAAAAAGTTCAGTCAATAACATGGTTGATATAAGAAATTTGCTCAACTTCGAATAGCAATCGAATAGAAATACAGCAGCAGCATCCCTGAGGATCCGATATTCAACAAACGGAACATTTCTTTTTTTGTTTGAAGGTTGTTTTATTTTATTTAAAAAGTTTATTTCCTGTTTTATAAAAAAGCAGAAAAATAGTGTATCAATCTAATCGCAGACTTCTTTGTTTGTAAAAAAAAAATGAGTCAATCTCCATATAAAATGCCCAGATTTACAACAGAAATAAACATGTTTGTACTGTAGCTGGTACTTGGTCTCCGTATCTAGACTTCCCATTCAACACAACTGTACAATTCAACAGTTAAAATGATCTCAAACCATGAAATTATGCATAATTTGGGAAGTGGCTGATTTAAATGACAGTTGCAATGCAGGTGTCAAACCGCTAGCTGTCTGCTATGCAACATGTGGCTAACCAGCTAACTGAAATCGTTGTAGTTTAACTTACCACGAGAAGTGTAGAAGTTGACAAGGGACTACTGTATATGTAGGGTATGGATGATGGGGTTCGATCGAATGCAAAGTATAACGACGTTTAGGATATAATCAGTGTCAGGATATGCTTTAGCCATCACAGTATTTTAGCTAAGCTAAAGCTACCTTGGGGTAACTGAGATTGGTGGACATGTTCCAAATGAATGTCAAGCTCCGTTCATTCGATCCATTTTCCTAGTTATGAATTAACCATGGTTTAGGCGGAGACAGCTCCTGCCATGAGCTCCCACAGTTGAGCTTGACAACGCTTGTGGGTGACATTACGCAGGGTTTGACGAGTTCTTTTTATACAGCCTGTGAGTCATATTGGTCAATTTTGAACTTCCTGCCCATCTGCCTTTGATTTTCCATGATCTTGAAAATCCCATTACCTAAGCATTTGTTAGACTCAGGGATGGAAACTCAGCAGTAAAAAGCACCCGTCCTCCTAATTATAGAATGAAATAGAAGTGTGGATTTACAGCACTATTTAACATAGTTATCAAAAAAAAAATTATGTTTATATATTTCTTTAAGCTACTGTTCAAATTCCTGAATAATGACGTCTCAAGGTAAAGCGGACATGACATACAGTAAGAGCACTGTTCATCTTCTTGGAGGTGCTGCAGGTCGGCTCATGGATGTTCTGGTGTTCAGGCTGCTTGAGTTCACTCATGACGTCCATGATCATATCCATATTATAGTTGATTTGCCCCTAATGTTATGTACGTGATTTAACATGGCTGTGATAAACAGTCTAGTCACAGTGCTATGTGGAATCAAGAGAAGTGGAAACCGATGAACAAACTTTTAAAATCAGTAAGAGGAGGTAAAAGTGGTGGAGTAATAACTGTGACGTAAAGCTACGGTATAAATGTACATATCTTAAACCATATAATAAAATATAACGTACAGTATTTCTTCATTTTAGAACAATTTTGTCACATGATATACATGATAAGATGTTTTTCCATTCCTTTTATTAATCCCTCACTTACTTGCCCACTGGGAGTCTGGTGTAGTGGCCAAATCTTAGATGAGATTGACTTCACAGCTCTTTAACAGGTGGTGTACCCAGCTGCCCTCCAGGCCTCACAGGCCAAAAGCTGGTGTCCCCCAAATCCAAACTGCCCCATCACAACACTCCCCCCGACCCGTCCCTCCCGTCCCTTGGTGACTCATTAAACCCGGCCATGTGCGGCGATCTGACTTCTCCGTATGGAGCCACAATAAGAGGCCAATTCCGAATTTCCAATTTGCTTGAAAGCCGTGATCTTCCCCTAGGACTCGGATTATATGCAGGAAGCTTGCTTATTATTGATGCTGACTTAAATAGGTAGCAGAGGAGTGGCTCAATGATGGTGCCAAAACAAGAGCACACTAAACTAATTTAGATTATTACCATGTTTTCTAAAATCCCTAATCAGGGAGTCAGAGCTGAAGATTGATGTGGCATTTTCTGGGATCAGACTTTTGCCCTATTTGGACTTGATTAGTTTTACATGTGGAATATGCATCGCATAATTAAAACCAGACTATTGTCTCTATTGACAAATCTATATTGTCATCAATTCTTCATGAGCTGCCACGGGCACGTATCTGGAAAGCTTACGCCGTGTTTGATCTTCTGTAAACCCTGTGTTAATTATGCACAATCACTACAAACTTTATTCAGCAACGTCATTAACATTAACAGAAATCTCCAAATACTACATTATCGTGATATCTGGGGAATGACCAGGAGTGTGACCAGAATTTAGTTTTTCTTTTCCCTCACATAGCTGATCCACTGCTATTACGTATAACTGCATTGCAAATTGTTCGTCAGGCACACATGGTGTTCATGTAAATGGAATGTAAAGGTCTACTGGGCTGCACTGGGAGCTTTGTGTGGCTCTGTGGATGAGATTAGCTGCAGCTTCACAGCATGGAAGTGGAGGGAGGGTTATGTCCGTGCACTCTGGCATTATAACGAGGGGCTAGGCTGAGTAACAGCTCTCTCAGGGATAAAACAGAATAGTGTGAAGCGAAGGAGGAGGGGGAGGAGGGGATACTGACTTTAATACAAATGCTAACAATAATGCTGAGTCTAATGCTATTAGATTCTGGTACCAAGTCTGATATGAGTATGGATTCTGATACAGAGTCTGACACTATTACAGATTCTGATACTGAGTCAGGTAGGGAGTCTGATACTAATATGGACTCTAATACTGAGTCTAATACAAAACCTGGTACTGAGTCTGATACTAATATGGACTCTAATACTGAGTCTAATACTAATATAATATCTGGTACTGAGTCTGATACTAATATGGACTCTAATACTGAGTCTAATACAAAATCTGGTACTGAGTCTGATACTAATATGGACTCTAATACTGAGTCTAATACTGATAGAATATCTGGTACTGAGT